>CM029130.1:8997500-9395000 GCA_016859345.1 Istiophorus platypterus | reverse complement strand
ATGGCATTCTTGGGAAGAAGCCCAATCAGTTGTTCTTTTTAATCTTCTTTCTTCGATGTCATTAATAAGCAATGTGTTGTGGTCATTACAAATTTGCAGGAGATGGTCAACTGGACTTGACAGATGATCAAGGGAGAGATTATCCATAAGTCTGAAGAGAAAAGGATCGCAGGCACTTCACTGACAACTGACAAGGTGGCCTAGCTAATCGAGCTGAGTTAGCTGGGCTAGCTGAAATAGCTCCTGCATCAGGTGATCAGTTAAATTCATGGCATTCTTGGGAAGAAGCCCAATCAGTTGTTCTTTTTAATCTTCTTTCTTCGATGTCATTAATAAGCAATGTGTTGTGGTCATTACAAATTTGCAGGAGCAGGACGACTTGTAACCTTTAGAATTCAAGTATGATTCTGTTGGAGATCAACTTCGGATACAGATACTTCTGCAGAGTAGCTGAATGACTTTTGTTTGCTTCCTTGTGCTTAACCATCATTCTTAAAAGCCGCAACGCCCAACGTGGGGCTCGAACCCACGACCCTGAGATTAAGAGTCTCATGCTCTACCGACTGAGCTAGCCGGGCCTTTTTCTCAGAAAAAAACCTCCTTTTTCCGAAATGGAAAAAAATCTGCTCACAAGACACTTCATCTTAACAAGTAGCATGCTTCGATCAGGACACTATCAAGGAGATTATCCATAAGTCTGAAGAGAAAAGGATCGCAGACACTTCACTGACAACTGACAAGGTGGCCTAGCTAACCGAGCTGAGTTAGCTGGGCTAGCTGAAATAGTTCCTGCATCAGGTGATCAGTTAAATTCATGGCATGCTTGGGAAGAAGCCCAATCTATTGTGCTTTTTAATCTTCTTTCTTCGATGTCATTAATAAGCAATGTGTTGTGGTCATTACAAATTTGCAGGAGCTGGACGACTTGTAACCTTTAGAATTCAAGTATGATTCTGTTGGAGATCAATTTCGGATACAGATACTTCTGCAGAGTAGCTGAATGACTGTTGTTTGCTTCCTTGTGCTTAACCATCATTCTTAAAAGCTGCAACGCCCAACGTGGGGCTCGAACCCACGACCCTGAGATTAAGAGTCTCATGCTCTACCGACTGAGCTAGCCGGGCCTTTTTCTCAGAAATAAACCTTGCAGATCGCAGACACTTCACTGATGACTGACAAGGTGGCCTAGCTAATCGAGCTGAGTTAGCTGGGCTAGCTGAAATAGCTCCTGCATCAGGTGATCAGTTAAATTCATGGCATTCTTGGGAAGAAGCCCAATCAGTTGTTTATTTTAATTTTCTTTCTTCGATGTCATTAATAAGCAATGTGTTGTGGTCATTACAAATTTGCAGGAGCGGGACGACTTGTAAGCTTTAGAACTCAAGTATGATTCTGTTGGAGATCAACTTCGGATACAGATACTTCCGCAGAGTAGCTGAAGGACTTTTGTTTGCTTCCTTGTGCTTAACCATCATTCTTAAAAGCTGCAACGCCCAACGTGGGGCTCGAACCCACGACCCTGAGATTAAGAGTCTCATGCTCTACCGACTGAGCTAGCCGGGCCTCTTTGATTATAAAAAACCCCTCATTTTTCGGAAACGGAAAAAAATCTGCTCACAAGACACTTCATCGTTACAAGTAGCATGCTTCGTTTAGGACACTATCAAGGAGATTATCCATAAGTCTGAAGAGAAAAGGATCGCAGACACTTCACTGACAACTGACAAGGTGGCCTAGCTAACCGAGCTGAGTTAGCTGGGCTAGCTCCTGCATCAGGTGATCAGTTAAATTCATGGCATGCTTGGGAAGAAGCCCAATCAGTTGTTCTTTTTAATCTTCTTTCTTCGATGTCATTAATAAGCAATGTGTCATTACAAATTTGCAGGAGCTGTACGACTTGTAACCTTTATAATTCAAGTATGATTCTGTTGGAGATCAACTTCGGATACAGATACTTCTGCAGAGTAGCTGAATGACTTTTGTTTGCTTCCTTGTGCTTAACCATCATTCTTAAAAGCTGCAACGCCCAACGTGGGGCTCGAACCCACGACCCTGAGATTAAGAGTCTCATGCTCTACCGACTGAGCTAGCCGGGCCTCTTGCTCAGAAAAAAACCTCCTTTTTCCGAAATGGAAAAAAATCTGCTCACAAGACACTTCATCTTTACAAGTAGCATGCTTCGATCAGGACACTATCAAGGAGATTATCTATAAGTCTGAAGAGAAAAGGATCGCAGACACTTCACTGACGACTGACTAAGCAAGCTGGCCTAGCTAAGTTAGCTGAGTTAGCTGGGCTAACTGAAATAGCTCCTGCATCAGGTGATCAGTTAAATTCATGGCATGCTTGGGAAGAAGCCCAATCCGTTGTGCTTTTAATCTTCTTTCTTCATGTCATTAATAAGCAATGTTGTGGTCATTACAAATTTGCAGGAGGTCAACTGGACGACAGATTGTAACCTTTAGAATTCAAATATGCTTCTGTTGGAGATCAACTTCAGATACAGATACTTCTGCAGAGTAGCTGAAGGACTTTTGTTTGCTTCCTTGTGCTTAACCATCATTCTTAAAAGCTGCAACGCCCAACGTGGGGCTCGAACCCACGACCCTGAGATTAAGAGTCTCATGCTCTACCGACTGAGCTAGCCGGGCCTTTTTCTCAGAAAAAAACCTCCTTTTTCCGAAATGGAAAAAAATCTGCTCACAAGACACTTCATCTTAACAAGTAGCATGCTTCGATCAGGACACTATCAAGGAGATTATCCATAAGTCTGAAGAGAAAAGGATCGCAGACACTTCACTGACAACTGACAAGGTGGCCTAGCTAACCGAGCTGAGTTAGCTGGGCTAGCTGAAATAGTTCCTGCATCAGGTGATTAGTGTAAGTAATGGCTTGCTTGGGAAGAAGACCAATCTATTGTGCTTTTTAATCTTCTTTCTTCGATGTCATTAATAAGCAATGTGTTGTGGTCATTACAAATTTGCAGGAGCTGGACGACTTGTAACCTTTAGAATTCAAGTATGATTCTGTTGGAGATCAATTTCGGATACAGATACTTCTGCAGAGTAGCTGAATGACTTTTGTTTGCTTCCTTGTGCTTAACCATCATTCTTAAAAGCCGCAACGCCCAACGTGGGGCTCGAACCCACGACCCTGAGATTAAGAGTCTCATGCTCTACCGACTGAGCTAGCCGGGCCTTTTTCTCAGAAAAAAACCTCCTTTTTCCGAAATGGAAAAAAATCTGCTCACAAGACACTTCATCTTAACAAGTAGCATGCTTGATCAGGACACTATCAAGGAGATTATCCATAAGTCTTGAAATGAAAAAAAAAAATCTCACAAGACACTTCATCTTAACAAGTAGCATGCTTCGATCAGGACACTATCAAGGAGATTATCCATAAGTCTGAAGAGAAAAGGATCGCAGACACTTCACTGACAACTGACAAGGTGGCCTAGCTAACCGAGCTGAGTTAGCTGGGCTAGCTGAAATAGTTCCTGCATCAGGTGATTAGTGTAAGTAATGGCATGCTTGGGAAGAAGCCCAATCTATTGTGCTTTTTAATCTTCTTTCTTCGATGTCATTAATAAGCAATGTGTTGTGGTCATTACAAATTTGCAGGAGCTGGACGACTTGTAACCTTTATAATTCAAGTATGATTCTGTTGGAGATCAACTTCGGATACAGATACTTCTGCAGAGTAGCTGAATGACTGTTGTTTGCTTCCTTGTGCTTAACCATCATTCTTAAAAGCTGCAACGCCCAACGTGGGGCTCGAACCCACGACCCTGAGATTAAGAGTCTCATGCTCTACCGACTGAGCTAGCCGGGCCTTTTTCTCAGAAATAAACCTTGCAGATCGCAGACACTTCACTGATGACTGACAAGGTGGCCTAGCTAATCGAGCTGAGTTAGCTGGGCTAGCTGAAATAGCTCCTGCATCAGGTGATCAGTTAAATTCATGGCATGCTTGGGGAGAAGCCCAATCCGTTGTTTATTTTAATTTTCTTTCTTCGATGTCATTAATAAGCAATGTGTTGTGGTCATTACAAATTTGCAGGAGCGGGACGACTTGTAAGCTTTAGAACTCAAGTATGATTCTGTTGGAGATCAACTTCGGATACAGATACTTCCGCAGAGTAGCTGAAGGACTTTTGTTTGCTTCCTTGTGCTTAACCATCATTCTTAAAAGCTGCAACGCCCAACGTGGGGCTCGAACCCACGACCCTGAGATTAAGAGTCTCATGCTCTACCGACTGAGCTAGCCGGGCCTCTTGCTCAGAAAAAAACCTCCTTTTTCCGAAATGGAAAAAAATCTGCTCACAAGACACTTCATCTTTACAAGTAGCATGCTTCGATCAGGACACTATCAAGGAGATTATCCATAAGTCTGAAGAGAAAAGGATCGCAGACACTTCACTGACGACTGACAAGGTGGCCTAGCTGACCAAGCTGAGCTAGCTGGGCTAGCTGAAATAGCTCCTGCATCAGGTGATCAGTTAAATTCATGGCATTCTTGGGAAGAAGCCCAATCAGTTGTTCTTTTTAATCTTCTTTCTTCGATGTCATTAATAAGCAAAGAATTGTTATGGTCATTCCAAATTTGCAGGAGATGGTCAACTGGACGTGTTAACAGTTCATCAGTGTGTGTGATGGCCTTTAGAATTCAAATATGCTTCTGCTGGAGATCAACTTCGGATACAGATACTTCTGCAGAGTAGCTGAATGACTGTTGTTTGCTTCCTTGTGCTTAACCATCATTCCTAAAAGCTGCAACGCCCAACGTGGGGCTCGAACCCACGACCCTGAGATTAAGAGTCTCATGCTCTACCGACTGAGCTAGCCAGGCCTCTTTGTCCAGAAAAAAAACCTAATTTTTCCTAAACAGAAAAAAATCTGACATAATTCTAATGGAAACTACATTGATTATTGCCTCAGCGAACTAAGTTATGTAATATAGCTCTTGCAACATGTGATCAAGCCCACTATGCCACCTTTGGAAAGAGGCCCAATCTGTTGGGTTCCAGAAAAGGCACATTGAAGCTGTTCTTGTGGCGGCTCAACATAGTACTAAGTTATTTCATGTTTACATACAAGTTTACTGGAGGTAAATCACCTGTCTGGATTGGGATTTTGAACGTCACACCTCCATTTAGAGACCAGAAGTCCCTTAAATCCTTAAGGAGTCAAACCTTGAGTCTGGCGCCTTCGACCGCTCAGCCATCTTGATAACTGAAAACCTGTGTTCACCAAACTCAGTCTGGACAGTAAAAAAGCTCTTGAACTTGGTTACTGCAATGAATTCTTTTAACTGGCAGTTTTGGACAGACATCTGTCTATCTATCTGATAGAAGAATGAATGGACCCATGCTGATGAACGGTTGTAAAGATGGACTGGTGAACAGACAGATAGGTGAAGGATGGATGGACGATGGAGGAGGGGGCATTTGACGTCTTTGATCCTCCCAGCAGAAATAATCAACAAAGCCCTGGAGCAGGCCAGCTAGACCTAAATGTGTGTGTGTGTGTGTGTGTGTGTGTGTGTGTGTGTGTGTGTGTGTGTGTGTGTGTGTGTGTGTGTGTGTGTGTGTGTGTGTGTGTTTGTGTGCATCCTATGGGTTTTTTGGCTGCATGCCAAGACCAGCTCCCCAGGAGAGAGATCAAAGACTGTGCTCCCTCCCTCTCTCTTTCTGTCTTTATCTACCTCTCTCAGTCATATTTCTCACACTCCTTCCTCCCTATTCCTCGCTCTCTCACTCTCTTGAAAACACTCGTTATTGCTTTACTTGATTTCTTTGACATTCTCTCCCTTTTTTTTTTAACCTGAGGGCAGAGAACAGGATGAGAACAGTTTCCTATGCAAAACAGAAATGGAAAAACAAGACGGAGAGATGAAATGAAAAAGGCAAAGCAATGAAAGGATGTAGAAAGAGGAAAAAAAAAAAAGAAACTGCTGGTTGCACTGACATTTTAGAAACATGCATACACACACATACACCCACACACACACACACACACACACACACATACACACACACGCACACACAACTCTACTGACCTGTGCTACAAAGCCCTCTTGGTTGTCAGACTATCATGGGAGCAATTGTTCTGGCAGGTTTGTGTGTTTGTGTGCTTGTGTGTGTGCATGTGTGTGTCAGTGTGTGTGTGTGTGTGTGTAAGAAAAGAAGTGTTTCAGACTGTGCTCGTTTACCTTTGAACCGGACAAATCTCATGACAACCCTTTAAATTTCAAACACACAGTTAAGATTGATTTAGCCCATTAGAAAATACTCCGAACATCTGCCGTTTCAAATTAAAGCTCCTCTGTGATTGAACACGCAGCTCTTGGAAAAATCCATTCTCTTATCTATGACATTTCAAAATAAAGCATTCTTTTAGAGCAACAAACCAAATTTAAGGCTTTTTCATTGATTCACTGTCTGGTCAAGCTATAAAGCTGTCATTGTCTCCTGATTTTATGATACGTTCACATTAGGTCCTTCTATACAAAAAGTATATGTATGTGTAGAAGTAACGGGTTGGTTTTTCAAAGGTCTCCCTGTGCTGTGAAGTGTCCCTGAGCACAACATTGAATCTCTTCGTCGTACTTACGTCACATCATATGTACTCACACAGTACCCAGGCCTACATTTGTGGTTCCTTACACATCATTGGTAGCCCACAAATTATCTTATTTATTTATTATAAAAATATTTATCAAACTGAGTTATTAAATTTCTCTTTAATAATGGTGTTCTCTCCGATGGCTTTTATAGTTTGCACTAAGTGAGTCAAAATGACACAGTAGACTAGATGGTATATTTATATTGTTAATGGTGTCATTACTTTACTTTGAGCAGGCCAGAAATTGTATGCATGTATTTCAGATGGGGGATTTGCAAAAGTATCATCAAAATCAGTGCAGCAGAGGCAGATATATCCTTACTTATATTACCTAGTTTAGGTCAAGCTCCTACATTTCCCATCATGCCAATCAACAGTGTTTCTCCATTAGACCTTCCCTGTCAGGAAAATGCTCATGGCCTTTAGACTTGGTGCCACTATTTTGTCAAATTTTATACTCTTCAAGCCTAGGCTGAAATAACCCTGATGATATCATTGGATATAAGAAAGCTCTCTCTCCAAACAGCAGAACAAATGTAAAAAATTGGTGGATCATCCCTTTAATGCACTAACCTGCTCTCTGAATTTATGTTGAACTACTGTCCAGATTGAGGGGAGTAGAATTTAAGTTCTAAAAAGTCCACACAAATATATACTGTAAAGATACAGTATATAAATGGCCATAATTTCTGAACTATTTCTGTTAAAGATCTTAAATCAAAACTGAAAGTCTACACTTCAATCAAATTGTGATGGACTTGTTGCAAATCCACTGATTGTTATGGTGCAAAAGGCAAAGTTACCAAGATTGTGTCACTCTCCAAATACTTATTTACCAAACTGAATGTGAATTTAGTTAGAACCTACATGGTGGCTTCGTTGCCAAGGTGCCGGCCATGAACCACAAAGTCTCCCCCCAAGGCCAGGTCCTCCTAGTGGCACTTGCAAGTATTGGCAACACAGTGCAACTAGGTCCACTGCCAAGTTTGCCAAATTTCATGACACTCATCTTAACCAGCAGGCCACTGATGAACACCGTCTCATTTTACTTAACATTTTAATACATACACTACTTAACTATGTCAGTGTCAGTTCTCACTCTGCTCCTGCTTCGATGTCATGAAAAAGTGTAAAACAAAGATGCAAAATTGAAAAAAAAAACAAAGTTAGTAAATAAAAATGCAAAAACAACATAATTATGTTTTATTTGATATCTATTAATTATCCTACGTTACTAAAGTTTTGTTTTCTCAATTCCACAGTTTCTCTCTTGTTTAATAACATGGAGAATTAGCAAACTGTGTTTTTTTGTTCCTTTTTACTTTCAAAATCATAATCTCCTTAGTGGAAGTAATTAAATAAAATGAATGAAAACCAAAAAAGTAGAAAGTGGTTGTGTGGTGCTACTATCTGCCACTGGAGGATCCCAGTTTCCCTCACATCTCTGACCATTGATGCATGTCACAAAATGATAAAAAAAATAAAAACGCCAGTATGATGTGACATTCAAAAACTAAACCATAAAGGCATGTGTTCACCTTTTCGTACCAAAGCTGCAAAAAATGACATTTATTCTGTGTTACTCTGGTTCAGTAAGTTGTTGTTTTTAAGCATTAGCCAAGGCAAGATGAAAGCGTCGGATGAAGGTGACATTATAATTACTGAAATATTGGATTAAAAATGCACTTCCACATCTTCCATCAATGCACACGGGCTTCATCACAGCTCTTCAATGCTCTCTCTGATATTGTTTGCTCTACCCTGTTACCGATCGAGGGATTGAAGCTCATTTAGACTCTGCGTGTTACTTTCTGCATAACGGGATTCGCTATATGTCTAAAAATGTGAATGTGACTCTGGAGATACTGTTCATTTCCTATCGAGGCTCACAGAACGCTGCGCGACGCGAGCTGAGTCCAGTGCTATTTGTCATTAGACCGACTCAAAGAGGCTCCGTCGCAAATAAGAACTAAACTTTCTCTTTGCCTGCACCTCTTTTTTTTCTTCCTCTAGCCATCTTTTCACGCCAGTAGCAGATTGGTTATATTTTCTCTTCTTCTTTCTGCCATTCTTAGCAATATGCAAATAGGCAACTTAATCCCACTCCCACAGTCCCAATGAGTCCCTCTCTGACCCCTTTCTTTCTTTGGCTTTCTTCTCTCTTTCAAGCTTTTTCTCATTACTCTTCTTCCCTCTTGTCCCATATTGCCACTTTAGCAGTGTCATTCTGCTCTTACTACCACTGCATCCCCTTTTCTCTCATCATCCTCCTCTCTCCCTCTTTCTCTCCTCACCATCTTTTTTCCAGCCTCTCTTTTTCCTTCCCTCTCTGTCATGTTTTTGTCCCTCTCACACACACTCTCTCTCTCTCTAGCAGTAGTCATTCTACTTATAGCCTCGCCATAAATCAACCTGTCATTCGCCGTCATGCTCGCTGGATCTCACTGGGGCTCATGGCAGACACACACAAGTCCGTGCGTACACAGTACACACACATACACACACACACACACACACACACACACACACACACACACACACACACACACCTACACACGCAAATGGTGAGGGATAGCAAGATGAGCCTACATATATACATGTTTGAACACAAGCACAGACACACAAATACAGACAAGTATAACGATTCACAGAGATTACACATGCCTAAACAGATGCAAAAACACACAAACACAAACATACAGGACAAGTGTATATACTGTAATGATAAAAATGGAAACAACGAAAGCACAAATATACATGTGAGCACAATTTTTAATCCTTTGATGAAAATGGACACGCACAAACTTTTGCAGAGACACTCAAGACTGATTGAGAGGGAGGATGCCTGATTAATGGAAACAGAGATGTAGGCAAAGATAATAGAAAGACGTCCACCTGTCCCTACACCACACACATGAACACACACATACACGGAGCAGCTGAAATAATGTACCCAGCCCTCCGGGGCCCCAGATTTACCCAACCATCTCCTTAAATTCACCTCCTCCTCCTTCTCTGTCTTTACTTGTCCTCTCTCAACCCTGTCTCTTCAAATTTACAATTATATACAGTTCACTTGCAATAGCGTAAAATGAGATTTACATTATTTTGATTCATGATTATATAATGTAATCAATGGTACTAATATATCCTATAGCTTGATATTCTCCTTATTGTGGAAGAGAGTGAAGTCAGAGCGTCACTGCTGAACTTCTGCTTTCCAACTGTTGAAATAATCATTAAAATGGGTTGATTTATGCTGAATTAACAGTCCATGTTCTTTTACTTCATCCACATCCTGAAAGTAGTTGGAATGCAGTGATTTTGCAGTTAACATTTCACAAGCGTAACCAGCATTACATTAGCACATCAATTTTATGAATAACAAGAAGCCAATTAGAAACATGTGAAATTTTCAGTTTTTTAGCAGATGTTTCCCACAATATCCGTATGTATTGATTAAAAAAAAAAAAAACTAAGGCTCTAAGAAAGTCAACACTGACTTGAAACACTTAATGACAACTAGCCAAAGTTGCAGTCTTTTACTGTGTTTCAGTAGTTTACAATATGTGGGTCACAGGATGTCAACCCCAGTCGCTGGAGTCGTATCCTGTTTTCCGTTTGCCAAATCATCCACCCTAAGCTCCTCTCCATGACTTTTGCATATGATAAGGACGTCACACATCCTGCATCGGATTTGACAAAGGAAATTAGTGGCATAAATGTATTGTGTAGAGGATATGATTACTTTTTCCATTCTTTTCTTTGCTGTCCTTTCCATCTCTTCTCTCTCCTCTCGCTCCTTATGTCTTATCTTTTTCACTGAGATCAAAATCTCCTCTCGTCTTCCTCCTTCTTTTTCCTCTTATGCCTCTTCCTCCTCCTCATCCTACCGGCTCTCCATGACCAATGCGAGAGCCCCATAAAGACCTTTAGGAGTCAGAAGATTTCATGGGGCTTTGGGTTTGAATATGTGTGTGTGTGCATGTGAGTGGAGAGACAGCGCATGTGGCATGCAAGGTCACGTAATCCTGTGGCCTCCAGATACTCTTATTGACACACACACACACACACACACACACACACAGCGCTCTATGACCTGCACTGCCCTTGCACACACAAGAGACTGTGCATGAACATGCACACACACAGATGTCCCAGTGTAACCCACAATGCCCTCAGTGTTATAGAAACAGTGAAACAGATATTTTTCAGGAAAAATATCTCTTGAATGTTTTTCTTTGGCCCTTTTACAGGATAGATCTTGTTATATTACATGTTTTACTTAATGTCAAAAACCCAATGACGGTTATTTCTTCCACTTAGCGAAACAATTGATCAATCAGAGCTAAGTCAGTGGGGATAAGAATGTGGATGCCATCTTCCTACATAGCCCCCTATATAGCTACACACACAAATTACCAAATTACTACCAACCACCAACACGACTTTCTCGGCGGGTACATCAATTCCCGTCCCCTCCCAAACTAGAAATTAGCTAACGGGAGCAAGCTGAGAGGCTGAATGAATAACGTGGAACAAAATGTCAATTGAATCTCCTTATCTGGCTAACATCTACATTCCAAGTGCTATAAATACTCACAAATGTGTGGAAATAGTCCAGCATGCAGTATTTATTCCTGTCTGGGTAATGTTTCTAAAATCTATAGTACCTGACTGTTGTAGGAAATTACTGAGTTGTTGTTTTTTTTTTTTCTTTAAAAGTCAAACTTAATATTTGTGAGACATGTTTTAAGATTTATAGGCTTGTGGACTGGGCAGAAAAGTCAGAAAGCACTGTGAGACATACTGTTTCACCGCTGGTTTGGCCTTTTCGTGGGGGTTTGTTGACTAGAAGAAAAATAGAATAATGCCAGCCTTGTCCTTTAAATATATTACATACAGTACAAAAGAAGAAATGCACACACAGATATAGATTGCCAAGGTCGCATTTCAAGCATTCACTGTGTATCTTATACAAGCCCTCCTCTCTCTCTCTCTCTGCGCTTCACTGGTCTCCTCTTCCTCCTCCTCTGCATTCTTCTCTCCTCCTCCCTCCATCCATCGCCGCTGTCTTCCACACACACACACACACACACACACACACACACAGACAGACACATACACACACACACACACACACACACACACACACACACACACAGACACGTACACACAGACTGGTACACACAAACACACACACACACACACACACACACACAGCCTCTCCAGAGATGTGTCCGTTGCTCTGACCTCTCTCTCTCCTGGGAGAGCTGGCTGTCTGCCCAGCTCTCTCTTTTTCTCTCTCGGCCTCACACTTTCTCCTTTTGCTCTGTGTCTTTCTTCTTCTTCTCTCTGTATCTCTCTATCTATCGATCTATCTATTTTTCTAATCTCCTTTTGCCCCCCCTCCCCCTTTTACTCTCTTCTGTTGCATGTCGCCCCTGCTCGTGCATCCTCTTATCTGTTCATCCTCTCTCCTCTCAATTCCCCAGTTCTTCTCATCTTCCTTCTCTTCACTGTCTTCTCCTTTTAACCCTTTTCCTTCCCTCCCTTAATATTTATTTCCAGACTCCCAGAGTGCTGGTGCGACTGCAGGGTTCTGTATAGGCTCCTTGCCCAGTTCATGCGGCATGGCGCCCACAGAGGGTGGACAAAGCTGAAGGAGAACTGGAGGGGTCTGTATGTGAGTGTGTGTGTGTGTGTGTGTGTGTGTGTGTGTGTGTGTGTGTGTGTGTGTGTGTGTCTGTGTGTGTGCGTGTGTGTGTTTGTCTTTATCCAGTGATGGGGAAATGGGGGAAGAGAAACAATGAAGAAGAACAGATTTCTGTTGAGTCACACTTTGCTGGCTAGAGTGTTACTGTGGCTACAACAGCATTAGTGTGCGTGTGTGAGAGAGAGAGAGGAGAGAGAGAGAGAGAGAGAGAGAGAGAGAGAGAGAGACACACACACACACACACTGAGAAGATTCAGGAAACTATGTACCCATATGCATATAATTTGTTGCAGCTTGCTGGTTATGATAAGGGCTGGACCTAATGATTATTTCCATTATCAATAAATCTCTATTTTCTCCATTGATTGATTTATTGTTTGCCCTGTGATCAAATAGCAAAAACAAAAACAAAAACAAAAACAAATGCCCATCACGAATTGCTAGAGTGTGTCTTGTCTTAGCCGACCAACAGTTCAAACCCCAAAGATACTCAGTTAAATGTCACAGAAGACAAAGAAAACCATAAAGTAACTGCATCTCAGAGGCTGGAACTTGTTTATTTTGGCCATTCTGCTTTAAAAAAAATGATAACGAATCGATTACTAATCATTTCAGTTCTCACGGCTATGAGCTGAAAGATACACACCAAAAATATACAGAATTATCCTTTAAAATTCCCAAATTATCATACCTGGTACATACAGAACTAATAACAGCATCCGTGTATGTGGTGTGTGACTAAGACTGATGCCAATAGCCACCACACACGGCCACACACCTGTGCCCAGCTACATGCTGAGAACAGCAATTCCCCCGCTGGTCACTAATGGTACAGGCCTGCTGGAGAGGAAGCAAATGGCCTGGACCCAACCATGCATGATGGGAGAGGGGAGGGTGGAGATGGGCAGTGGTCAGGTGGAGGGAAAGAAAGAGAGGGGAAGTAAAGTGAGATAAAGGAGGGGTGGAGGGGAGATTCCTGCGCCTCCTGAAATTAATTTATTGTAAGTAGCCAAAACAAAAAGAAGGTCTTCGCAGGAGAGAGGAAGGGCGAGCGGGGGAGAATTCACACCAGTGTTCAAAATGTCGCCTTTAACTGCTATCTCCTAATTCATCTCCTCGCCCTCTTTCCCTAACTCTGACTCTCCTTCAGTTTCCCTCCTTGTCGTTTCACTTCTCGCCGTTTCTATCCCTCCATCTCCTCGAACCATGTCCCCCTGTCCTTCGCTTTTATCTCTCTCCTCCTCTCTCCTGTGTCTAGTATGTCGGTGGTGAGTTCAAGTGATGTAGCGCCCTCTGTCTGCGTCCACTGATACTGCAGCAGGACATTCTAAAACGTCAAAATCCCTCTCAACCAAAGAAAATACAACTTTCTGAGAACTAACGTTTGAGTTGCCGTTTACAGGTATAAGATGATTAAGTAGATTTTTATCTATATAGTCCAAAATCAGAGATTTCGCACATAATGTTTTTGAAAAACACACAAACAAAAAAAAATATTCCTTGGTCCTATGGTATCATAATTATAATGATATAATAATTATAAGAATATACAGGAAATGTATACTTTTAGCTGGAGGGTGTGACGTCCATTGAGCCTGGCTGCCACTGACACTGTATACAGAATAACTTTGCACCAGTGCCAGCAAGACAAATCCCTGTGGATTTATTGAACATAATGAGTAACACAAATTTGATCACGAAGCAGGCAGCATGAACATTTGAGAGATGACGCCGCAGTGTAGCAGTGAAATACTTTATATGCTGCTTGCAAGTGTTAAAATATGCAGGATGATGTTCAGCGCCATTTCTCGTGTTTTTAACTCTTTTGTATCCAAAGATTAGCGGAGGGTAAAAGCTTTTTGAGCAGTACAACCGCAGTCTGATGGTAGTTTTGGGGGGATTTGAGAGCATCATTGCTTCATTGTTCAGATTTTCAATCCCTGACTCAGACCCCAGATTTTGCTCTGTCCCTCATTAATCCAAAGGGAGATTCAGCAGCTTTATTCAATGGATGCTTGTTTGTGGCTCACAGTGCTGCCAAATGCTCCTTGTTGCTGATAGAAAAAAAAAAAAAAGAAAATCTGGTATTTTTAAAGACAAGTGTAGAGAGTACTACACTGTCCTCCTCGGGTAGAAGTATCGTCACTCTTCAATCCAGGGATGCACTTCAAAGCAGAACTAAGATCTCTCCTACAACAGCAAGCTGCTATCCAGAAGAAAATGTCAATATTGGACCACTCTGCAAACCCATGATTTTGTCCAAGGCAAACATTTTTTTATTTTTTTATTCCAGCACTAAACACTTGTGGCACCATTGGCACACAAAGAAAAACACAGCTTGACAGAGGATTTTGTAGCCCTAGAATAAAATATGTACATTTTGGCATTTAGGTCAATTACTTCAGCATAAGAAATACCTACTTTGTATATTAAAGCGTTTAGGCTGAAATATGGACCATATATTGTTTACTTCTCAAAACACAGTCACCATGGCAATGAAACCCCAAGTTTTTCCAACGTCCTTTAGACTAGTGATGTTTGACTGTAACTATATACATTTAGTTTACTAAAATCTCAAACATACTCAAAGAAAAACAAATACCGTTTACACTCAGATTACTTCTTGTAATTGCATATTGCCTATTCCCAATATAAGAAATACACTTTCTTCATTTTAGGATTGTGCAGTGGTTTCAGTCCACAATTTATCTAATTAACTGCAGCCTATGCACACTGAATGTTCAGTGGACAGTATAAAGTAGCTCAGCATCATAAAACCACAAAGATACTGGACAGGCAGAGGTGAGATAGCCTCCTTGTTATCTAAAAAGCACATCTGGCAAAGAGTCAGTGTCCTGTTTTAACGCAATGCAGTGGTCTGGTCCTGTCAGTCCAGTCTACCCCAGCTATAGTCACTGCGCTTCCTAATAAATCATTTTAGCCAATCAGTGATGGATGTGTCTTGAAGAACAAAAAGTGTGTGTGTGTACATCTGTGAGCTTTTGTGTGTAAATCAATGGTGTCTACTACCTCTGTGATTTTTTTCCAGACAACTGACTAATGCTTTGTCGATCCTTTTTCTGCACACACACACCGCAGTCAAGATGTGGGGGGAATAGAAGGGAGAGGCCAGAAAATGGAAAAAGAAAAGAGAACGAAAGGAGGGAATGAACAAAAAAGATAAAGTGAGAAGGAGGGATTAAAGAGAAGAGAAAGAGTGTCCAAGAAGAAAAAAAGAAAAAAAGACAGGATTGGTGATAGCACGGGAGATAGAGAGGATAGAAGAGTGGCCAGCTTGCAATCAGAAACAAGATAGTGGGAATAAATTTAATTTGATCCTCTCTCTCCCTCTTCCCCTTTTATGTGTGTGTGCATGTTTGTGTGTCGTGTGTGTGTGTGTGTGTGTGTGTGCTGACAGATTTGGTATTGCTTCAGTTTGGAGATTGGCTACAGAAAAACACACTCAGTAATTATCTAGAAAGAGCACCTGGGCACTGGGAATCTCATTATATTATAACCACCTCCTCCAACACACGCGCGCGCACACACACACACCCACACACACACACACACACACTGCAGAGGTAAAGAAAAAGGCAAGAGAGAAATCAGAGGAAAAAAGGATGATCGCTGAGGGAAGAGGAGAAACAAAAGATGAGAAGAAAAATCCAAAGGATTCAAAAACACCTAAACTAAAAAGAGTGAGGAGCCTTTCTAGTGGCAGTGTATTTGCTTAAAACCCACTGGTTTAAGAAATTCAGGATCACAGGGAGACATTATATTATATGTGTTATATGACTTACAAACAAGTTAAACTCATTGATTGGGAAAGAATAATTGAAATTTCTCTGTTGCCGCTTCCCTGACTTTCTTTATTCCGTGCAGTATATCCACGTATATCCATGTAAAGCAGAGAGGCACCAACAGTGCTCATAAAACACGAGGCCACAAATACAAAGTTATATAAAATTCACAATTTCGACCGAGTTTACCTCATTCGATTCTTCTATGTATTTTCTTTGAACTGTTGTAGTAGCAGACAATGACCAGTGAGAGGCACCGTTTCCTCTCATCTGACTGACTTCTCTGTCCCTCGTCTTTTATCACCTTCACTCTTTCTTTCTCTGCATGTGGACTCCTATCGTCTACCTTCTTCTTCCTCTTTCAGCTGTCAATTCACACACAGGCGCACAGACACACACACCCACGCAGACACACACACACACACACACACACACACACACACACACACACTAATACACACACTAATACACTCATGCGCACCTGCCCACACACCTACACAAGTCACTATCACTTGTTTTTGTTAAACTGTGTTGCCTCTGCAGTGAAGCACTGCTATCCCTGCTCAGATGTGTGACTCAGCAGGTATACAGGTTTTGGTGTGTGTGTGTGTGTGTGTGTGTGTGTGTGTGTGTGTGTGTGTGTGTGTGTGTATGTAGAGGACCACCCTGCTGATTTGGAAAGCTTCACTGATTGCTGTATTTTGACCGGCTGACAGAGACGGGGGGGGGGGGGGGATTTACAAGGAATCAACACAGCGAGACGGGGAAGGACGTCGGAAAGTCGCAGCCCAGCCCTGTCAGGCCAACTGAGGTCATGCGGCAGGAAGTAGTTGGATGTAAAACATGGGAAGCTAACACCTGATGATATGCATGAAGTCCAAACTAAACCACTGGTACAGTTATATATCATGTTGGCTATAAAACTACCAGCCTCGGGCATTAGAGCCGTAATTTTACTGTTATGCAACAGGAAACACAGCCCGGCTAGCTCAGTCGGTAGAGCATGAGACTCTTAATCTCAGGGTCGTGGGTTCGAGCCCCACGTTGGGCGATAGAGCTTTTGGGAAAGGGGGTTCCTCAGAACACATCACCGGAGAACATAAGTCGACCTCTGATAAGAGCTGTCTCTGAGAACTTGGACTCCGGAGGACAATCGCTCACCAATCAACTGTCAACAAGGCTCTGTAGGTGACAAGTCCGGCAGTTTGTCTCGGATGACACAGTTGGGCCAAGATCAAAAACTGGAACTGATCAGGCTTCTTCCTAAACATGGCATGAATGTGACTGATTACATGAAACGCACAATGCTACATAGCCTGGTATGTGGTGAGGTCCTTGACCTCCTGCATAGTCTCTTGATTAAAGCATGTAATTCATAATGTTATATTAGTCCTGTGAGCGGCCTTTTCCGTTTTGATGAAAAATTCATTTTTTGCTTTTAAGTTTCCTCAGCAGTGAAATGAATCCCTTTAGATTCAAGAAGTATTTGAAATGTAAAAGAAAATATGATTTTATTTTTACAGGAGATCAGCCTGTACCTTTTTAAAAGTCAAGACTGCGATCCAGTATGTCCAAAGTTGTACCTCAGTTCTCCCGGTATAGTTCAGCGTGATTGCCTCTGTTCCAGTGTAAGGTAAAAACAAGTATTTTTAAAGATCCCCCTGAGTTTTGTTGGTTCTGACTGGATTTAGGGATACGTTAATTATTCTCCTTTTCTAAAGACTTCACGTGATACTACATTGCAGAATATTGCGCTAATGAATCGCCCGGCTAGCTCAGTCGGTAGAGCATGAGACTCTTAATCTCAGGGTCGTGGGTTCGAGCCCCACGTTGGGCGATGGGACTTTTAAAGTTTGGTTCACACAAGTGTACCTGAAGCTGATAGGAATATACGTCACACAACCATCAATGACAGTCTGTAGCCAACCATCAGTTTCTCCAACTGAAAGGATCAATCTGAGGCGGCCACAGACTGGGCCTCTTCTCAAACACGCCATGGTTGGAGATCAGTAAGTACAGCACGAAACTCCAAATCTCTGGGTTGTGATTCAAGCCCTGCATTGGATGATGATGTTCTTGGTAAAGGGTAAACATCCCCTAAAAACAAGGTAAAATTCAGCACCTGTGAAGAAGTGTCTGTAGTTGAACTCAGTTGGTAGAGCATCAGTTTTAATCTCAGATTAAGGATAGAACTTTAAGGATTTTTAAAGAAAATAGATGGAAAAATATGTTTAAAAAATGGACAACTCTGACAGAAGTATTTGACAATTCTGACTGATTTAAGATTGATTAGTGTCACATTCAGAGAAACTTTTCTCCTGCTAAAACATAGCGTGGAGGTCAGGCAATACTAGACTTCAGCTTCACTTAAATATTCTTAAGCGCTACACTTAGGATGCGGATGTAAGGGACCTCGATTTTTATGTGAATTCACGCACCCTGCACGAGCCCGGCTAGCTCAGTCGGTAGAGCATGAGACTCTTAATCTCAGGGTCGTGGGTTCGAGCCCCACGTTGGGCGATTGTCATTTTGAAAGTTGACTCAAACACTAGAAAGGAGATACATTTCCCTAGGCTGCTATGGAAGTGTATCCGCAGCTGAACCTCAGCCCTGACAAGAATACGCATTTGAGGACATGAACATACATTTGAGGAGATGAATTCTAAATGCCTCAACATAACAACCAGCTATGAACAACGTCAGTAGTCCACCATTGGATGTGTCAAACTGAAACTCACCTCAGACACTTTGGTTTCCAAACTCTTAAAAGGATTTTGCGCCCAACGTGGGGCTCGAACCCACGACCCTGAGATTAAGAGTCTCATGCTCTACCGACTGAGCTAGCCGGGCCTTCCAAACTGGTCATAATTTATCATGAAAATCGAAAGGATTTCCCGTATATAACATTAGTGATAGGTGTCACAGTAAAGAGTAAAGTAACCAAGAGTAAAGAGTAACCAAGAGTAAAGAGTAACCAAGAGTAAAGAGTAACCAAGAGTAAAGATGGCTCTAGAAATATCAATTGGTAGAGAGGAGTCATGGAAACATAGAAAGTCACAGAAAGAAAGGGAAAAATTTCTAAGCTAAGGAGAATAGGCTTATTGTAGTGAACATGTGCTAAATAAGATTTCTGTCTCCATCTCTTTAGGTCTGCAGCCTTGTCTACAGTCTTTACAGTGTGTGCGTGCATGCATGCATGTACGTACGTGTGTGTGTGTGTGTGTGTGTGTGTGTGTGTGTGTGTGTGTGTGTGTGTGTCCGATAACTTTCCAGTCCAGTGCAGGTGTGCTGTTGATAGTTTTATCCCTGCTGGATCGGGGCTACTGACAGGAGTCGAGGGAAAGGAAAGAAATGGGAGAAAAGTGTACATGAGAGGAGAAAAGAAGAAACAGAGAAGGAGGAAACATATGTAAACATACATTCTGTTTAAATCCTGTTCCATTCATATCCCCCAGAGCAGAAGAGAAAAGACTGAGTACATGCTCTCCATATTATGTTACATCATAGTTTTTCATAATTTTCTTCCGATCCTGGACATCTACCTTCATGAAATGCTGCTACCTTTGCAGTATCTGATGCGTACGGTATTCTTTTAAGAATATAACATAAAATAGGCCCGGCTAGCTCAGTCGGTAGAGCATGAGACTCTTAATCTCAGGGTCGTGGGTTCGAGCCCCACGTTGGGCGACAGGACTTTTAAAGTTTGGTATCTGAAGCTGGCAGGAATATACATAAATCTAAGGCGGCCACAGACTGGGCCTCTTCCATAAAGCACCTTAAAATTCAAGAGTAGGCAGCGCACTGCTTGAATACCTTCTCATTTATTGTTCCCAGTATAGGAACCAACCACTGTTACTATGCAGCCAAAGGAAATAAACCAACTTGAAACACACGGAGAGCTTTATATGTCCCAAAGACTCATATTTCTCATAAAATGTGCACTCAGCTGCCAATTTATTAGCTACACCTACCTACCCTCTTATCTCTTATATAAGGGTAAACAGGGTGGGCAAAATAATATGTAACACAGAAAAGTTTTCCTAACTTGTACCTGAGCTAAACTGGTGTGGTGTCAGAGAGACAAGAAGGCCTTTAAACACTTCCTGTGTCACAGGAATAGCCAAAAGCACAGTCAGACAATGATATAGAAAATATTTAAATGAAAAAAAAATAGATATTTTTATATTATAGCATCAGTTCTAGAGTATATAGTCAATCTGAGGCTCCCTCTTTGCTCCTGATAGTAGAATATTAATAGTCATGGTTTAGTTTATGTTTACATGTTCCTAAAAACGCTTTTAAAATTCTCTTGAAATGCTATTAAAATGGGAAAACTGTATTGCTATTTTTGCTTTGGTATAATGGATTTTATGTAAATTAAGTCAGTGGTCAGAAAAGAAAACAATGTTCAGTAACGGCAGCTCCTCTCTTCTGACGCCGTGTGTCTCGTACCAGCCTTTCAGATTTATAAAACGGTCTGAGGCTCTATAAAGTGTCCAATAAAACACTTTTACTATTAGCGTAGGACACAGCTAGCATAGAGCTGGTGGCCACTACCACTGACCATAGAAGCACACAGACACACACACACACAAGCTAACATGCTGACACACATGCACATACACACAAGACAAGCAGGGACAGTCACATACTTATTGGTCAGACCCATTTTGAAGACTGCTGGAGTCAGGACCTCTGCCAAACTCTAACCCCATGTCACCCCACCCTGCTGCCCCAATGACATCACTGCATAGCCCTGAACCACCGGCCCAGAAAGGCCGTAACACACACACACACACACACACACACACACACACACACACACACACACACACACACACACACACACACACACACACACAGACAGGCGTTGAGAATGCAGAAAGCGGAGACACCATAACGAATACCACAGGGTCACATTTTGAGTGCGCACTTATATGCAGAAATGCATAAACACACAGCACTTGACCGTAATGACTACCGCATGGCCACACTGCATTGTCAACACATATATACACACACACACACACACACACACACACACACACACACAAATAGAGCAGCACAAGTACAGGCTGGTTCCTCAGAGTCAAGTCGTCAACTTGTATTACATGTTGTTTTCGAGTTACTGAAACATTTAAGTGAATATTAAGGACAGTATTCAGCCAACCATTCCCCCCCTAACATTTGATGACAAATTGAAAAAAATATATCAATCTTTATATGAGGTTTGGGTCTGGTTTCTTTACACATAATCTATTGATCACCCCTTTTTTACAATATACTATAATTTCTCTTAAACCCTCCACAGGTAGTAAGATTTATAACAAATAAATAAATGACATAAATACAACCAGCTTTCAATGTATTAAAACTCACACTGGTCTGCAACTCTCTCTTTTTTCTGCAACATGAAAATAATTGGAGGGAATAGCAAATATAATCCTGTGCAACTCATTTTTATAAAGGATTAATTTACGGATCATTTTCTTGATTTATCAATGACTTGTTAGGTCTAAAAAAAATGTCAGAAAATTGGGACAAATATCCATCGAAAGCTCCCAAAGCCCAGGGTGAAATCTTGAAACAACTTATGTCTGACCTAGTCCAGCTACTTAATTTACAATCATTTAAAAACAGAGAAAAGCAGAAAATTGGTAAATTAGAGAAGTTGGATTAGTGAATATTTGTTCCTGATTTAAAATGGACTTAAAAGATAAACTGATTATCAAAATTCTTACAAAACTAATTTTGACCCACCAGTTAATCGAGTAGTTTTGGACCCACGTATAACAAAAACTGGTCTTTAAATCTAAAGAAGTAAAATCCAGAAAACTGCCAGAGTTGTTAAATCAAACCTTTTCCTGCGCATTAAACTTCCAGGTTTACACAGATCTCTCTTTGCAGAGTCAGCACCATCATAAAGAGCGGACTGACTTAATGGATGCAAACAAAGGCACGCTCTCTCTTTCTCTCTTGCTCGCTCACACACACACACACACACACACACACACACACACACACACACACACACACACACACACACACACACACACACACACACACACACACACACACCAGTGTGGGGGCCGCTGTCATACACTGTCCTGGGAGGAATTCCCAGGGTTCAACTCAACCAATCAGAAATGAGTGTTTAAAATACTGGCTCTTCAACTGGAGAGCTGGAGAGCCCATCCACTTCAGAGGATTTAAGTTAGTCATTAGTGCTCCCAGTGGGCTAAAATACACACTTTACACACACACACACACAGACATGTAACACATCCAGTGCGAACACATTACTTTTTAACACACATGCACTTAACGCCCTGTCTCACTGTCCCATTTTGATGGAGAATTTGTGAAAACCCCTATGATTTGTGCGGCCCCTTTCAGAGTGATGATGAATTTGAGAAAATATTCTTTATTTCCAAATCCGTTGCTGGAACATTCGTACCACACCATACACAGACTTCACAATACACTCATGAATGACCTTGAGGATCCATTGATGCTTGCAGACATCCCATCTTCTCAAATATCTAGTGTGGACACACACACACACACACACACACACACACACACACACACACACACACTTACTCCCCTTCCCTAATTACAGAGTCCCGATGGACGAGACTCTTAAGTAGCACTTCAGCTTCAGTGTTTGGTTTTAGAAGAGGCCTTTCTCACCAGCTCGGGGGCAGACAGACAGACACAAAAGGAAAAAATGAACAATGCCAAAATTCAGAAAACAGCTTTGATGGTGCTAGATACACAAAACTACTTCTCCAAAAGAAGCAAATCATTATTTAGGGGGCGTTTCTTCATCTATGTCCAACTTTGAGACGATGAGTGAAGCAGCCCTGACTTTTTCTAATGGGATTCTGAAAAGTGCATTACAGCCCCCCCCCCCAAAAAAAAACCCCATTTAATCTTTCGACTGTGAAAACGACTTTTTTCTTTTTTTGTTTCGAGTCGCCTGGTTTTTACACAACGAGGACGAAAGTAAGAAACGGCACCGAGGGAAAAGTGAGCGGAGGAGGAGGAAGAGGAGAAAGAGGAGGAAGAGGAGGAAGAGGAGGAAGAGGGGGGAGAGGGAAGCTCCAGTCCTGAATGAAACGATGGGAAGAGAAAGAACAGAAGTTGACTTGGTCGACAGACAGGGAGGAGGAGGAGGAGAGATTATCTCTCTCTAATGGCTAACTTGTTGACAGCAACACTTTTCACCACCTCTATCTACACATCTAACATTACTATCTACCCCCCCCCTCTCTCTCTCACGCACGCACACGCACCCCCCCCCCCCCCCCCAGCTTGCGGGGCTTCACCGTCGTCGGGACCGCAGCTCACGTGGGTTTTTTTCCGGGCTTTAAAAACCTCGAAACGCGCCAAGTGAACCGGAGACGTCACCGCAGGAGACAAAGCCCTGCAGCCGCATCGGGGCCCCCGCACCGCACGCTGAAAATAAATCTGATCGGCCGTCACGTAGGCCGAGAGACGAGGGAGACTCGCTCTGCTATGTCCGGACTCAACGAACATTAAAATAGGTTTTTAATGCTTCAAAAAAAAAAAAACCTCATCAGGTGATTAAATACGTCTTGAGAATGAAAAATATACTTTTATCTAGGAACCATAAGTTTTCTTGTATTTTCCATTCACTTTTCTTGTTTTTTTTTTAAACATTCATACCTGTGCTACCTCTCCTGCAGAAATCGGGCTTTGCCCTGAATTATCTTTTAGATTTTTATGAGTTTTTGACGTGTCCATCTCAATGATATCGACTCATTTTTACTTTGTAAAACTCTTTATAAAAACCCAACAGATTTCAAAGTTCTCCATCCTGGATCTAGAAGAGCTCTGGGCACTCAAACTCAAAAAGTTTCACTCGGGTCCCTTTTTCTTAAAGATGATTAGTTAATGGCATCTTAAGAGTGTATGCGTTTATCTAACTAGTGACTGATCTATGAAGCTTCCATTGCAAAACTCCTACAAGCAGTCACCAACCCACAATCACATAAATACAAGGCATATATGCAAACTGTTTCATGTATGAAGTCACAGGTATTGTGTCTTGATCATTACTAATATAAATACATTTTCATTATGGCCTGAAAGGAATATTAAGGCACATCTGGCTGATTTAAAATCAATTATGGAAAAAAAACCGACACACAAGACCAGAGTTATTACATCTTGGATTTCTGGTCATGTCTGTGCAAACATTGACCCCTTTAAGGTAACAAACTACAAGTGTCTACACTGTCCTGTAGTTCAGGTCATCCAGGCCTTATCCATGCAGGACATCTATCGGTGTGTTGTTTGATTGCACAGCTGACCTCTCACCCACAGTGAACACAGCACAATCACTCGTCACGTATAACAGAATGCTTCCACTGGACTACACTGACATGTAAAGGGGCTACTATCTGATATAGATCAACCTTTTACACAAAATCTGGGCCTTTTCTTCAGCTGGCACCGAGACAGCTATTTTGGGGTTTATAATACCTGTCAAACTTAAAGTGGACCTGGTCCAGAGTCCTCCCAGAGCTACGGTCTGACTTGTGTCAGTGTACAGTTAGATGCCGTACAGCCTCTGGCCCAGATGAAGGTTAGAGCAGCTTCTCTGGACTGAGAGAAACATTTGTGCAACATTTCGACCAAAATAGTCCCGGTCTCCACCGCAGAGCGAGAGGGCTGCCTTCATTTGGGCCGATGGGGTTGGCAGATCCCTCCTGCACACACACACACACACACACACACACACACTGCATTTCACCACTGTCATATGCGGAGTCAAGCCAAAAGCCATAAAATAAGCCCATTCTGTAAGTGGACTGTGACAACGGAAACACTGTGGAGACAAAAACGACTACAAGTTCAAATGCACCCAAGTCCAAAACCGAGCGAACCGGGTTGAAACCAGCTTCTTCACACTGACCTCAGATCAGCGTTTCCTGTTCAGAGCGCGCAAAAACCCAAGTTTTATCCAAACTATCACAACAGTGTCAGTATCCAAACGTAGGAATATCCAGGGGATAAAAAAGGGACAGATACACAGAATGACACCAAACAAATCTGAATAATCACAACAATGGATAGGTCATATCTATATATCCCCATTATCGATGTATATAACAGTTCTGTAGCATTTAATAGACATATGGGCAGCATATGTGTGTGCAGAGTGTGTGTTTAAGATGTTATGACCTTTTACTTCGTGTTATCCCTTTGAAAACTTTACTTTGTAAAACTCTTTATAAAATGGTTGCGTTGTTGTTTTGTTTGGTTTTGTGTTTTGTTTGGTTTTGTGTGTGTGTGTGTGTGTTTTCTTTTTACCTGGCCTCCTGCGCTCGAATCCAGTTGTTGCTCGGCTCTCCAAGAAAAAAAAAAAAAAACCAACTTTCTCTCCCCCTCCCACCATCCGAAGTGCTCAAGTCCGAAAAGTGCGACTCTCCGTCCGGGAGGGAGACCACAAACAGATCGGTGCTTTTTATTGAAGTGTGTGTGTGTGTGTGTGTGTGTTTTGGGGGGGGGTCCCCTCCGGTTGGACTGATCCCACAGCCACCCGCAGCGGTGCGCTCGCTCCGGGACACGGACGCCAATTCTCCCGAGTGTCACTTTTTTATTTTTTATCTGAAACGTCCTCGGTGTCGCTGCTCGCTTGGAACAAAAATACGCATCGAAGTCCTTTTCCGAGCCGGAAAAAAGGAAGGAAAAAAAAAAAAAGTGGAAATGTACAGATGTTTAACGCAGAGTCCGGCGATCCGCGGATCTGTCAGCGCGCACAAAGTCCCGACAACTCGTGGAGAAAAGGCAGAAGTGATGTCGGAAAGCGGTAGCGCACGCTCCTCGCCGTGCGCGGCTGCGTGCGCCGTGTCCCCGGCAACAGGTGTCAGAAATAAAATGAGATTTCCTCCACAGCCATCACAAGTTTTTTTCTTTTCTTTTTTTTTCCCCCAAAAAAAACTGTCCAACTGATCAAGCGCACAAGGGGAGTGGGGAGGGTGGAGGAGGAGGAGGGGCGGAGGGCGGGGGGTTGCTTGTCGGAGGCTCTCCAAAGTTTTTACGCGTATGGGAAACAGACGGGCGAGAAGTTTGGAACGGAGGGAAAAAAGCAGGAGGGTTGAGGGGGGTGACGCGGGGAAGAGCCAAGAAGTTCCCCCCGCTGACTGCGCGACTGTCCTCTGCTCGGGTGTGGAAAGTGTCCACCGGTGGAGAGAGAGAGGGAGGGAGAGGAGGAGGAGGAGGAGGAGGAGGAGGGGGGGTGCATGGAAACAGAAGGAAAGAAAGGTGTGTTTCTCTAACATCGCCGGATAAACAGGGATGAAATGTTGGAGGGTAAAAAAAACAAAAACAAACAAACAAAAAAGGGCTCTGTCAGGAGTGGGATTTGAACCCACGCCTCCATTCGGAGACCAGAAGTCCCTTGTGTCTGCTCGGGAAGGAGTCGAACCTTGAGTCTGGCGCCTTAGACCGCTCGGCCATCCTGACATCCGCGTCGCTGAGCCGCTGCAAAGTCGGTCCGGAGTGTAGGAAAAGCCCGGAGCCGCGTTAAACGGATTCACTACAGCGATGGCAGATCAGATGCCTGTGAAAATTAAAGTACTGACCTAGTTTACCAGCTTCAACCCCCCCAAAAAACAAACAAACAAAAAACCAAACAAACACACAAGAGGATGTGATGCTTCTTCTACCACTGGCACAGTTAATGTGGTCAATGCAGATCACCTGTGCAGGTGACCCAGTGCTGTGCCATCACTTTAATCAGCTGCACTGATTCAACCCCTTCCCCACCCTGTTTTTCTTTCTTTCTTTCTTTCTTTCTTTCTTTCTTTCTTTCTTTCTTTCTTTCTTTCCTTTTTAATGATTTAGCACAGTCACAATGTATGTGTTGAATGGAAAAAAAAGAGGCTTCACGCAGAACCCTGGCTGGTAAAAGCTCTGTCAGGAGTGGGATTTGAACCCACGCCTCCATTCGGAGACCAGAAGTCCCTATTTTTCACGCTGGGGGAAGGATTGTCCTTGAGTCTGGCGCCTTAGACCACTCGGCCATCCTGACACGGGAGAGTGTCTCTCTCAAGGCCCTCAAAGTGACAGAAATGGGGGAGAATGTCATCAGTGTTGGTGGATGTTTGGACTGTCGGTGGCTAACAGCTTATTTTAAGTTCTCCATTCCTCTCACATTGTTTTTATTTCCTCTCAGAAGTTTTTCCTACAGCTCCCTGCCTCCTGCCCCTTCCATGCTGGTTTTCACCCCCCCCCCCCATTCATCCCACCAACAGTTCAGTAATTTATTTACTTTACAAACCATTTATTAGGGAAAATAATACCAAATCTGTATGCAAAAAATAAACCCACCAGAAATGCCTTCAAACCACAACTGAGATCATTAATTATTTACCGTGAAAACATGTAATAGACACTGGATGTGTGTTTTTAAGTCGAGCCGCTGTTTGTTTTGGTCTCGGCCCCTTTCTCTCCTCCTCTCTGTTTTCTCTTACTCTCAGTCACCCTCTCCTTCTTTTTTCTTTTCACTCACGTGTGATGTGATGTGTGATGATTGAAACCACACCGTCCCAAAGCCAACGCAAGCCCTCCCCACTTCCTCCGCAGTCACTCAATTTTTATTTCTCCCCCTGGCTCCTCATGTGTCTCAGTCCTCTGTTATATATACAGAATATATGAAAAGACAGGCTACACATGTATGTAAAGATATATGTAACAACACACATGTTATCTCAAGGACATCTCAATTTTTTCCTTATTTATTTTTTGTTATTGTTGTTTTTTTATGTGTTGTGAACCAGCATCAGTGGGATCTTATCCACACTTGGTCAATGCAAAGAGAAACGGTGTGAAAGTTAAGCTGTTACTCCCAGAATACACCAAAGTACAGCAACTTTGAGTTGTCAGTCTCCCGTGTGGCAGTCACCGCCCATCTGGTGCTCCCAGCAGGACAAACCACACGTGCCTCATAATGATTTTTCATATTATAATGTTTTTGCGCTGAGTATTGAAGAAATCAGTGTAGCACAGCTACTTCTAAAATGCCCTTCATAATTTCCCAGAGCCCAAAGTGACATCTCTAAATTGCTTGTTTTTTCTAACCAGCTGTCCAAAACCCTAAAATTTTCAATTTGACATAACATTTGAGAAGCTGGAACCAACTAATGTTTGACATTTTTACTCGACACAGGACGAAACCGATTAAATTGACTGTCTAAACTGTTGCAGACTGATTTTTCTGTCCATGGACTTACGGGTTGATCGACTACTTTCAGCTCCAGAAAAACCAAATGAAATGCTTTTTCCGAAGACGCTACGTCGTGGGACTTTGCCCCGGATGTCTTTCATGCCCTATGACCCCACTACATGCTCAAAACCTGCTTTGTACTGGTGTGTGGAATGAAACTGGGACACACCCTAATTCTGGATTTTAAACCTGTGTGTGAATCAAGCTCTGATTAAATCCTTCACTCAACAAGCTAAAAATAATGCAGATGAAGGGAGGGATTCAGCTTTGAGGTTGATTTTCAGGCCATTCATTGCTCCACTTTCTAACATATTGTCAATATGTGTAATGTCACACAGCCATTTTAAACCTCTGTAAATATCTAGAGCTTGATAGACTATAATTTAAAAAATATGTATACGGCACACATTTTTTTTCGTGTGCATATTTGAAACCCTGCAAATAACAGCTAAAAGAAACTGAACTAAAGAGTCAAAGTGGAGACAAGAAGATGAACTGACGGCTGCTGCTCAGTGGGGTTGAGTCTCCTCTCGTTCTCCTTCCCATTCTCTCTTTCGACCGTCACATAAATCAGGGAGTCATACATGCGTTTCTCTTCCTCCTCCACTTTCCCGCTCTGTCCATACCTCTTTCTCCCTCCACTGGCTTTTATTAGGACAGTAGATGGGGAAAGCAGAACCGACGAACGCCCGCACGATCCCAGGTGCTCACACGTGTCTAAAGTGTTGCCACATGTGAAGGTAAACTCCGGCACATATGCTACATTTACAGACTGTCAGGAGTCGGTTTGTCAGTGTTCGATATGTTTTACTGGGTGAAAAACACCTCATGATGTTTTGATCTTGGCTTGGAAAGTCTCCATGGGGGTGTGTGTGTGTGTGACTGTGTGTGGGGGGTTCAAAGATCCGGTGAAAGGACAAGGTTCAAGGTCACGGTTTTTGAGGTCAGTCAAGCTGGGTGGGTCTGTTAACCCAGATTTTCTAGTTGAATGAGTCTAACAACTCATTACACTGAGCTGCTGCCATATGCAAAATGCAAAAATTAAAGCAGCGTGTTTCAGGCCCTCTCTAAAGTATCCTTCCTTTGTAGTTAACCTGCGCGCACACACACACACACATGCAGAGTAACATGCACAAACACATTTGTTCAGCCTCTTTCCATCCTTCTTTTTCATTTATTCTTTGGTGGTGCATCTGAAACCAGTTAAAGTTATTAATCTGGTTTCAGAGAACGATCCATTGCAGAAACCCTGACTTCTCAACAAACGAGAAAAGACTTTCTTTGAAAAATGAGGTAAGTAACAAAAGAATCTACAGAGGGGAAAACACAATACAAGCACGGGAAGGGAAAGGACATAACATTAAGCTGTAAAAGCAAAACCGTTTTTCAAATACAAATGTGAGTTTAAAGTGTCTTTGCTGCTGGAAACAATGCATTTTTGGATGAGCCGTCGGAGATCTAAGAGCGCACGTGGTAGAGAACTGCAACCTCAGGATGCCTTTGAAAAGGACACTGGTGGAGATAGGGAAGACCGGGGTACGGAATAATGTCCTTATTGTGGGTGGATAGGAAAATAAACCACTGGTGACAAGATAAGGGACAGAGTTTAGATTGCGCTTGAAAGAAGACGATAGAGAGAATGAAGGAGCTGAAGGGAAAAGGGTGGGAAGAAGAGGTCAGAAAGAGTAAAAGGAAACAAATCGAAAGAGTCTTGACCTCTCTCACACTTACCAGTGTGTGCGAAGGTGTTCGTGAGTGAAGATAAACTGAACAGTTTCCCCAGAAGATTAAAGGAATGAAAAATGTTATTTCTAAAATCAGGTTTATTTTTTTGTCTTTCCTTAATTTCTTTCTTGCAAAGTACTGGATACTTTCACCTCGTCCTGCCTCTGAAAATCCCTCTAATGAAAGAATATGAGAAAGACAAATCACTGGTTAATCTGCTCATAACTAATGTCCACACAGAGGCTATACAACCCATGAGGAGGGAGGAGGGGGCAGAAGTAGCTTCATTTTAAAGGGTCCCGAGTCAGAAAGGTTGGGAACCAACTGCCCCAGCTCTCACCGGGTAAATATCTGATAGAAACTATCACTGGAGAAGGAAAATGTATTATCAGACAAAAAGAGACAAAGATGATTTCCCCCACAACACAATAAAGATAAATCCATATTTTATTCAATTCTGTCATTCTGGTTTTCAATCCACAACAAAGTCACGGTGAGTCCCAGTCATAACCCTTCCGAAAGACAAAACATCACAAGTAGAAAACACGCAACAAAAGACTGGATTTACAACACAAGCTCACAATTGGACAGAGTTTCATTCCAAGAAAAAAAGACCGCCCTTTTCAAATGTTATACAAACTCTGCATGATCATTGAAGCTTGGAGCAATTTCAGGAACATTTGAGGAACCTGCACCAAACATCAGGCTGAGAATTCTCCCCCCAAAACAGTTTTGAAATGAAACTCCAGATTTACACCCACGTTGCTTTGAGACACTGCTTAGGGGCTGGAAAACATCTTTTTGCCTGTTTTAAAAGCCTCAAGATCAGAGTTTGGTGTGAAATCCGATTTGAGTATGCAGTGTAAATCCATGTCTTTGGGTTCTGTGTCCACCAGGTATTTTATTTCCTTTTTTACAGAGCAGTGCTAAATAGTTGCATGTGGCTAACACCTGTCACATCTTCAGCACTCAATACAGTACGAGACCATAAAAAAAAACTCATTCAAAGGAGCTTTTTTGTTTTGAATTTGAAACAATTAGAACCTCTGGTGCTCAGTGCTGCAAGCGTTTAAATCATGCTAAGGCTGTCAGCGCTGTGGGAAACATGCATTAGAGTGTCATTTCCACTGTAAACAACACGAGCAAGAAACAAATTCTGTCGACGATGTTCCCCGGTGGACACAGAGCGTTGAATAGGTGCAACAGTACGTTCCCAATAACAGTCTCCTTCCTGTGTATGGAACAAATCTGTGGTTTCTTGCAAATCACAAAAAAAAAAAAAAAATAGAATTTACACATTATGCATCATACCAAACAATAGATGACAATATTTTCAATTAAACAAGATTAGTGTTTTTATATATTTATGTGTGTGTGCGTGTGTATATATATATATATATATATATATATATATATATATATATATATATATATATAAAACCAAAGGCAAAAATATATATAACAAGTAGTTTATATTTCCTCCCTCCTATGAAAGAAAAACAAAAGGTTGCAATAAGGGGAAATGAGTAAATTCAGACTTCTCCTCATGTTAACTCTAAAGGGATTGTCACAAAAGGGTAAGTGAGGGATTATCTGAACCCTATGTAATTTCACCATGGAGCCCATAACTGAAAAGAACACGCTGTTTTCTTAGGTTAAAAAGAAATACAAACCATCTACACTGGTGTGTTTCAATAAAGGGAGTATTGCGAGATTTATTGTAGTTTGTGCCTTTCATCAGTAAGGGAAACAACAGATGAACGTGTCATGTTCCCTCTGATGAAAGCTGTGTTTCTGTTAATTAAATTTCTCTCTTTACAATTTACACAACTATCTAGAGATTACTGCTGAGAAAAACTGCAAGCTGGTACATATCATCAGATACCTAACAAAAAAAAAAATACAAGAAATGAAAAAAAGAGACACTAAGAGTTAAAAAGGTAGCAGCAAATGATGTAAAGAACCAAAGGCAGCTGAAATAAACACACGTCTGTATCTGAACCAATCAAATAACAATGTGGCAACAGTGTGCAAGTCTGGCATCAGAAACGACCTGGTAAGGTTTTTTTTGTTTTTGTTTTTTTTTTCAATACAGTTTGATTTTTTTTTTTCTCCCCATTAAATACATCAAGTCACGATTAAATGTCCAACTGGTGATTGCCAGGGAGGACACAAGATTAGAAGTGCAATAAAAGCTCCTTCTGTACACGTGTAATGTCTCAAAAACATCAACTATTTCCAATTAACTAGCATACCGACAAAGCGCTGTGAATGGAAAAGTGAACAAAAGTTCCCTCAGCTGGCACCGCTGTTTCAAAACCATGATGACTGAAGACACGGTGGAGGAATATTTTTCGGTCACAACGTGATTTTTTTTTTTTTTTTTTTGGGAGATCCACTTTTCCATGTGTGAAAATGAGATGAGTGAAGAGCAGGTAGGAGAAGAGCTGTGGAAGAGAAAGTCTTCATCTTCATGTCCAACACTGTGGTTTTACTTGTGTATCTGGGGACTACGGGGGCTTCCTGGAGACTTCTGATTGCCCTCTGTGTTTGTGTGTGTGTCAGACTGAGTGTTAAATGTTCATGTTTGCATGCTTTTTTTTTCTGAACTTGTGTCCTAATAGATGTGCCGATTTGAGCTTATTTATTAAAGTGTACGCGTGTGTGTTTTCTTGCGTGTGAGGGTCAGCAGCTGTCCTCCAGGGCGCTAACGACTTGTTCCAAAATGTCAGGGCATCGGTCGGCGATCTGCTGCAGGACCTGATTGGCGTACTCCTGGAGCTCCGCCCCCTCCCTTTCGCACAGCTCTAGCTCCGCCTCCAACTGAAAGAAAGACAGAACCGAAAAAAAACGGGGGGGGGGCACATTGGATGATCAAGCGTTATGTTTGAGGTGACACACACATCCACACCCACACCACCCCCCCATAGACACACAGACACACAGACACAGACACAGACACAGACACAGACACAGACACAGACACACACACACACAAACACACACACCAGACAGTAATCTGAAAACACCACAATGTAGTTCTTTCTGCCCATACGGAGTGGAACATTTCTGTGAGAGAGCGGCTGATGTTGTTTTCTTTGGCTGCTGCCGAGCTGAGACGTCAAACCTAACTGACTTAATGACCAATACATCTGTATCAATAAGAGCAGCGCTCAAACAGTCATGTAACACAAGCCCACATCTAGGCTGGTGTATGTGCGCGAGGCCTGAGTCAGATATTGGCAAAAATGTTTCCTCGTTAAGTTTTAACCTCTTCCCTCTGCTCTCATCCATTCGCCAGAAAATCTCAGTGGCATTTTATACTACAGTGGCTTTATTCAAGTGTAAAACTGCAGCAAGTAATAACACAGTTAAGGATTAATGAAATCTCCCCAATAAATCACACAAAAGTATTGTTTAATATCTATATATCATGTTGTGACATATCAGAGAAGATGTAAATGTTTCTTTTAAGAATGCGCTTATTATACTCTAAGCTTAAATCAGAATCGTAGTCAGTATTCTCACATTGCTTCAGCAATATCATATGTGTTGAATCGATAGTTTGAATTTGAATTTGGATTTAATACTTGTAATTGGCTTAGATCTACAAATTTATAATAGAAAGTCTGCAATAACAACTGTGCATGTGGAATCATAAAGATGTGGGTGTTTATCAGGCAGGTAAGGTCTAACAAAGTGCATTATCAGCTTGCATTGTGGGAAGTGTAGTATCAAGAGTCAAAACATCTCAACCTCATGAAGCAGTTTTTACTTTTCTTATTTCATGTTTTCTCTCACAGGTCCCTAGACTTTATAGGAGTACTAAATAACTTGAGTTCTCCTCAAATAATAATTTATGTTTAGCACAACCCCGATAACTAATAACCAAAGTATTTTTGAACGACGGATAAAGAGCGAGACAAAGAGAGATGGGGAGCTGCTTTTAGAGAGGACTGAGGATAAATTACAGATGGTGGTGACAACAAGGAAGTGAACTGAAAAGAGGGACGAGAGAGAAAAATGGAGAGAATGAGTGAGTGAATGAGGAAGTGGAAGAGGAGAGTATGGAGCCGTGTGAGTGAAGCAATGAGCCTCGACCACTCTGTCCTTCCCTGCGTATGTGTGTGTTTGTGTGTTCATGGTCTGGCACAATTTAGCCCATTCTGAAGGCTCAATTAGCATCAGACAGCGGGGAACTGACCCCCCCCCCACAGCGCATTCACATGCACGCACACACACACACACACACACACACACACACACACACACACACACACACACACACACACACACACACACACACATATTCACTGACTCATTCGCTTTTTCCTGGTGATACCATTAAGTTGCTTAAGCGTACTGTTTTTTTTTTTTTTTGTTTTGTATTTTCACCAAACTTGAACAAACCATGTGTGGAGAGGTATTATTTCTTTATTTTGTTTAGCACTTCCAATCATGGGAGAAAAATGACAGCAACATCACTTTATCAGGGCCCCCGAGAATCACCATCACCCACCATGAGAACGAGACAGATGAGAGAAATAAGATTGAGAGCAGAAGGATGAGTTCTGGGCACGTAGTCCAGCTTTTATCAGTGTCATCAGTTAGTGCTCTATTTTTTTTTTGCTCTCTACACCTTGATTTTTATCATTTCCACTGATCTGTTAACCCATCCACCTTGGTCGAGCACATTCAAGCCAATATCCACACAGACCTGGGTGTCTATGTCAGTAAGGCGTTTCTTATTGTGAAGCATATTGACATATTTTCTTAATTTTCGTTTATGTGTGTTTGCAGGCAATTCAGTTTAATGGCTGCACATTTTAGTCACAATCCTGCAGAAAAACACAGCTGTAAAGATAAGATTGTAATACGACTGAGAAGAGATAAATGGTTGAATATTTTTCTGCTGTCTTCTTCTCTCTGACTCACACAGCCTTGACCTGTTCCAATGAAAAAGACTCGAAAAGGTGTTTAAAAAAAGTCTAGATTAAATCGGTCAAACACAGCCCTAATGCTGCCATACACCTGAAACAGGATAACATATTCCGAATATAAAAAATGTGAGATATACTGTCATGATATTAAGATCCAGCACTCCACAATCTATAGTATTTTTTCATCTTCAAACAGTAAAACTATCCATTGTTTCACGACAACTAGGTTTGAAACCACTGATCTAAACCACTTATTTGGTAGTGACTATCCCTGAAAACTACATATGCACATACTCATGGTGCAGTGAGTGGCTGGCCCCTGAAGTAGCTTTGAAAAAAAAAAAAAAAAAAAAAATCCTAAATTTTTTGCCCAAATAATCAAAAACATCCTCATATCCCTACAATGAACTGAGGGATATGAATGATGTCAAAAAACTAGAAAAATAAGTTCCAGTTTTCCTTAGAAATTAATCATAGCTAATCTTCCCCACGTTACTAAGCAATAAGCTTCCTCTCTCGCTACTTTCAATCCAAAGCTCATTTATGGCACGAAGAAACTGAATATACACAAGGCTGCACAATATGGTTTAAGTCACGAGGTAAAAGTTTAGATGTTGTGGTTAAAGGCTCCCATTGATCGTGTCTCATGCAATCATAGTGTGTGGTCAGAGAGAAATGCAGATGAAATAATGTAAGTGGGCAGACAGGTAGCTCTGCCAGATTCATGACTGTTGTAAGTGTGTGTATGTGGGTTTGTATGGGATGCAGTGTAAGTGTAGGTGTCAGTGAACGTATGTGTGTGATACAGTGGTTTTGGTATTTGATATGACGAGTGTGTGTGAGTGCACAGCATGAGGCAAACGTGTATGTTGCAAGCTCAAGTTGTAATTTAGTGAAGGGCGGAGAGGATTGTGGGAAGAAAAAAGATAGATAGAGGTAGAGGTAAGACACGCGTGTGTGTGTGTGTGTGTGTGTGTGTGTGTGTGTGTGTGTGTGCGGGGTGTGTGTGAGTGAGAGAATGAGAGAGAGAGAGGGTTTGTTGAAGATGATTTTTACTGCAGCCATTAAAGCTCCATTATCATGATGGATCATTATCTGTCTTATCGGGGGCCTTGAGACACATATACACACACACACACACACACACACACACACACACACACACACACACACACACACACACACACACACACACACACACACCCCCACCCCCACACCCACACCCACACCCACAAACGAAGACAATCAATGCCTTGCACTTGTGCACAAAGATGAAGAAAATGTGGTGTGTGTGTGTATGCCTGTGTGTATATATTTTTGTGCGTGTACGTACACTGACCCCTTGACACACATTGCAGGGCTTGAACCTCTTTGCAGAGGAATGCTAATGTTTTCTAAAGAAACCATAACTCAGCAGAGAAAGATAGAGACGGCGAGATTATCAGAGAGACAGAGCAACAAAGTACAAACGGTTAGAGGCAGAGAAGGAGGGAGAAGAAATATATAATTCAACTGGAGTGCATTAGCCCATCTGTGAACAGGTCAACTGCCTCCTGCAGACACACAACTCACAAAGTTACCTGACTACATGCAGCTTTTCAATTACAGATGACTCCGGGGTCAGAGGTGTGTTTTTATCAGAAAACTGTCTCTGGCCGCTACACAGCTGTGCATTTTGAAACAGCTAACTTCATCTTGCTTTGACCGGTCTAGGAGAAACTATGTTCTATGAATCATAAGGTCCAATCCTACGTCTCCACAGATAAGTTGCTTGCAGTGAGGCCCACTGACCCACTTGAACAAAAAAAAAAAAAAAAAAGAAAGAAAATTTCAGGAGCTGCCACAAATAATGCAGTTACCCCTATAGGCGCCTTAAGAGTGTTCAAGCTTCTGTTCCTTTTATACTTAGAAACAAGAAAACCTTTTAGGATTGGGTATATTAATGCTGCCATATGAAAATTTATACATTTTGTTTTATGCTTAGAAGGCCTGGGGCCTGGACTCTTGAGTACAGTAGCCAAATTAGTTTTTTCCCTACATCCTTCTCCTGACCATAAGGCCCATTTTCCACCATTTTAAAATGTTTAAGCACGTTAAAATATGAGGGTTATATAAACAAGTAATGCAGAGTATAAAAATAGAAATGGAAACGATAAGGCTGACTGTTTAAATAAAAAACAAACAAGAAAACCTTACAGACAGACTCTAATTTAAACAAATACAACGGAAAGACACAGGGGAAAGAGAGGGTGAGGGCCAGGACACAGAAAAAGTCTGGAGGGCAAATATTCCTCAGCAATAGGAGAAGTTACAGGAAGTAAAGATACGATCACAGGTTTTAAAAGACTCTTCAACAGCAGCCCGGAGCATGCTAGTGAAACACCATTATGAGTAAGAGCAAACGGATAAAGTATAATAGGCTTCATATACTATGATAATCCCTGATGTCTCTATTTAAACTATTATGTTCTAACAGGCTTACACTGAATGTAGACTGCTTTATAAGTTGGCTGCCCGTACTGCACCAAACCCAGAAGGGTCTGTGCCATCTCAGAAAATGTGTGTATATATGTGTGTGTGTGTGTGTGTGTGTGTGTGTGTGTGTGTGTGTGTGTGTGTGTGTGTGTGTGTGTGTGTGTGTGTGCGCTCGCACGCACGCACAAGCACACTCTGTCATAGTCCAGTACAGCTCAGCTAACGATGCAGTCTAACGAGCTGCAGTGGGAATAGAGCTTCAGGACCTGCACCTCAAACTGCTCCTAGAGGAGCACAAATACTGCACTAACAGCTGAGGGAACATACAAAGGAAGTGCATTTAGTGGGCAATTCAACATCACTTGGTAATTTTATTCTAACAGGTTTATTTAATCAGCAAAATCGATGATAGGAACATTTTCATATTTACAGGCTCGGCCTCTGGGTGCAGTTAGTTAAGAAGGAGCCACAAGATTAAAGATCCTCAAATCTGGGAGCTCAAATCTCCCCTGCCCTGCTCATGAGCAGTTGAAGTAAATATTAAGGAAGGGTAGATGTACGACTCCCAACACAGCATTTTATTAGAGTTTGGGAACTTAAAATCTGCTGGTTCAGGTCTCCAATGTTCACTTTAGCACCTCATAATAAAGGTTAAGATACAGAGAGAGGTGAGCTTGCGAATGTAAGAATGGTGACTATAGTGGAATATCTTCAAAGAGAACAGGACTTAAAGTATATAAAAAAGAGTTGAACCTTAAATTGGCCCTCCAGGAACATACAAGGCTACACTAATGGCTGCAGAAATAAACTGCAGAAACAGACTCTAGCATTGACTGTGAGTGCGGTGTGACCTCCCAGTAGGTCAATCTGAAAAGATGGAAGCGATTTACTTCAAACTCAATCACACTTTGTATAAGAGAATTTTTTTTTTAAGCTTTGGTTTACTTATTTAAATGGCAAAGATGCAAGGAAAAAGGAAATACACACTAACAGTGTGACAAAAAAAAGCCTGAGTCACTTCGGAAAACAGCTCATACAAAAGGCAAAGTAGGTTTATTTATATGGTACTATTCAGACACAAGGCAAAATAAAAGTGCTTTACAGAGGAAAGAGCAAAAGAAAGCAAATAAATAGTTAAATAGTTAGAAAGAAGTTACCTATTTAATTTATTGGAAAGCCTCAGCCAACAATAATGTTTTAAGCCCTGATTTAAATGAGCTGACATTTTTAGTAGACCTCAGGTATTCAGGAAGCTTGTTCCACAGGTGGGGAACATAGAAACTAAAAGCGGCTTCACCTTGTTTGGTTTTGACCCTGGGAACGCTGAGTAAACCTGTTCCAGATGCCGTGCAGGGTCTGGATGCTAAATCAGAGATATATTTAGGCCTGAGATGGTTTAGTGCTTTATAGACAAGTAGTAGGATTTTAAAATCTATCCTTTGACACACAGGAAGCCAGCGCAGTGATTTAAGGACTGGTGTAATGTGCTCTACTTTCTTGATCTAAGTGCAGACTCTGGCAGCAGCGTTCTGGATGAGCTGCAGCTGTCTAGTTGAATTTTTACTAAGACCTGTGAAGACAACATTACAATAGTCTTGTCTGTTGAAAATAAATGCATGAACAAGTTTTTATGTATCTTGTTTAGACAGAAATCCTTTAATTCTTGCCATATTTTTCTGGTGGTGTTTTGTAACTGTCTTTATGTGGCTGCTGAAATTTTGGTTAGAGTCCATAACTACACCAAGTTTTCTGGCGTGATTTGTAGATTTTAGTGTGATGGTAGATATTAACTAACATGGCTACTCCACCTCCTTTCCTAAGTACTCTAGCTTTGCTGATACAATGGAAGTCTTGAGGAGTTGATTTAATAAGGGCTGCGTCATTATTGATTTATTTAATCAAGTTTCATTTAAAAAACATAAAATCATTTTTTCGCTTCCTAATAAAATCATTAATGAATAGCGACTCAACAGCCAGAGATCTGAAATTTAATAAAGGTAAGTTTAGTGTACTATAGGCGTTTTTTGAAACAGTCGATGGCTGGAGCACAACTGGAAGCAGATTAGATAAAGTAGCTGTACGCTTTGAGTAAATGTTGTTCATCCTGCTAAAGGGTATTTGGCCATGCCATCTGCTGTTTAAGATCAACAGTATGTTTAAGGAAGCGACATGGGGTCGGTCTCATCAAGACATTTATCTTGGGTACAAAACACTTCCTTGAAGCTTAGAAATTTATCTCATAATACAACAGGCTAGAGAGCCGAACCTCACATTAGACAAGGTGTAAGTAGTCTACCTTAATTTAAACCGAGGTGCAAAATCTGTGGCCGGTATTAAAATCTTGGAATATAGCTGAGGGAAAATGATTATCTATATGAAGTACACTCACAGGCTACCTCTGCAAAATGTTCCCCTTTTCAAACCAATTCTGTTTCTCTTTTGATACTGCTTAATTTCGCCAAAAACAACCAGGAAAAGGAGAAATAGTGCCATCTATATAATTACATTTGTTTGCTTATCCTGTAAATCGCTACGGAAAATTGGTCTCAAATCTCAGTTTCAAATATAAAAACTAAAAGACATCCGCATAGAAGTTAATACTGAGAAATAAAATGCACATTAAAAACAGGACATCCTCAGGTACACCCATTGGCTCTCTCCTCTGTAGGTGAAATCTCTGAGGTATGATCTTATAAATATTTTGTTATATAACATGGTGTATTCATGGCATTTGTACAGTTTACACTGCCTCCAAATAATTGTTCCATTGTTTTGTGCGGTGTTTATAAGAGTCAGAATGATTTTATGGCTGTCCTGAAATAAATTCCTCCAGCATGGCCATGTGGCAGTAAAAGACACTTGAACTTGCTGAAGCAAATGTCTGCTGCAATAACGCAGGGGAAATGTGTGAAGCTATCCCTCCACAATGGCTTCCATTGTGAACTAAGACTTCCCTAAGCTTCGGATAGAGACAGGAAAAGTGTGAGAGTGGAGCGTTACTGTTTCTCTCTGTGTCAATTTAGGTCTGTGCTCTTCACCTGTCAACAACACTGGCTTGTCTCACTATTACAGACGAGAGATAAGGCATAGACATAAAGGACTGAAAAGAAAGATTAGAGATTTAAGTGGGACTCGAAAGTGTGACAGAGAAAGGGGGAAACAAACTTATGGAAAAAATTGGAAAAAGATCGGCAAAGACCGAGATTTTAAGGGACAAAGTGGAAAAGTGAGAGAAGAAGGAAGGGGATAGGACAGAAATCAAGAGGTGGGGGGGTGTGATAACCAGAGACAGAGGGAAAGATCAAGGGAGAGAGCAGTGAAAGACAGAAAAAAGACAAATGCATGTAAAAAACAGGCAGACTGGTAAAGCCATTAAGACTGGATTCAATAAATCTGCATAAAAACCAGCAGTTAGGCTGTAATGACCAGTGAAGGCCAATGTGTGTGTATGTGTGTGTGCGCGCATGTGAGGCTGTGAAATAAGTTCTGAGGGTCGGACATGTGTGTTAGTGAGTCTGCCTGTCTCTCCCTTTTTGTGTGCGCCTGAGTGTAAGTTCGCTCTGTGTGAGCGTATGTGTGTAATGGTTGTTGAGGACCTCTGTGTCCTATTTAGAGAGTAAACAATCATCTTTGGAGCAGGAAGAAGAGCTGCCTAATGAAAGCCTGGAGAGACCCCAGACCACAATGCAGCACAAATGGATGGGTCTGAATCTCTGCTCGACACAACCCCCAAACCTATCTACTCCACATCTCCTCCCCCTTCCATCTTTCCTCCACTCCACACCTTTTTTCACAATTTCATGGAGACGGACACAAAGGCCTTTTCCCTCGCAATTTGTTAAGATGAACACGCATGTTTTTATGGAATATCAAACTGACAATACTTACACTTCTAAGTTCTGCATACACAGACACAGACCGGGCTATCAGTACTATTGTAATACTGTGGCTACAGTCTCCATTATCAGCTGTTCCAGCTCCGCCTCATCCTGTTTTTGTATCCCCTGTCAATCAAAGTTCATCCAGTCAGTGACCTTATAATCACGAGGGTGTCCTTGCACACAGACATGTTTGGTTCCTGCCCAGTCTGCCAGTCTGTAAAGAGGGCATCATTTTACCGCAGGTCATCGGGCAACAGAGCTGAGAAAACAATGATTGTGATTATTTATAAAGCACATTCGGTAATGTTTCGTAATATTTTTTGTGTGGATAACACTGCTGTCATGCCAAAGATCTAGTTAAATTTGTCTATGTTAATAAACAGAATTATCCAACTCTGACCGTAGATAAGAATGACTATTTTACTTAGATATCTAACCACACAGTGGCCGTATAAATTCCTCTGGTCTTTATCTTTATGAGAATTTACCCTCTTAATCAAAAATAAATGATCACTCTTAGTTTTTTATTATGTTGAATCCATTTCATAGTGTTTCAATTACAGCAAATTTTCACAGAGCAGTGTGCTAAGTCATTAGGGCTGCAGCAGAACATTGGTGTTGTTTACTTGTATTGGAAGTTTGTTATTAACTCTGAACCACTTCAGTGGAGCTCAAAGCCACCAGGCCCTGGAAAAACTGTGATTCCCTGTTGTGATTTTTAAAAATGTATGTAAAGTTAGCCAAAGAGTAAGTACATATTGCCCTCTTCCTCCCTCAGAGACCCTTTATTTGGAGATTACACTATAACAACAAGTCTGTAATTGTGTGGTATTTTCTTTCATTACAATGACTTGTAGAGTTGTAAATATGTGGACTCAGTTTTCACTGAGGTTTCTCTAGTTTGAGTTGGCTCACAAACAACAATAGTCACTTACTGGGAGCCGTTTTACTTTTAGCAGATAGAGAGTCATGGGCTGACAAATCATATTGGATCCATAAGAGCAGCGATATAACGTCTGACCCAGCCAATAACACATAATACATTTTTTTTACGGCACCAGACACACGCAAATGTCCATGCATATAGACTAAAAATAAACTATAAACACACAGACGTCAACAGCCTTTCCACTTAATGGAGAGACAAACATACACATAAATGAAGATATGCACATACACATGCACAGCCAATTCTTATACCTTCACACTTCAGGCTAGGGAGAGAGACATATGCCAAAGAGGGAGAGAGACTTCCTGTGTGTGTGTGTGAGATTACAATGCCAGTTCTCTTCAGTGCTCATTAGAGACGTCATTGAGCCATAAAGGTTATTATTATGACTATGGCACAGAAAACAGCTCTTTTAGTAAAACCTCACTATTGGAATCAGTGTTACTTTTGTAGTTCAGCTGAGGTTAAAGAGAGACATGGAAACAAACACACAGGAACAGATTACCAAAAAAAAAAAAAAAATCTTCATCAAAACCATCTTTTGAAACACTGGTCTTTCACTAACAGCTCACTGCCTGGGCAATTTAGCTGAGACCCAACATGCAAAGGCTGACTGGTCTAGTAACCTTCAGAAAAGTTGTCCCACTAAAAACATCACTTCAGGTCAAGCTTTGCTCTTGAGGTGGTTTGTGTTGGTACAAGTCCAAAAGTTCTTCCTCTTTATGCTTTGCTACAGAAATGTTAATTTTTCTGTGGGGATTGATGATGACGAGAGTTTAAAATTACCCAACTGCAATAAATGTCACAGGCTGCATCCAAACCAAGATCATCCCTTTTAATCGGCAGTAACATCAGCACAAATTAATGAAGGCTTTAATAATATCTGACATTGTTGTATCATCGAGTAAAAGGCTCTTGATTTAGTTCACATGATGGATTAAAACATTTCAACATGCATTTGTTCAAAAACTGCTGACTAATGAGGTGCTGTGGTTGTTGAGCTGAGATAATATCTTCTATGTTTGCCACAAAGACTGAGCGTTCTATGTTTGTAGTGTGTATTGTATTGTGAAGCAAATCTTTTGTTCCGTTACATCTGGCATTGAAAAAAGCAACCTAGAAAACGTGCCCAGAAAAACTTTGGTTTCATTTTGAAATCACAGAAATTAAACTTTTATAATAAAGGCCCCGTGAGGCCCTTTTTACTTTTGCTGTTTTGAAGTGTGTAATGATTTCAGTTACAGTGTATCCTTAAAACTGCAGTAAATGTTTAAATTTTGGATATATCTTTTTTAGAGACATTTTTTTCACAGTAAATTTGTTTACCTTCAGGTTTTTCAGTAGTAGTGTCAGACCTATCTACATTAGTTTGATCAGTTTAGCTTATGGAGACAAAATGCAGGAATGTCCCTCTGTAAGGCCTGAAGTTACTATGAGCCTCTCTGAGGTTTCTTGCTCTTAGTGTAGGCAGTTATCTGTACTGGGAGGTGCTCAGTTGATAAACCCCGAGGACAAACTTGCTCTCACCCACCACCCTTTCCCTTACGCGAGCCAGGCTGCTTTTTCGGCTCTTGTTCCAGTTTAATAACACAGAGGAAAGTTACCTCAGACACCGCGTTAGTAAAATGTTTGAACTGGTGACACATTACAGAAGCACGGTGTCAGGTACACGAGCCTCCAGTGGTCATTCATGATTGCTGTGAATTAATATTAAATCATATGTGGGTGTGGGATGTGTAGATTTCCGTTGTGTCTGTGTTTGTGTGTCTGTCCATGTGTGTTTTACATGCTATTTTAGTAAGATCCTAATGGCTTTACAGAGTGCCAGGCATTTTAACAGAGCCAGGGAGAGGCTTGTAAAACACACACACACTCACCACAAGACAGAGAAGAGAAGCTGGCACACTGGAACTTGGTGGTCTGGAGGGAATCTGTGCACAAGTGTGTGTGTGTGTGTGTGTGTGTGTCTGTGTGTGTGTGTGTGTGTGTGTGTGCATTAAGGAGGTCAGCCAGGGTGATGGTGACACATGATGAAGGAAAAACGAGAAACATGGGCTTGAATGAAAGACTGGCAGTGTGCGTCTGTGATTGTGTGTAGGCAGGGTTGGGGTCTAAAGCAGACGCATGGCGCCAAGTGGCACTGCTTGAGCATGGGTGGTATTGGGCTGAGGGAGTGAGGGAGAGGCAGAAAAATTCAGACTTTAATGTTGTTAAGGGAAAAATCTCACCAAGAAAACCTTTTTATTTTTAAAAGTCATCAGCTCTGACACCTACACAGATCAAGTTTGAGAAAAGGGTAATGGTGATGGAGGCACTTTAGGAGAAATACAAGAGGAAGAGGAACTGTCTTCCTTAGGGGGAAGAAAGTTTAAAGAAGGATGGCAGAAATGGAAGAAAAAGTGCTGAAGAGGAATTTAAAAAAAGAGGATAAAAAAATCAAAGAAGAAATCTTGGGGTAGTTTTCATCCAAAGGTCAAAATCCTCAAAAAAAGCTTTAGCTATACTTTCATATTATAGTACAAGTCTCAAAAATGCTTAAAACAAGTTGGAATTTTTATGCCTTCCCTCAGACAATTACTGAAATTAGTTTTTTTAAATCTCTAATACAGCAAGCTGAACTTTAAACTGCTGTACTGGACCACTGCAATTTTTGCTGTTTGAAAATTTCCATTTGCCAAAACGGTTTGGTAAATGCACATCTGGTTAACTACTCCACCTCAGATAAAGAGCCACATATAGATACATTTCTAAGCTTTTAAAGGGGAGGCATGTGTCGTTGAAATGGGGCTAAAAGTTAACCGGACCTTAACTATAGCGATGGAAGATAGGAGATTGCACACAAGTCAACATTAAGCAGTCTTATGGAGAGATATGAACAGAGAGAGAGAGATATCAATATTGGGAGAACACAATGTTTTTCCGTGATGGATGAATTGGTTTTAACATTGCACTGAAACAATCAGAAAAACATGAAAAACAACTAAGAAATTCAAAACATTGCAGTATGCCATGAAAATGGTTAGCAGTAATATGAAATTTAACTGATCTGTGGTAAAAGGGCAAATACGGTTCTTTTTAAGATCTTGTTTTCCTCAGTTGTAAATTTGACTTGGATGTGGCCATGGGCATAGTTTGCTTCAAATGTTTCCAATATTTTTAAATGTTTTTATAAATATAAGGTAGGAATAAAATACTCCAGGCTACTCAGTTGGCCTTCTAAAAGCATTCAATCTTGTTAGATAAGCTTTCACGGCTGCCCACATAATCAGTTTTAATTCAAAGTGTGTTTTTCTTTTGAAAATGTGGCTCCCTGACCACTGAACCGCAGAATACTGCCGGCATTTTCTTTTAGTGAAAACAGGCTGATGATGAAAAATATATATAGTAATTGTCTGTCCATGAAAGTCACCAAGACCATTTCTCTGTGTGTTTAATGTACAGAGTGATTAAATAACAGCTTAATTCTCTATATTTAGAGTTTATTTAAAGTGACACCAAACCATGCAGCGCCAAATCTGAAGCACTCGTGCTAAACAGAGACATTTTGCTGCATTAAGACATACAATAGGGCTTTCATGAGAAACTTAAGAAACTAGTCCTGCAGTACCCCAACCACATACTCTGTCACATTGCTTTGTGAGTATGTGTGTGTGTCTAGAGTTACTGTTTTTCAATGTATACCACATGTAGCGACCATTGCCTGATATGTTTTCAATATGGAGTAAAGGACAGAAAGAGAGACAAAGAGATATAGGAAGTCAAAGACAGTCCTAAAAACTTAATTTAATAATATACTGTTTATATTCAGGAACTTAAAAACAACTTGTTACCATGTCAATGGAGCTACAGAAAAACAAGCAGGTTAGCAGACATTTCTTCAGCTTTCCCTAAGCCTCACCTTTTCTTTCTTTATCCTCATTTCCCTTCTCTTTTCTCTCCTCCCTTTCCCAGATGACAACTGTTTCGACGGTAAAATAAATAAATACACTCTTCTCTCCCCTCCTTGCTCTGTATGTGAACCAACCCTCCTCCTGCTGCCAAAAGCTTGAAACCGAGTTTACTCCCTGTAAAAAAAAATATGTCTGAAACAGTATTTGTTCTGCTGCCAGACGCTTGTCATCAGGTGACCCGCTGGAGTAAATCTTTCAATAATGTCAAAGGCGTGCGCCAAAAAGCTGCCAGGCTGACCAGTGTGTGCCCTACTCCTACAAGCACATCAGCACAACTACAGACACACACACACAAACAAACACACACACACACACACACCAACAAGCACAAATACACACAAACCTGTTCCTGCGTCATGCTGTGCAGCTGTGTATGCCAGGAGGCAGAGTCAGAGCGGTGATAGGCGGGGGGCGGGGCAAAGTCCTGCAATATGACGGGGTCTCGCTCCTGACAGAGTGAGGTCAGGTGACTGATGTACAGCTTCAGTTTACTGCGATTCTGATTGAGATCCATGAGGGGAGAGAGAATCTGGAGGAGGGAAGCACAGAAAAATGCTCAGATTTAAAAAAACAAAAACATTTTTATTGTACCCACAATATACCAACAAAGATCACTAGCGGCCATCATAATGGTTTACAGGATTCTGCAGGAATACAAGTTGGGAAAAATGTTGGGCATGTTTAACCAGAGAGAGACAGAGAGAGAAAATGAGGCAGACTGAGAGGCGGTGAATGTTTAGTTATGGTTATTGTTTTTTGAAGTAATCATTCATTTTGACAATGCACGGACTGGATGTAGTAAAAACAAAAATAAAAACAAAAACAAAAACAAAAATACCCCTTCCACAAAGTAGGATCTGTGCACTTTATATAATTACATCCAAACTGCCAAGCATACAACTTCCTCAGGTATAAACGGGACAGATGGAAAGAACTCTTTTAATTAACCCTAATGCAAAACACATGTTTCTGTATAGTTATATATGATTGGCTGTGTCTGTACTGTATCACTTGTTCCCTCATTCAATACTCCCTATATAGCAGTCACTAAGTATTCTAATCTATTGTGAGAAGTAAACTCAGATTTCAGAACCTACTAATCATCAATGTGTGTTGTCAGTGATAAGTGTAGTCCCACAGCAATACCGTTTGCATCTAGAAAATGTGACACCATGCATTGTGGGCTTGTTCCCAGGAAGCAGTGTACATGCCATTGATACCATTCTTTGTTAAAAAAAAAAACACTGAGAATAAGGATGCTAAAATAATATGGACTGTAAATATGGTGCACTACATCGGAAAGAGAGAGGGATTTTGGTCATTGCAGCTCACACTGCATCTTTCCAGCAGCCAGTTCAGCAGTGCAGTCTAGCTCAATGTACCAACTGTCTGAAATGGCACATACACACAAGCAAAAACTAGAGCTGGGCCTCTGCAGACATGAAGGGTGAGGTGAGATGAAAACAGACATGGAAATGGTGAGAAGACAGAGGTTGGAAAGTAACTCTGAGACAAAAAGGAAATGTATGTGCTATGAGATGTGATACTTTGGTCATTAGACTGGTTTAGTCTAGGACTTAAAATTTGACCACACACACACTACTGCTAAATTATTTTGGAATAATTATGTTTTCACTACTGGTCGTAAAATGCGGCTAACTAACTGCACCACATCAATGCTACACAACTGGTCAGCAGTGTACAGATAACAGCTTTGGTGCTAAATATCTGGTTTCCTTGTTGTACAGCAACATTTGTGTCGCTGTGGCCACAACTGGTGTCTGTGTGTCTGTGTGCGTCTGTCTGCGTAAGTGTGGGAACGAGAGCGAGATGAGCAAAACAGATATGCACACATTTTGGGGGTACAAGACAGGACCCCCCAAGAGAGAGAGACACACACACACACACACAGATAAGACATACAGACACACACCATTCTCCTTGGGGAACAGCAGGATTTAAGTGCAGAGGAAGCATGTTAAGAGGGCTGATAGTGTGCCTCTGTATGTGTGTTAGCAGAATACATTTAATCCCAGCGGTGTGTGCACTCCATGCTCATCGTCACTCAGCACGCACAGACACAGACACAGACACAGACACAGACACAGACACAGACACAGACACAGACACACACGACGGCAGGATCTTTTCACTCACCAAAGAAACATCGCTCTCTCTCTGTATCTGAACTCTACCTCAGCTCCTTAATCTGCCTCTCTCTTCGCCGTTTAGCCAAAGAATCTCAAATATTTATGCAATGTTGTCTCGCGTCTTGACTTGACTTTCATTCTTGATGCATTTAAATTAAACAGAACTTAGACATTGTCAGTCAGCATGAAATTATGATGTTTTTATATAAAATACTTGTTTCCGATTTGCTGGCAGGTGTTGGTTAAAACTGTTGATCGGAGCTCCTCAGGCATAATTGTGGTCAACGACTTAAACATTTCTCCGAATGTGCAAGGTATATTACTGTAAATGGCATTAACCATAGAAACCATATTGGCACTCCGTGGAAAATTAACTCAAAGCTAAATCTAAACAAGCACTGGTGAAACTGACCATGAATTAGTGCCAATTTCAAAAACAGATTCTCTTTTCAGTTTGGTGGCTATTTAAACAGATGAAATAATAAAATAGAACACTGTAATTTTTTATAATGTTTTTCACAAATTATGGGGACACCTAATTCTTGCTTGTATTCTTCACTCTGATGCTAGGTTTCCTCTCTGCTTGGAATATGTATTCACAATGACTGATGTTACTTCGACAAACACTGTATGTATTTAAAATATTTTCTAACAGCAAAAAAAAAGTAATTTCATATAGGCAGGTTTTGATAGTATTCTAATAAAACATAACTTGTAAAATTCTCTCTATATATCCATTGGTCATTGTACAGTAATTTGAGGTGTCTGACCATCCTGACAAACAGATGAAAAAGCTAAATGTGGGTTTTTTGTGGGAAAAACAGAAACTCTTTTGAAACATTTGTCTCTAGCAGCAGGAAAGCTCAAAATAAAATGAAAGAAAATCGAAATAAATGTCCCATCTGATTCTGAGTTCTTAATTTATTTACTGCAAACGCAATGTACAAAACACAAACACACGGAAAAACACACACCCACACACGCACGCACGCACGGGTGCGCACACACACACAGACACACGCACACTCACACACAAACACACACACACACGCACACACACACACACACACACACACACACACACACACACACAAACACACCACACACACATGCAGGGTTGTTATCATACTTGTAAATAGGTCTAGGTACAGTATTTTCCAGTGAGGACCTGCCAGTTGGTTACAGTCCATTACAAAATACCTTACTGAACATTTGCCTCCGAAGGAGAGAGGGAAGTAGACAGAGAAGAAAATAGAACGGCTGGAGGTACCCCTCACATTCTGCACTGAAAAACATCTCTATTGCTGTATAGTGTAATGTATGCTGACAGATGTAATGCAACAAGGACATTTACTCTCTAAAACTCCTATGTGATACAACAATATGTGAAAACATCTCTCAAATTTTGGCTTTACTGCTCTAAAAACATACTCAACATATGAGCTACAGCTGTTTTTTGACACCACATTCTAATCCGGCCTCTTCTGTCAAAAAGCTTAAAAAAAAATCACTGTCCACACTTTCCAGACCTGCAGCAGTGCTCTTTGGATCAAATACCAGACAAATGAGAAACAGAGAAAGAATACAGGGAATGATGGCGATATAAAGGCGATATTCAGTCTGAAATAACAACACCAGTGCTTTCTTTTCCTTTTTAAAAACAATCTAATGACTAGTAGAAAAAAAATATTTTAAAAAATAAGCCTGAATTTAGCCTGGTAATAATAATGTGAAATAGGAACAAAGCACTGACCTCTGAGAGCTTCAAGTCTTTGAATTTACTGATTTTATTAAGTTGTCCAGTATATATGTGCCTGCTTGTTTATTTTCTTTCTTTCTTTTTTTTGTGAATTACACAACCTGCAGTGGTCAATGTATGCAGTGTGTGTGTTTTTAATGACTCCGCAGTGCTTTCCAGTGTCTTACTGTACTATGAAACAATCCCAGAGGAGACATAATTTTATACTGCACTGTGTGTCAGTGCGTGTGTGTATTTGTGCCTCTTTAATAGCCTCCCATGGCTACCTACCAGATTCTTACTGTACTATGACACAACTCCAAAGAGAGACATTCAGCTGGCCTCACTGACTTGCTGCATTTTAAGAAAAAACAAAAAAAACAAAAACCCAAACAAACCCCAAAACCAAAACAAAAAAACCCTCTATGGACACATCAATTGGTGAAATCAGGATATTTCTTTTTTTACCACAGATCCCTCTGAGACACATATTCACATAAAGCACAAATACGCTGACCACGAACAGCATCTACAGAGGAGGCACGGGTTCAATGCAAAACACTTGTGCTGCAACTAATAAAGACTTTGTTCATTGATAATCTCTGAAACACTCAAATAAAACCTCTTTAATATATATATATATAATATATACAAACACACACAACTACAAAGCTAGAACAACCTTCGTTACAACTGCAGAGCCTTTTAGCAAGGCACTTAATTTCCAAGCGCTACGCGCCTTGGTGTGCAAGGCAGAATTGTTCTTCAGTACAGCAATTAGATATTTGATCGTTTATCCAAACAACAGAAAATTAATCAGAAACTCCTTTAATTACTGATTGATAATTTGAGCCATTAATAATTAATAAATTTGAGTCTTAAATGTGATCATTGGCTGCATTTCTGTTTATTTCATGCAAATACATTAACTTTGGGTTTATGAACAGTTGGATGAGAAAGCCCATGCTACATGATATTTAATGTATTTTCATCATAAGTGTGTATATGAACACTTGTGCGGGATAATTCTCTCAAAACCACCGTGATATCCTAAATGTTCATCATATGAGTAAGAAAGTGCTCCCAGTCTTCTCTGTGAAATTGGCAAGGACAGACAAAAACACCGATATATACCACCTCCCAATCTCTTTTAAATGATGCCTCTAATACCACTCAAGACCATTAAAGGTGCAAGATACCATAAAAATCCTTCTGAACAATGCTGTGTGTGTTCTCCTGTGTTTCTCTGCTGCACTTGTATCTGAAGCGTTTCATTCTCCAACTGTAGCACAGAATCCTCTCTTATAGAAGGAGTCACAATCATTCACTGTTCTGATGTAATGTGCTATGGCTAATTACCCACCTTACACACCAATGAGAAAGTGTGTCCGTACATGTGTGCGTGTAGCTGCTCACGAACTAACAAAGTAAAAGAGATTGAGTGTAAGTTGTGTGCGTGCTGCCTGGTCTGTCTCTCTCAGCAGGGAGGTGCTATCGCTAATTAATAACCAGGGACAAATTCAGTCTGCCGGTGAACCTTTGGGCTTTTAGCATCCCAATGGGAAATCCTACAGGAGGAAATGATCTGTGCTAAAAGCAGCATGTGCTACTCATATGTGCTGTCTCTGCCGTCCTAGTTTAGATCAAACCATTACCACCCTTTTAATAATGTAAGTACAAACTCATGTTACTTGTCACTATTACTGCTTTAACTTTCAAAAGTTAAAGCAACTTCTACTTATTTTCAATTACCTTGTTTTAAGAAATATTAGAGGAACAAGTTACTTAATGAGATTATTCAAACTCTCCACTAGTGTCAACATACTATATTATACAAGTAAACTACATTTGAAACACATAAGCCTAAAGAGCAGAAAGAGAAGTTTCTCATTTTAGATTGCATTCTACATTAGATGTATTAAGTATATTTGTAGCAGTGTGTTTTTATTCTTGCTTGACTTAAAGGCTGTCATGCATGTGTAATTAATGACCTTTGGGCCTTAAAAATGCTGAAATCCCCCAATATGAAAAAACAGTGAAGGGCAAGGTTCAAGGAAAGAATCTTCCTATTTCATTCCTAAAAAAAAGAAACATTACCTCCTACTTAACAGTTTGGCAACAGAGCAGCTTTCTTAGATCATTTGCTAAATCACAGAAAAATTAAGTTCATCTGAGAAATCAACTGAGGATCAATACATTAATAAGGACAGAAAAAATGTTGGAAAGAGGAGGTATGATTGGAAAATAAAAAAAGTCTGAAAAAGCACGTCCAGATGATTCTTGATGGAATTAGAAAGATGGAAATGGTGAAAAAAAGAAAAACACACAAAAAGAGCATGGGAAAGAGTTCAAAAAGAAAATATGAAAATGAACAGAATGGATTTCTGACAAAACGTATTTCAAGACATGAGATTTGCAAGTATTTCTTGTTTAGGCCATGAATCAAGGAAGAAGGAACAAGACAAATTGCAGTGAAATGAGAGGTTTCAAGACTTAATGTAGATATTAAAAAGGATGCAAAAATTGAACAATGCAAAAAAAAAAAAAAAATCTAACAGCAAAAGTAGTGAAAGGACTGAATCACAACACCAGTACAACCACAAAAAGAAGTAAGAAACAAAAGTAAGAAATACCAGAGACCAAACGACAGGATGAGCACATCTAAACGTGGTTTGATCCATATAAAGGAGACGCTCACCCTTCTGTACAAAATAGTGGACCGAGGGAGTGAAAGAAGGCATGTGATTGGCTAGGCCCAAATGCCCTCCTCATCATCCTATTGGTTGGTTCGGTCCAACCGCAGCGTGAGTTCGAAGAAAGCAGGAAGTTAGTTTGGCGAAACAGGAAATTACAGACATACAAAATAGGTCGAGAAATATTGGAGAATTTTGAACTTTAAAAAACAAAAAAACAAACAAACAAACAAAATAAAAAATTATAAGTTAAAACAAAGATGATTAATTTGAATAAAAGGTAAATGTTACTCCCAAAGATGGAAATGTGACATGCTAGAAAGTGCCTGTCTTTCTTGAACATAGACTTGTAAATGAAAATAACAGGAAGATTTCAAATGTTAGCTTAGAGTATGCTTTCATCCATCCACATAAGACTGATCATATTAGTCTGACGTGATGTGGGGGGGGGGTTCTGGGCTGACAGACCCGGGCAGAGTTCTCACCTGGTCTGGGGAGGGTTTATGATTGTTGGGCTGGTCTGAGTTGGGAGACAAGACCTTTAGGTGGTCGTCCTCGTAGTTGTCTGCCATCAGCTTCATCCGGTTTTGAGTCTACAGAAAGATAAAAAAAAAAAAAAAAGTTAGATCTATCTGATATCTCACATCAAAGACAGTGAAAAATGATTTAACATGATTCAGCAACAGAAAATAATTTTCATGTTTGAGAAAAAAACACAAAGCAGTGTGTGTGTGTGTGTAATCAGAGGAAAACCCTCGCCTTGAATTCCTCAAGGAGTTAATTTGCAGAGAGTAAGAAGAGAGGAGAGTTTCGGACGAATGCCATGAGCTTTGCCTTCACTAAGACACATCGTATATGCGTGTGTAAGCGTCTATGTCGTGTATGTGTGTGTATGCATGAGATAGAGAAAGAGGGAGTAGAGGGAAACACAGAGACAGAGAAAGTCAAGAATGTAAAGCAGGAAAAAGACAATGACTGAAAGAGATTATTCCTGACTGTCCATGTATATTTGTATGTTTTAAATTTTGGTTTGTCTCTGCTTATGTATGTAAGGAGAATAGTAAAGATAACATGTATTTTACACATTTTGAAATGCTGACACATACACACAAAAGCCACAAGACTCACACAACTTCACATGCCACCTGTTGTGTAGCTTGTTAACTGGTGCAGAAAAATAACAGGCTTGTTAACTGCCACTTGGGGAGAGATCCATGAGAACTTACACACACACACACACACACACACACACACACACACACACACACACACACACACACACACACACACACACACACACACACACCTACTTCTATCTCTGTGAGGACACTTAGTGGAATAATGCATTCCCTATCCCCTTACCATAACCGCAACCATCAAAAATAAAATGACTAACCCGTACCCTTACCTTAAACCTAACCTTCAGTAACCTGAATTTCTAAAACAAAGTCTTGACCGGAAGAAAAAAAAACCCTTTGAGGGTGCGTCAGAAAGTGACGACGGACCAAAATGTTCCCCCTTTCCCCAAATCTCCTATGAGGTCTAAGGCCCTGATCATTCCTGGCTTTAACGTGCATCTTGGGGAATACAATCAAAAGTGAATGGTGCCGGTGTGAACGCACCCAAGATGCAATGAGGACACCAATGAACATAGCCTCATGCTGGTCCCCACAAAGCTTAGCCATACAAGTACACACAAAGCACACACACATATACAGACCCATTTGATGTACAAACACATAAAAATACAATGTGGAGACTTTTGTCCCTTAGTTTTTTTCCCCATTTACACCCCCCCGTCTTTGCTCAATCATTCTCATCTTTCCCTCCCGCCATCATCCCTTTGTTCTTCTCCATACTGTTCTTTATCCTCTCCTCCTTTCCTCTCCTCCCTCTTCCTCTCTTGCTGCTCCATCTGGTTCTCATGTTATAGTTATACTTCAGTAGTGCTACAGTGGACCTGGAAAGAACGAGGGAGTGAGAGAAAGAGAGAAAGTGAGGGAGGGAGTCGGTCTAAATCTGTCTTGTACAATCTAAATCCCCTTAGTCTCTCACTGAGCCCTGCAAGGAACAGGGGTTTAGGCGGGCCAGGCTGAGGTTTCATGTGTGTGTTTGACAGAAATATGTGAATGCCAACTTTCATATGTGTTTGTTTGAAAGCTAAATGAAAGACTGCATTTTTAAAAGTGTATGTGTTTGAGCAGGAGATAGTGTTGCTAAAAATGCGTTTCACTCAGTGTGTACGCGGGACCACATGAGCATGTGGCTGTGTCTATGTACATAAGTCAAGTTGAAGAGAGCCTCCCCTGGTGTGCACACTCACATTATTCATTTCCTCATTTTCTAGAGGCAGCTTTAAAATAAATACACTCTACTATTTAATACAAACACTTAGTAAACATTTAATCTTGAAAACATGTAAGTACAGAATGTGGAGTTCCCACTGCACCTGTATAGACACACACACACACACACAAAGACACACACACACACACACACACACACACAGCTGTTTATTTGTCTCTGTCTGTCTCTTCCTCTCCTCCACATAACGTCCTTCAGCAAGTAAACCACTGCCATTTAAATTATTTATTGACTGTCTATTCCACAAATTATTTTTTCAACCCACAACTTAGAGCTTTCATAATCACAGTGGCTAGTCAACAGCAACAGTAAAAGACCACAATACAGAGAAACTAAGGACTAAAAATTGACAAAAAGTCCAGCAGTCAAAATTTTTACCTTACAAAAATATCTGGTTAATTTTCTCCAAACAAAGAAACGGGGGCACCTTTGCCCTGCTTATAGTCAAAGTTAAGTTTTCAACCTGTGATGCAGGTTCTCACAAACCTGGCTCATTTTTCCGGCATGAGTAGTTTTCTAAGTAAATAAAATCGACCTCACACAATGTCTGGAGCACTGTGTTTTACACTATGAACACAAAATGTAAAGTTGCTACTATGACAGATCCTGGTAATTCACAGTCAAGTGCCAGGGTTTTTGGAAATTACTATCAACTTTATTGGCTCCGGCTAAAATTTTGAATGCACATTTGCAGTTCAGACAATTTTGACATAATTCATTAGACTTATTGTTTTGCGTAATACTACATTTTTTGTCAACAATGTAATTATAGCATCATAGTCTTTGATTGTTCTTACAAAGTAATTTTGTAATTACCTCTAAGCCCAGGTAATTCTTAACCCTTCTAGCACAACACAATAGCAACTGCGCCCAACGTGGGGCTCGAACCCACGACCCTGAGATTAAGAGTCTCATGCTCTACCGACTGAGCTAGCCGGGCCTATTTGTGTGTGCTCCATCATATCGGGTGTCGCGACTCTTATTAAATTTCAAACAAAATACTTGGCGTTAAAGAGGACTGGTGTAGTTGGTCATGCCTAAAGGTAGAGTCTACCTTAAATAAAACACTGTATGTGACACGTGTATGAACATCCATTTAACTGCACTAAGCAACAACCAGAGATGTCCTGGGCTTTATGTATCAGCGGACAATGTGTTTTGACGGAACTGATTTGGTTTTTTGTAGTCTTTGTTTTAGAGTCCACAGTTCAAAGCATCTGCGCCCAATGTGGGGCTCAAAAGCAATCAGAATTCCATGAAACTGCTGTGCAGTGTTTTGATGTCAAACAAGCCTTCACACTCATGCGTCTGTTACTAAACCCAATAAATTGTTTTAATGCAGGGCTGTTTTTGGACAGGCAGACCGGGGGGTTGGGTTTCTGGGTCTGACTCTTCTCCCTCCATCTCACATAAAAATGTACAAATAAACTAGAAAGATAAAGACAAAGATATCTAATAAGACAGAATGGCAGGCAATAAAGAGTCCTACTGAAATGCGGTATGTGTTGAGTGTATGGGAAGCGTAAAAACTTTCTACAACAACAAGATGGAATTGTGTTAGAATGGAAACTACAGTGATGTCCTGAGCTAGTATTCTGCAGTCCGACCAATTTATGAGAGGTATTTTGCTAAAAGACCACATCACCAAACATGGGGCTTGGACCAAAGTTTGACTGCCACTTTTCTAATTACGTCATCTTCCTTTGCTCTCTTCTACTACAATGGTTTAAAAACACCTGACTGGAAAATTTGTGGCACCAGCTATTTATCTCAAAGAACCAATTCTTAATTTTTGTATAAACATAGTGAATAGAAATGCATATTAATTTACATTTTTGTCTGATTATTTCCTTGAAACTGTGCAACATTTGCAAGTAATCCTAGCTTTAAATATATTGACTGTTGACAGACATGCACAGGTTCATAGTTTTTCCTACACTGTCGGCTGCAGTCAAACTGCATCCTCATTAAAAATGGGGGTTGAACCCTCAACCCTGGGATTGGGAGAGCCATGCTCTACCAACTGAGCTAGGCAGGCCACATGGGGTATACAGGATGCCCGCAACAAAATAACACCCTATTAGACAGCTATGACGAAGTTGAAAACATAATCAAGACTAAAAGCAACAGTTGCAGCCAAATGCAAGAGGGACAATTGGCAAAATGTCGGACTGTGTGAATGCACAAGTTAGTATAAATATAATAAATATAAACAATAATTAGCATTGCTCATAAGTATCTGAGAACTCTTGCCCTCCTAAAAGACACTGTCACAATTTGCCGGGTGAGCTCTAGTGAATCTTCTATGCTAGTTATGCTAATCCCCAAGAGGACCGATTGGTCAGTAGGCAGTGCTTAAGTATGTGTTGAGCAGGTTAGGTGTGCTGCATAAGTTACCACCGTGACATAGCTTGGTACGAAGTGAATCACTATCATAACCCAAAAAAAAACCCAAAAAACCTGGGTTAAGGCTTAAGTTAAAAGCAAACTTTATGCATGTGCCTTTGGAAAGAGCCTTCCGGATGCAGCCAGAGTCCAAATATACGCTAGCGTGGGGCGAACCCACGACCCTGAGAGATTACTCATCTTCTACCTCCTGAGCTCTGCCTAGCCCAAAGCTAGATTTTGATCTCTAAAATTGTTTCTATATCTTGTGTACACACCCCCTTATTCCCTTTTCCATATGTTGTCTGTTGGTGTGTTGTTTTGGCTTTTTTTTTGAAAGGATGTATAATAAAAAAATAATGAAAAAATTAGCTTGATCCTAAAAATCCAAAAGCTAGTTATACGCCAACGAACCCCCAACCACGATTAAGAGATTCATGCTCTCATGCTCACCGACTGAGCTAGGCTGCAAAGCTAGATTTTTTTTCTAAAAAAAAATTCTATATCTTGTGTGTACACCCTTATTCCTTTTTTTTCATATTGTGTCTCGTTGGCAGTGTGTTTGGCCTTGATTTTGAACAAAGGATGTATAAGGAAATTAGCAATGAAATTAGCTTGATCCTTAAAAATTTAGAAAGAGGAAAACAAAAGAAAGGAAGAAAAAGCAAGAAAGAAAGATAAGGGGGGAGAATTAAGTTGAAGAAGATAAGCTCTGTCGGATGCCATCTGATCTCTGATCTCTCCACCATGGCCTTTTTACATCCAAATCTCCCAGCCCTTTTGCAAACACAGTGTCTCTGTCCCTTTCTCTCGTTCTCCTTATCTTAGAGCTTTCTGTATTAAAATAATCCTTAAAGTTCCTCCCTTCTCCCTCTTCCTGTCTTTATCTCTCTGCTCTCTCTTACACAGAACTTTCTATGATTAAGTCTCTCCCTCCTGTAAGAAAAAGTAACTAACACTCTGCTCCTTTGTCTCTCTCCCTTTCTTTAATGATGAGATTTTTTTCAAGTTGAGTTTAAGCCTCTCTCTCCTCTACAGACATAGTATTTTATTTATTTTCTTCTCTCTCTCTAACTTTCTTGACTTTTGAGCTCCTTAACATGTCCTTGTATCCGTGACTAATTCTCTCTTCTGCTCTTCTCCCTCCTTTCTCTCTGCAACATGTCCTCATTTCCATATCTTTCCCTCGACTCTCATCTTCTCATTGTTCCCTGTCTAGCTCACTGGTTTCTTTTGTGTTTTAGTTCATTTTGACTAAGTTTATGACTGTGGTTTTTCTCCTTGTTTGTCTCCTCCCGTCCTGTTTGGCTTTTCCATTTTTTACTGATTTCAACAATCGTCTTGTTGTCTGAAAACCACACGCTCCAAAGGTTTGGCATCAGAATTGAAACAAACAACATAAATATAAAAAATTTCCTACATGTGGTCTATAACAAATCCTAATATTTAAATGAAAAGGTCACACCAGTATCTAAAATTGTATAATTTAATGGTGAAATTAATTCATTCCAATCTATTTGCAACATTTAGTGGATTCACTTGTTGAAGTGAATTTGGATTGAAGTAAATCCATGCAATTTTTTTGAGAAGCCATTAGCAAGCTTGTTGGCTTGAAAAGCTTTATTTTCCTTCAATAAAACTCTTTGTTGAATGAAATAAGGGAGAGTCCTGAGATCAAATGCCATGGGGGAGAAAATGGCCCAGTAGAGAGAAAACGGACAGAAGCCTGGGGAGCTATCGTTACTAGCTAGTGCTAGAATGTCCTCGCTGTCTAGTGTGTTAGTGTTTAGCTCATCTAAAGTTTTTCAACTATCTTCTATAACTAATTATTTCACCAGGACAGATTTATTTCACTGTGTCTCTTTCTGGTGTGACAAGGCCTCAACACTCCCTCCCTTTGTCTTTCTCTATGCTCTTGCCTGTCTTCCTATCCATATGTAGCCTTACACTGAACCCAAAACACTGAATCCTTAAAAAACGTTAATTATGGAGTGAGAATGTTTAGAAAAGGAGGAGGTGAGGGGAAAGAGTAAGAGAAAGAAAAGGAAGAGAAGTGGTGCAAGGAGGAAAGAGGTAAAAGGTGAAGGTGAAGGGAAAAGAAAGACAGAAAGAGAGGAGAGGAACAAAGAGAACTGAAGGTAAGGAAGAAATTACCCCCCCCCACACACACACACAGTCCCTCTCTCTGTCCTACCCTAATTCTCCTCTCCGGCCTTCCTTTACATCGTCCCCTTTTCTCTAATTGTCAGGAATGCTGACCTCAGCTCACTTGTTTCTGTACCATCTCTTTCTCACTTAATCTAATCATCACACCCTTATTTCACTCCTCCTCCTCCTCCTCCCTCATTGTTCCCTCCTTCTTCCTCTTCCTCTTCTTTTTCTCCACTCCATCAATCCTTCCTGCGGCTCTGCGGTAACCCACTGACAATGTAGAGAATGAGAAAATGAACACGGAGTGAAGCGAGGGGGGAAAAAGTGCTGAGTCATGCTCAGAAGAAAATTATTTCATCTTGATAAGGCTCTGGGGAATATTAGATGAGATTATTGTTTCGTCTCTCCCTCCAGTGTTGAAAGAAGAACCTTTGGTGATATCTGTGCAATTATCAATAATGAAAAGTTGCTGATCAAGAACTATTTCATCATGATAATAAAATTAGATTTGTTTTTCCCACTCTGCTTCTCTGTCAAGAAGAGAAAGTTGTTGATAAGTGGAAAATTACAAATGACAACAAGCGTTGGAGTTGAGCACTGAGGGGACTTATTTCATTTCAATAAGTCTCTGTGGAAATAAATTAGATTAGGCCCACATTTTTTCACTTTTGTCAGTAACAGGAGAAGTCATGATGATTATAAACCAATAATGATGAACCCTATGACTCTAAAAGAGAAACATTACAAAAGTTGTATTTCTTTCTGGAGGCTTTAAAAATTTCACGCACATGCATATAAGCTGCAAAATAACTCAGTCTCTGATGAATTAGAGACAATTGTATATCATTTTGCCTATGACCTCTGCACTGAATGGCAGAAGAACCCCTTCACAAATGGAGTAGCCTCCAAGTTAACAATCTTCACATGTTCATCCCTTCACAACAGGCTGAAGGCATTGTGGTATCCACTAAAAAGTCTGGCATCTTTTCATCCTTTTTAAGATATTTGATTAAATGCTAGTTTGTGTCTTTTGAGGTTTTTTTCATGTTTCTGCTGCAAGGTTATTTAGAACTGATATGGGTTGGGTAAAAATAAACAAACAAAAAAAACCCTCCTAAGCATATATGCGGAAAATTTCATAGCCGCTGATATTGAGAGCTAAACTGCCCTAAATACAGCCCTTAGCCACATCGGAGAGGATCAATGGCGAAGCCCACAGCCACACATACAATACCTGTAAATGTTAACCACATGTGTCTGCTGTGGGACAGGCGGTAGCATACTTTTCACCTTCCCCCTCTTCATTCCCTTGTTCCATTTCATAAAACATTACGATCACTCCCTCTTTTCAATGCTTTCACACACACTTCAGCAAAAAGTTTCTCTCTCTCTCTTTCCTTTTTTTTTTCTCCCTGTATCTCTACTCTGCTGCTGAAAAAAATAAAAATAAGAATAAAAGTGGAGAGAGTAGACTGTGTGGGAGACAGGAGGAGAAGAGAGTGAAGAGAGCTGAGGTCACCTTGATCTATAGCATCCTGGCTTAACTACAGTTGGGGGTCAAAGGCCAACATGTAGGAAACACTTTGAGGGTCACACATATATTCTGTAACACACAGAAACACAGACACTTGCAGTAAATTATATAATTGTCCAAAGCAGTTCTTGCCATTTTCCCAGTTCCCAGAGAACTGAATTTTAAACAATCAGGCTGAATATACACTTCGGTCTGATCCTGCTCTGGAAAATGGTTCTGTAGCTTTGCAGCATAGTGTTTTGAACCCAAATTCAGACCAGACCTAAGATGCCAGCAGAATTTAAGCACTAGCCAAGCATCCGTCCATTCAAAAAACACTCCTTTAGTTGAGTGATGGTTGTCAAAACCAGTCCCAAAGAAACTTAAAAAATTGCCATGTGCACTGTCCATAAAAAAGATACATGTGAACCACATTCATGATACTACAAAAGCCAAAGATGAGCCCAAACTTAGCTTGTCAGCCCATATTTTACTGAAGATCCTGTTTTGGTTTACAGTTTCAAGATTTGACCTTATGGCAACCAGTGTTTACCGCTTACTTCATCACAGATTTATACTCCCTTTTAATTTCATAACGTAACTGTCTGTGTCTGTCTGTCAGGTGGGTTATCAGTGGCAAAGCGTCTGCAGATGTCATTCTGAAGGAGCGAGCTAAAAATACAACAGCAGCCCCGGCTCACTGGATGGTTACACTGCAAACACACAAGCAGACACACAGACACACACACACACACATAGGAAAATTGAGGAAGTCTCGGCTGTGATCCATCAGAGAGGGGATGAAAATTATGACACCACAGACAGAAAGAGAGCAAGGGAGAGAGAGAAAGAGACTGACCTAGAGGGGAGGAAAACCACTCAAAACCTTGCAAGCACACACACACGCACACACACACACACACACACACACACGCGCACACACACACACACACACACACACACACACACACACACATAGTAGCAGTCACTGAAGTCTCTGTGTTGCTAGAAACCACCCCCAAGATCCGGAGGTGCCATAAATGCCTTCATTTAGGATGAACCGAGCAGTGACAGGTTGAGGGAAGAAGAGTGAGGAGCAGGATACATGTTATAATGACTTCATTTGACACAACTTCTCCCTTAAACTCCCCACTTCTCTCTTAATCACCAAGTCAAAGACTCTTTAGCACACACGCAGACTTTTCTCTTTCTTGAATGTGCCACATCTATCTTACTGAATCCTTCTGAGCTTGTTCTATCCATTAAGTGGATTTTTGGCAATATTCAGTTTACTGGAACTTTTTACAACAAAGCGTTGCAACATGTTATCTATTTGAGCAATTATGAGAATGAAAACTCAATTATTATTACTGAGCATTGGTTGAATTTCAGAGTTTGAATCAAGGGAAATAAAAGTGAATATAAAGCTCTTCAATCTCTCCTTGGTTTGGATTTATTGTGTGTCATTATTGTGTCCATGTGTTTGGTGATTTGTGCAACATGTGTGTGACTGTTAGCCCCATGTGCGTAGAAATAAAAAAAGTACGTAGCAGTGTGGGTTCAGGGTTTACCACCGCTTCATAAGCTAAGTTCCCATTTCCTGCAAGTACTAAAAAGTGCAATAGTCACAGCACAAGCTACCATAGATGCAAGTATTAAAAAAAGAATAGGCTTGTGTACATATTGTGTGTGTCATGGATGGACAGATGGTTAGAAGGAACATGGAAGAAGGACAGAAGCACAGAGGGGAGAACGGTGAAGAAGAAATCCACCTAACTCCCAGAAGGCTCATCCCCTAAGGGGGTTGGTTAGTTCACTGGACCCACGGGAACCTTTACTGTGTGTGAGTGTGTGTCTCAGAGTGTGTGAATAGACCTCTGTGTGAAACCACAGAGGCATTTGGTCATGTTTATATCCTTGTTTTTGGCCTGGGTGAGTGTGTACATATCAGGGTGTGTGCACATATTTGTGTGCTTGAACTCTGTGAAAGTGTATCCATACCAGCAAAGTGACATGTATGGTTGTGTGCGTGCGTGTGTGTCTGTGTTCGCGCGCACGGTATGCGGAGAGAAATTTTAAGTAAACACAAAATCGTATGACCAAGTTGTCGCCAGAGATTTGTAGAAGATTTGAACTCTCTGTGTGTTTGTGTGTGTGGTGGGTGTAGGAGAGATGGGTTAATCCTAACTATACCGTTGGTGTTTGGAGGACTGTGGTCACATTTGGACGTAGTTTTTCTCTGACTCTTTTTTTCTTTTCTTTGCTCCTCTCGTCAGTGCCACCTCACCTGTGAATCTCTCTGCTTATTAAAACTGACTTGGTACTCTCTCTTCTCAATCTCTACTCCTATAATTCGAACAGCCGACGAAAAAACTTCCGGTGTCCACTTGGATGTCAGGGCATGTGTATGTTAGTGTCTGAACAGTAATCATACCTGCTGTTTGAGCTGTTGAACCAGACTATCCTTCTCCCTCTTTAGTGTTGCCACCTCTTCCTGGGTTTTTTTCTTCTTGGACGAGGAGAGCTCCAGCAGGGCAATGTTGGCGTCTTTCTCACTTATTGCTGCCAGCAACGCCTCTTGCCTACACAAAGAACAATCACACTTTAAAATGAGTAAATTTAATTAGCACCACTTTCAGAATTGAACATCTAATTTGATTTAATTAAGATGAAGTTGCTTGTAGATTACATTTAGTTGCTGTAGGTATAACTTTTAAAACAGAAATTATGATGTAAAAGACATTTTCTTGCTCACTCAGTGCTTTTGCAGAGACACTTGAAAGGATTTCTTCACCCAAATTACATTTATCCACTTATATTTTGTCATATCTATCCATACAAATAGTTTTGGATTTACTGTATTTACCTAGGCTTTGAGATATCTGTCTCTTCAGATTTCTACTTCCTCCCAGATACACTTCCAGACGTCTCCCTTGTATTGGGTTGGAAACAGAAATCCCAGAGATGGATATCTCAAAATCTGGACAAATGAAACCAAAACTATCTGCATGGCTGGATAATAATTTGGGTGTATTTTAATGTTATGGTGAACCCATGGCATGTCAAGAAGTGTAGGGATCTTAATTGGAGCAGCATATTGTGATTTAGAGGGATGAAATTGGTGGTTTTTGCAAAAATATGTGGCTTTTGTTGTATGACGTTCAGAGTTCAGATATGGCAGGGATATGGCATATCTTCAATTTTTTCCTTTCTACTATTTTATATCCACATCTTCTACCATCCAAATAAAGGAAAATGGCAAAAAAAGGAAAAAGAAAAAAAAATTGCACTTTTGCATGTAGTGCAGCTTTTACTGTGTTGGAGGATTAAACAAATTTCTCTCTAACAATAAAAACAAGCATCTACGGGAGTATGTAACAGGCAGAGAGTCTGTGTCATTCTCATGGGCACTTTAACAGAATGTCTATTGCCAAAGTTATGGCTTTAAGCCGATGAGCTGGTGTTGAAGGAATGATACACGAGCCACCAACTAAGTACAGATAGTGTATATTTGGTAAATGGTTCCAAGGATACTCAAATTAGCAATTAATAACCTTGTGATTGACTAGCTTTAAATATTATTTAACTAAATTAATACACAAACTTCTATAATTGCCTCTGACTCACTGATTATACTACTCTCTAGTCTCTGTCTTTGTTTCCATCCCTCGTCTGTCTATCTCTCCCCCCTGTTCGGATGGTCAGGTTGACAGATAGCATTCCATGCGGTCAGGAAGCAACAAGCCGCATCCCATCCACCCCATCAGCCACAGATCTGGCTGAGCTGCCTCTGAGGACACCCAAGGCTTCCAATTCTCGGAATTCTGTCCATTTCCAAAGAGAACCTAAATCACAGCAGTTTCTTCAAAATCCCACAGGGCTCAAGGACTGGCCACACACACACACAGACACGCACACACACACGCACATGCACATGCACACACACGCGCACAGATGCAAACTCTTACATATGAATAAACAACTATATTCTGTCTGTGTGTCTACGAATCCCGCTTCTTACATACATTACATTTTTTGCAATCAGGTAATACGCGATATCAAGTGTGACTTTCAAAAAGATAAAGCTTCCGTTTCTAGATTGCAATGTTGAAGTCAACAGAAAAGATGTTCCAAAAGAAAGTAATAGAAAAGAAATAATGTCAAAGTAAAGGAAGCCACATTTCCCACCAGTACTTCCCTCCAGTACCATATTATTGTACCTTGAGATAAGCATGTATGAAGATATATGCACGCACAGACATACAATTATCCTGAGATACTTGCAAATCCACACTGACGCAGAAAGAGGCATATTTCATTTACGTTTTTTACAAGCCCTTTTTTGTGTTCACTTTCTTTCATTACTCAAGACACAATTACACTGTTTCTCTCTCGGAATGCAGAGATGAGAGCATCTAAATGAAGACAGATTACATGTTTGGACTGGGTGAAGACCCACAGATTCTTTGGTCAGCCTCACTGACCACACTGTCAGTGTGCAAGTGTCCCATCATGCATCTGTACTCCTATAGTCTTGTCAGGGACATGGAGTTAAGACTTGGTTTTGTAATTAGATTCCCTGGGGAAGTTTGGCCACTCACAAACTTCACAGTGCTTCCTTGTAAAAGACTTTTCCCATTTGTGAATATCAAGGCAACATTTTCAGACAATAACAATAATAATATACCTTTATATTATATAATATCATAATATTCATATTTCTGTCATTTGTCAATAAATTATGATATCTGATGGTAAACTGAGAAAATGTATTTTTTAAGAACAAGGAAAAGCAAAAAGCTTTCTGGGGTTTATGGTATTTTTGCAACTGCACTCTTTGTAACCCCTCAGACAGATGAATAAACAAATGTTTTTCTTCAACTCTGCTTTACCAAACGTAATAAGGTCAATTTCTCAGATGCATCATTGTCTAACGTTTCAAAATCAGTCTTGAGGGCTTTGAACTGTACCATCATACTAAAATGAGGAATGGTGTCTTGACATATGTATTTAACTTTACCGGCCATTTTTTGGGGAATCTGAAATACTCCTCTTCGTCAGTGTTTTGAACAGTGAAACCCTCCTGAATTTTAAACAAAAATGGGCCTATTTAAACTATCAGAGAGAACATTTCCTTTCTTCCAGATTGTGAGGCACTGGAACACTGTGACAATCTTTCCCTCTCTTTTTCATACAAACACTGGTGCGCGCGTGCACACACACACACATGCGCACACACATGCACAAACAGAAAGGCTAATGGAACATTAGTCTTGTTAAAGCTAACAGTGCGTCTAGTTTTATACCATATCTGAGACTCACCTGCCAGCACATGGCGCTTATAAACCCCCGTGATAAAATGATATTTATTCCAGATGCACTCGTCTCATTCTGGGCCTCCCTACATCTCTGTCTAACACACATACATACACACACACACACACACACACACACACACACACCAACCTAAACACACGCACATACACACACACACACACACACACACACACATACATACACACACACACATACATACACACACACACACACACACACACACACACACACACACTTAAAACACTCTCTGCTCGGCCTTCTCAGCTTTCAGAGCTAAACACATGCTTATGACAAGTGCTGGTTGTGGCTACTCCCGATGAAATGTAATCATTAAAAAATCTGTTTCAAGTTCAGCACTTCTTTGCTAAATCTTTAGACAATTCTACTGTCAGAGTTAAAACATACTATGCTCTCAGCGGTGTTGGCAGTGTGTCCTCACAACTCAAAATAACAAAGACAATGGAACCAGCACTGTGAGGAGAAAAGGTTCCCAGTGGATACGCATCCTTAGATCTATAACATTCCTTTCAAGTCTTTCTTTTCTTTAGCAATATGGAGAGCAAAGTAGGATAAAGGAAGGTCTACTAAAAGTAAGCGAAGAACAAATGCTTGTTATAGGGTTACCTCTCATACATCCTCATTTTGGCTTCATCTTTTATCTTAAAATCTACCATATTTTTTGCACTGCACACCCAGGAAACTACTTATCAGTTTGTGTTTACAGCAGTGACACATTTGTCTCAGGATTTTGTTTTGATAAAGTCTGTTTAGCATTTTTAACTGTTCCGCCATGGAATCTGCTGTTAGCTTGCATGCAGACCAGAAAAAGCACTGTTTCACTCCTTTTTTCACTCATTTATTTTAATGAGAGCACTGTGATTGCACAGCTGGATCCCAAAGTGGGGGAGGATGGAAAATGCAGGATTACCTGGCAAAAATCATTGAACTTGGCTCAACTTTTGTCACAAGCAGTGCAATTCCATACAGCAACACACTCCGCTGACGAGTCACTGTAAAAGTTCATAGAAAACTGGCACCAGGTGGAATAACATTTCATAAAGGTAGTAATGGTGGTGAGTAATAAAAACAGCCACACATTTATATGAACATTTCCCAGGTTATTCAAAATTTAAGTTTCCATTTAAGCTTATATTCTCTTCCCACTTCCCACTCACTTTGAGCTCCTCTCTCACCACTTATCTACCAGTATCTCTCACCCACTCCGCATTTCTTATCTCTCTTTCTTCACCTTCCTCCGTCCTTTGTGGTTCATTCTATCTCTCAACTTCTTCTCTCTCTGTCTGTAAAGAAGACAGGAGGAATTCTTTCCATAGTTCAGGAGTCGTGTGCCATGATGTCATTGCTGCGGCAACAAGGCAGACAGTAAGCAGAAACATGCAAACACACAAGGCACCTGACCCCAGCCCCAACACACATGCATACCGACACACGTGTCTGCCAAGGCTCTCACCCTCCTAAAACCACTTAAGGCCCCTCGTTTTATCAGAAACACTAATGCCTGGTCTTAGATCACTCACATATTTCTACATACACACACACACACACACACACACACACACACACACACACTTTAAAGAAGCTTCTCAACTTCCAATCTACAGAGCGTGTGCATCAAAAAAGTGATAGCTGTATGTATGTGTTAAGACAGCTCATGTTTCTGTATGTGTCTATGTTCTTATAAGGATGCACTTATGTGTATTGTGTGTGTGTGCCTTTTCAAAGATTGTCTGTGTGTGTCCAAGGCTTATTTCTTTGCATTTGTATATGTAAAAGTGAAGTATGTGACTGTGTGTGTGTGTGTGTGTGTGTGTCCCTGTCTATGTGTGTAAAGTAGATCCAGTCCAGCGTGACACTGGCCAGTGTCCGTCTAAGACAAACACAGAGCTATTTTAGAAATAATCCCCTCTCCTGCCCTCCGTTTCTGACTGAACAAAGCAGCTCTCCATTGTTTTCTGTGACACTGTCTGCTCTGGTTACACAGGAGGTTGTTTGTAGGACGCCAGAGTTTACTCTTTAACCCCTGTGGGACGTGCTGTATGTCAAGTTTGACCTCATTTTCTGTGAAGGGAGGTTATGCACTATTTTGGCCTTTAAAGAACCATATTCAGGACCTGCTAAAAATTCTCGTTACCTAGGGTTTGAGGAAGGTTTTTCTAAATCCATCGCAACCCTTTATGACTGATTTTGAGAAAATTAAGGATAAGGAAATCAGCAGGTTCACTTGTCTGGTGACAGGAGATTTAGAAAAAATGTGATAATTATATTTACTGTAATCATGTGTGATTTGAGCTTTGGTTTGCTTTAAACAAAAGAAGACAGAATGAGCTGCAAAAACTGAAATGATACCTATTTACTGCATTTATGAAGCAGTTAAAGGAGCTGGATTTGGCCTCACTCATGCCATATGATCTGTACTGGGCACCTTAGAACATCTGACCACAAATAAGCTATCACCTGAAAACTACATTCAATCCTTGTACTGTGAGCTCAAAGTCCCTCAAGATGATTGCTTAAATGTACCCTTTGACAGAAAACCTTACAAGCATAAGGTGCTGATTGGTCACCGCTGAAGAGGCATTCAAGAAGTAAAAGGAACCTCAAGACAGATGAGGCTTAACAGATGACATCAGTGGTGGGTTAGGGGTGGCCACCTTGATGCACGCTGAAGTCAGATCAGCCTCAGCTTGGTTGCCTGTGGTGGTTGTGTGAGTTTAAAGAGAGAAAAGACCAGAGGAGAACTGAGAAGGATAAAATACAGGGGGGCACAGCTGGCTCTCAGTGGTAGCTAATGCTGCCTGGAGGTAAACACATGCACACACACACACACGCACACACGCAGGCATGCAGGCACACACACACGGACTGAAGAAATCTGGTAGTGAGAGGAACAGGAGGAACTGAATCATTCTTTTCCTCTGCCAGTCTCTTTCCTTTTTCTTTTATCTTTCTTTTCACTCTTTCTACTCAAACCCGCTCTTCTTTTCCTTTATGTCAGTTTGCTGCATGATAATTAGGTGGCTTTCAGTTGAGAGACCACACACACACACATGCCCACACACACGCACACACAACACGCACGCAAGCACGGACGCACGCACGCACACACACACGCGCCTGCCCACCCGCATGCACACACACGTGCACGCACACATACACACACCTACCTTTAAGACTGGCTCTGGTGTTCATGACTCTGCATAATCTACTTATACACATGAATATAAATTAAACAATTTTTAATTCCTCCTTCTGTTTTTGCCTCTCGTTGTGTGTGTGTGTCTCTCTCACATGCACACACACACACACACACACACACACACACACACACACACAGCTTCTAGTTTAGTTTATGTTTCTAAAGAGTGGGGCCCTGCAGAGTAGTATTTTTCTCCCAGCTGACAGCTTCTGTCCCAGGGCAGACAACCAGCAAGTACCGAGTACTATTCTCAGCTGCCTCCCTCTCTTTCTATGTGTAACAAACACACACATACACACACAAACACACACACATGCATACACACACACAAGACACACGCTGGAGGTGTGAAATGCTTGCTATGCCTCACAGCTCCAAATAGTGAGGAGTAAGAAAGAAAGAGGTACTGAAGTAAGAAACAGAGCAAAAAGAATGAGGTTAGAGACATCCCTTTAAAATTCTATACATCTTTTAAGACACAGACACACACACACACACACACACACAAACCTTTACATTAAATACATACAACATATGGAGTCTACTGCCTCTTGCAGTATTAAATACAAAAACACACACGGAGGTGCACTCAGGTTTATAGCCATACAAGAGAAAAGAGTGCACTGAATATACAGATCAGAGCAGGTTTTATGAAACATTTGTTAGTGCTGGCTTGCCATGTGTGCAGCATCAAAGCAAGGATAGCCAATAAAGCCTTGGTTTATAGTCAACCATTTACTGCTGCTCTCTCTCTCCCGCAAATGCGCCAACACAAAGTTTCACTTCACTAGATTATACCAGCAGTTATTGGAGAAAATGATCGACACCTACCGCAGTTGTTATGTGCATTCAAAACGTTAAAATTGTTCTTGAGGGATACATTAAACACATCAAAGGGATAATGGTATGTTCAAAACACAGACTAATGATAAAATGATTATTGGTAATTACAGTTAAGTATGCCCTCTAGGCTTTCATTCAGCGCCAAAAACCAAAATGTGTTTACTGATCTGGAAACTTTACTTGTTTATTATAACTGTAAGAAATGGAGAAAGCTGGAAACAACAGCTTTGCATATTGTCGGACAGCAGCCAGGTCCTGATTTGGTAGAAATTTTGTTTTATCTAAAGTATCCCACTGTATAATGCACAATAACACACTAAGATCAGCAGGATCTTTTAAAAAGCTGTCTTTGTGTGTTTGTGTGTGTGTATATGTGTGTGTGTGTTTGTCTTAATCTATATTGGAAGTGGGTCAGAGACACCAGACATGAATGATTTAATATGGAGAGACGAAGGGGTAAGAGACCATCAGAGAGCACTGAAAAAAGAGAGAGAGAGAGAGAGAGAGAGAGAGCGAGCAAGAAAGAAAGTGTTAGGTTAGTGTAGGTTAAAGCTGGTGCACAGGATAAGTGTGTGCATGTGTATGTTTGTGTGTGTGTGTGTTTAAGTGGGAGAGAAAAACTCCCCTCAAGGAGCTGTTGTACATCAGAGAGGCTTAAAGAAAGACAGCGAGAAGGCTTACACACTCACGTGCGCTTGCACAAACGTACGCACAGAGAGAGAGAGAGAGAGAGAGAAAGAAACAGCATTGACAAGGAAGGGAATAAAATGACTGGAGGATTTGGAGGGAAAACAAATCAAAGAGACTGGGGGGTGGGGGTGGGGGGTGGAGAACTTAGAGAGGGAGGGAAGGATACGCAGGAAGGCGGTAGAGAGACAAAGGCGGTGAGATGGGGAGAGAGAGAGAGAAAGAGGAGGGCAGCTGGGACTACTGCATGACAGAATGAGGATCTGTTCTTGACACATTTCCCCTTTTCCTCGCTCACTTTTTTCCTCCTAAAAAACACTCTCTGCTCTCGCTCCCTCACCTCTTCTCTCTGCCTGTCTGTCAGAAAGACACACTTAAAAATACACACTGTGACTAATAAGAAAGGTGTAAAAATGCATTATTCATGGTCCACAGGATTTTGCTCTTTTCATGGGACCACACACACACAAACATACACGCTGAGAAGTGTGACTAAAGATGCAGCTTTGTGTTCACTGTGGTTCTTTACAGTAAATCCATTCCTACCCTGTGCTAGAGAGACATCTGCTTACAATCTGTCAGCACAAACTCACTCTTGTAACACTAACCAGCCACAGTGCTGGACACCTGCGAATCCTAAATTTTTATCAGGGCATACTGTATATTTTAGAACATATTTTCTTCAATATGAGAATGACAGATATGCTTCTATGGATCTAGTGTATCCATGGATATTCTCTATTGTACAGCTCTACTATGTGTTGGCCAAACTGCATCAAAATACACTGACTGTCGGAAGGCTTAAGGCAAACAAAGAAAACTGGATGAAACGACCGACCTGCTAAAGATACATTAAAATGAACTAAGAATGGCAGCTTCAGCCAAAATGGAAGAAATGCTAATTGTTGTGAGTGGCTTCCTTGAGCTCTACATCATGAAAAAGGTAAGGCAACAATTAAAAAACATGACAAGAGCTACAGGTATCTGGGAAGTTGAATGGTTTTAGACTATCATCCGTAAAATTAAATGTATGTCAATCCTGCATAATCCTTCCAATGTCATGATAATATGATATTAGATATTAGAAAAGTTACCAAATAAGGAAGATTTCTTTCCTTAACAGTTAGCTCAAGCCTACATTTTTAAGCACCATGATAGCAATCAAAATATAGCTGAAACATAATCCACTGTTATTTAATACATAATGTAGTTATAATTAACTACATTATGGTTATAATTCTGTCTATTTCTCATTCAATCTGATGTCTTCGTTGGTCAGTGTATATCTCTCTCTTTTCAGTACATAAAACAAGCCAATCACAACTCTGTCACAAGTCTGTTCTGTTCTCCTCTTCATGTCTTTCTGCTAGTTTCTTTATTATTTCCAGAATAGAAATGTAATCGTTTGGCAATCATAACGTGCAATCAGAGGGTTTGAAAAAAAAAGAAAGAAAAGAAAGAAAAAAAAGCAAGTTTTGTTTTCGACTTTTTGATATGCTTTCCCTTTTCATTGCTCCCTCTCCCTCTTTAATTGCTGTTTAATGATCTGTTTGATGCCCTGGCACATACAACCTGTAATCAACTGAGGAAAACAGGCAAGTTTAGGTTTTGCCGCATCCTTTTTTCCCTTTATCTTTTCTTTTTCTCCACTTGTCTCTTTGGGTTCTGATGTATTTGGTTGCCTTCCATCTTTTGAACATTTTGCTCTTGTTCTCGGCTCCTTTTACTTTTTCCTCTTTTTATTCAGCATAATGCACTCTACTGAAATTGGTGCGAGAACTCTGAAATACATGTCCAGATTACACATAAAATAAGGACAATAACATTACACATTATAATACAAAAAGTCAGCACTAAAAAATAAGACTTTCTCGCTTTCTCTGCTGCATATTTAGCTGAAGATCACTGGTTTACAAGGCTTCAGAAACTTTCAGAAAACCCTGTTATTTAAACACAGCTTCCAACTGCAGCACATCTTTTATTGCTTCTATTTTCCTGATTCCAATCTCTCCCTCAGCCTCTCACAAGGGATAAGAAAAAAAAAAATCAAAGAGGACAGAGGAAGGCAGCCAGAGTCGGAGAGAAGGGGGCAAGAAAGGCAAGTGCTGAGAGCACAAGAAAAATGAGAGGGAGGCGGAGAGAAAGGCGCCCTGATTTGAGCTTGTAAGATTAAGTGTCAAAACTGCATGCCCCTTTTTGTCACACTAAGCTCTCAACATGTCTGTCATACACATAACACACAACAAATACAGGCACGCTCACAGACTCTCTTTGACACAGTGTGGATTAATCCCATTGCTGTCTGAGGGGATCAAAGCACTTGTCTCTGTTTAGTGTGCTGCCATAAGAATGTGTACATACATTTGTGTGGGAGTATGCATTTTCATGCAAGTCAGTTTATATATATATATATATATATATATATATATATATATATACATATATAAATCTCTAAATATTCCTCTGGGATGAAGCTTCTAAGAAGTCATGCTGTCTTGTCTGGTTTTGTAAGTGTCTCTGTGCCTATGTGTTTGTGGTGGTCTTATTTCTGAAGGCAACATGTACTTCTATTGTTAGAGATAGGATAGCTGCCGCGTGTGTGTCTGTGTGCACTTTTACACATGCAGTCATATGTTTGTGAAGAGCAGAACCATCCTCCATTTGACAGAGTTGTTGAAAATGGAATCTTTTTACTACAGGCTCACAAATACACACACACACACACACACAAATACATATCATTGATTAGTTTCAGTATGTAGTGACAACAGTGAAGACAGGGACAGACAGAGAGAAATACGACCTGACAGAAATAATTCGATAATGATGTTTCCAGACAAATGTAGGCTCAGAATGGAGAAGGTGGATGGACAGAGGCAAGGAGAAATGGAAGGTAGGCAGGAGGCAACAATTGAGGGATGAAAAAGGAGGATGGGAGAGATGGAAGACAGGAATGCCAGAGCAAGGGATGGAAATGAAGGGAGGCTGGCGGAAGGGCTGGGGGGAGAGGTTTGAGGGTTAGAGAGAGGCCGGAAGGGAGATAAAATGAAGAACAGAGCAGCAAAGGAGAAATAAATTGAATTTATAGTGTTCACCTTGAGGCATCAGCCAGGGATCTAACTGTGGGAGGCTGAAGACAGCGCAGCAACCTGGTGTTTCTGCAGTCTTACTTTATAGTTTAATTGTACATGTGGCACACAATATAGTTTTTTTTTGTGTAAACAGACTTCCTGTTGTTGAGATTGTCTGAATTCTTCAAGATAAAGCGTGTTTGAGACAACAGGAAAAGAAGCTTGAGTTACATTATACCACGCAACTGAAAACAAGAAATTATATAGTACTTGTATATACACATATATATATATATATATATATATATATAACTTAAAAGAATCTTGAATCTACTGAAATGTTGACTTTGATATGCTGAAAATGATTCTTTTAGGAATACAGAAAATCTTGTTTCAGTATATCCAAAAACATTTGCATGCTGCTGGGTGTTTTGCCCAAAAAAATAAAAAAAATGCTCACTGAATAACACTCAGTACTTGATTATCACTTGTTTCTCACAGCTTGAATTAACCTCCCAAACCTCCCTCAGACAGAAGACAATTACAATGTTTTTTCCCCTACTATAGCAAACAAAAGTAATTTGACTCACTTTTTTGCATAAAAAGACCATTTATTAAAAAAGAAAATGCTTAAACATCACAGATACCATGAAACAATAGCAGGTATGCACTTGGCAGTTTTTTTGGTCAGCGCACAGCTGCGCACTGTTTCTGTGACTCTTAGTTTCTGTGATGTTCTAGTATTTTCTTTTTTTTTTTAAATAATATTTGTTTTTTATATATCATTAATCTAACATCTTCTCCAAAAACCATGCAAATAAACAGAATCGGTATTATACTGCTTTACATTTGCTGCAACGGATCAATTCTGATTTTGAAAATGTTAAATGCATGATTTTTGTCTGGTAAAAACAATGACCAGTAAATTAGTCAACAATTTTGTGCTTGAGGTGAAGAAGTATGTTGCATGAATCTACAGGAGGAGGATATCACCAAAGTGGTTATACATTCAGTATATACTGAAAGATTGATGGATTAACGAAGGGACCGAGGGAGACTGAGATGGAGGTAATATAATTTCTTTGGGATATCGCACAGTTTTGTTGGCTGGAGTAAGTTGTTGTTGGACAGCTGTCTTTCTCCTCTTTGCTTTCCCTCCTTTTCTATCTGCCAGAAAAACATTTCTGCTTCTTTTCTTTCATTTTATTATCCTCCTACTGTCTCCTTCACCCCAAAGGAGATTTGTAACTCTTGCCCTGACCTCTTACCTCTCCTTTCTTCTCCTCGTTTTGTCCAGTCCACACTCTCTTACTCTATTTGTTTTGTGTCTTTTCCTACCCATCTTCTCTCCTCTTACCACCTCTCTTGTCCACTTCTCTGTCCTCTCCTCTCACAGTGAGATCTGATATCCAACCTAAACTGTTGATATAGTGATATTTGAACAAAATCAATGGCCTATTTCGAAATCTAGAAATATTTGCCACACCTCATTTTATATTAATTTATGCAAATGGTTTTGGATGGGGCTGTTTCGATGAATAAAAGCCATGAAATTGTTACAGTAGTCTTACCATGAAAATGCTGGAAAGTACACTAGAAAACAGCTTCAATATTTTTTCATACAGGTGTCACTTTTTCAGATTTGCAATACTAATTCAGTCAACTTGATTAAAAATATCATCAAACCACAACTACTGTTGTTAAACTGGTTTATATAGCCACAATCAATTAAGTTCTGTTAAAATATTTTTGATGTCTTCTTGCCCTGAACAATGGCAACAAAGGTTGCAAACTCCTGTTTAAGAATAATCTCAAAAATTCAATCACTAGTGGTTTTCGTATCTATAATGACCCATGTGAGATATCTGCTCAATTTTAATTGTGTGTTTCTTGCATTGTGTTGTTAAAAAATTAATAAAAGTTTGACAAAATCTGGAATTGTCCTTTTATTAAAATCTACCATTAAGTGTTTTTTGGATGGATTTTTCCATCATTCCAGTCAAACTTCTAAGGTTTGTAGGTGTGATTTTAAGCGATATAAATAAAGCTAATGTGACTTGTCTTGATCATGACCTATGAAATAAGGTTTAGATGACTTTTTTCTCATCTCATCTCCTCTTAAAAACACATTAAAGCCAAATAAAATCTTCTGTATGTATGTTATATATTAATCAAGTCCTGTTGGATGTGGACCTCAAAATCTTCCAAAAACATACCTACACATAACCAGACACATAGATGTGTGTGTGTTTTGTTGTGTGAAGCTGACAGATGAAAAGATAGGCAAGAGAGATTCAGACAGAGTAGTACAGTAAGGCAGAGATGTGTGTTAAATGTCAGCAAAGCAGAACAATAGAATAATAGAATAAAATAAGCCTCAATTCATCCAGATTGGGATTTCAGACCTGACACCCAGCTGTTATACACACACTGTCAGCACATTCCTCCAGCTGGCTGTGATGCTGGTGCGCTAGCGCACAAGCACAAGTAGCAAACACACACACGGAGACACACACAAGTGCACGCACGCACGGACGGATGGACACATGTATGGACGCACACACGGACGCACGCACGCACCTATATACTCCACACTGTACAAACACATGACAACACACGTGCACAAAACTTTGGGAGGAAAACAAGCATCTGCATATTTAATATATATCACAAAGAAAATAGGTCTATGTGTGTTTTACCAGCATGCATGCATATGTGAAGGTCACTGTAGATGATTGAGCAGTGGGAAACTGGCATGTTGGAGCCCTGCAGGGCAGATGTGTGTATCCATGTGTAGTTCTGTTTGTGTATTTTTTGTCTCTGGATTAGTGTTTTACATGGTATTAGGGTATATTCAAATATTTATGGATGTTTCTATATGGTTTTATTGGAATATTAATAATGAATGCTCATTCTTTTTTTTGCAAGTTGTTTGACACACATGCACAAACTAACGATATACATCAGGGGCCTTAGTTAAGCATGGTATTGGAGTATCGAAGACATATTGACTGGAGGGTGAAAAGTATGGCACAGACATATAGAAACTCCAAAAACTACATTACATTGTGTGTTTATGTGTGTGTGTCTCTCTGTGTGTGTTTGTTTGTTGGTGTAAATGTCCTCTTATGGTTTTGTAGACAACTTTGGCTTGTTTGGAACCATCGTTATGAGGACATTTTGGCTGTTCTTTAGGGACTGCTTTTTGAAGGTTAAGACTTGGTTTTAGGATTCAGGTCAGAATTAGGTTTAGGTTTAGGTTAGGGTAAAGGGCACTACCCCCACAGGGATAGTGGAAAAATTTTATGTGGGTTTGTGTGTGTGTGTGTGTGTGAGGCAATAAGAGAAGAAGAATAGGGAGGAATCAAGGGAAAGCAAAATAGCAAGATAGAATGTTAGTATGTGTGTTCTTCCAGCTGTATTTGGAATATATTTCTTCATTGGAGTGACTGTGTGTCTGTGTGTGTGTTAATATATTCTATGTCTGTCCCAGAAACCACTGAAACATACTGTATCATATATCATGTCTTACAGTAACATTAAACCTTACACCGGTGTAAAAGAGGGCAGCAAATCAGACATCAAACCCCAAAGAGTTACGGCAGCCTGTGCGTGCAGAGACAGTTTCATGTGCATTACACTGAGATATATGGACACACAGGACACAGTCACTTTAAACATCTCATCTGTTACATGTGGGAGAAAGCCAGAAACAAATGACGTATTTGCTGACCAAACCCTAATGTCTTGTGAAAAATATGAGCAATGGCGTCATGTATATTACTCACATCAAGACAACTAGCAGCTACCTGAAACATCTAAACTTTTCACTGAGGTAACAAAGATGAAAATTAGAAAATACACAGTTCCAGAATATGTGAAAAGAATATCTCACTGCAGCCTGAAAAATATCATACATTGTGCAAAGCCAGAGCTTGAAAGTGTTGTATTTTTTCAGTAAGTTGTCAAATAATCACACATGAATACGACAGTTCTTCACAAACCCCTGCAGGCAATTCAAAGGTCCATTTAAAAGAAGTGGAAACAGTAGAAAATAGTCGTTTTGGTAACACTCAGCAAAAAGAAAACTAAAAAGATAAGTGCTGGCCAATGCAGACCACTGTGCCAACAATGAATAAGTAATATCATAAAAAACAATCAATATTTGTGGCATAGAAAAAAACGTTTGAGCACAGAGAGGGAAAGGGTGCAAATAACAAATAACTCCTCTACAAGGCCCACTGACATAGATTTTATGATTTAAAGTGAGAGAAAAGAAACAGCGTTTTTCTTCCCCTGTTAATCTACCAGTATGTGATATGAATGTATTATTTTGTAAGTCAATAAAAATGGACCCCAAAAGAAACATAACCCACTAATTTCCTTACATCAAAGGAAAAAAAATGATCATGATACAGACACAAAGGAATCAATCTGTAATCAGTTGTCATATTTCATATGTCACAGGTCAGTGACTAAAATTGAACGTTTGCTTCGCTGTTACTAAAGAAGAATGTCAGAGAATTTATTTGCAATCACATATTGAATGCATAATTCAAAGATATTGTTCACCTACCAGGTTAAAGCAGTCTGTGTATCTGCTACATAAACACCAGAGACGATCAGCAGAGTAAACATTTGGTTTCTGCACAGTAGGTTTGATGTGTACTACAGGTCAGAGTTTGGACAAAATGGTTACTGGGACCGATGGCAACACACACTGATTTACACACATACGCAAACAGAGTATGCCAGTGTGACAGCCAAGTTAAATTATCGCACAGATTCAACTACCCACTGGAGACTGATAAATCTAATCATGGATTTGTGTAGATGGTCTGTGTATATGTGTGTTCGCATGTGTGCTTTTGGGGTCTGTGTTTTTATGTGCATGTACATGAAGTTAGGAAGCATGTGTACATTTATTCTTGTGCGTGACTGTTACATAAATATTCATCATGGAACCAGTATTGGCTTAAAACGAACAGTGGACATGTCCTGATCTCAATAAATCCATCATGGTGTGCTTGCACATGCAGGGAGACACACAAGCATGTGCGCGCGCACACACACACACACACAAAGCTATTCACATACAAAAACAAGGCCAAGCATTCTGAAGCGCTGATGCCTGTAATAATCACACGGGTCGTTACTACGGAGATAAAATGGCCAATAACTTGCCCACCTGGGCTGTGAATGGACATGCTGTTGGACATACACACACACACACACACACACACACACACACACACACACACACACACACACACACACACACACACAAACAAACACACAGAGTCTCTCTTTCTCTCAAAAACAAAGAAATGCAATGTTGGTAGAAAATATCAGGGATTGAGTGGAGGAAACCTAAATCATGCCCTCATTTTCCCATGATGCTACATTAAAAGATAGTCCCACAGCATGCTTGAGCAGGGAGGACAAGCTAACATGGATATTCTCCTTGGCTGCTATTTCAACCCAAAGCGTCGTTCCACTAAATTACACATCATCGTAAGTTCTCAGTGAGGATGTAAAACAGCAGAAAATACTTGGAATCATGGGACTGCTGGACTCCTCTTAGCTGCACTTAAAATGCAAACCCATCTATTAAATTTACATTAAAAAATTTACACTGATTTATAGTGTGTGCGTAAGTGTGTGCTGGTGTCTGTGTACATAATCAATCATATGAAGGGCTGGACAGTGGTACATGGTTATTGCATTAACACACCACTTACTTCTATGATTTTAAAGTGCAGAGAGAACGAGAGAGGAGATAAAAGAAGAAAGGAAAGAGAGGAGGAGGAAGAAAAAGAGAGAGTTGATGAGGTGTTGGGTGATGATCATGTCGATGTGAAAAGTGACCACCTTCCTGTAACACTGAAGCAACATGGGAAAACTACTGGAGATATCACAAGAGTTGCTAATTTATGGGAGAGTGTTGGAGGTCAAGTCTGAGTTTTAAAAATTACTGAGAGTACCTGATAACTGGTTGGCAGTGTTACTGTACATAGACCAAGAGGCAAATACTGTCACTTAAGGTAAAACACTAGAGGACAATAAATATATTAGAGTAAAAAATTGGCATATGCACATCATGGGATGGAGAATTTGCTAAAATGTTTCTTTTTTTTTTTTTTTTTTTTTTAGTGTGGATGAAATTATGGAAAATGTAGAAATAAATTAATTTAAGAACCAATGTAGGTAAAGAAAGACATTTTTGGATATTTGGAAATGGGGGAAATGACATAACTCTCCATCGGTTAATGTTAATGTTCAACTCATTCACATGTAAACATACATAAAAGCAATCAAATATTTGTGCTTTTTTATTCTTACTTCATCTCCAGGACCTCCTCCAGGTGTTTCCGCCTCTCGGCCCGCAGGGCCGTCAGGTGACCTTCCTTCTCGGCCAGTGAGAGTTGAGTCGAAGACAGCTTGGCTTTCATCACCTCCAGTTCCTGTTTCACCTTTTCCATGGCTACCAGCAGGTCCTCCACCTGACAGACACGTACACACACACACACACACACGTTGAGAAACATTTTGTTCCCATATTCTCTGTCTGAATCTGATATTTCTGTCTCATTTTTTTCCTTCAAAATCTCAATAATTTTTTCTTTACACAGATATGGTCATCCTTTAAGGGTGTGTGTGTGTGAGCTGCTAGAATATCAAATGTGTAATTTTCTTGTTGGCTTTTTTTATTTTTTTATTTATGTTGTTTCTTTCTCTCTTTCTTATTGTGAATATCTCTCTCTCTAGGTGAATATCAGTATGTGGGTATAATATCTGTGAAGTCTAAGAGTGTTGAGGTCACTATATTTCTCATGGCTAGATGAGAAGCTTGTTAGGGCATTCCATTCACTTCCATTCATTGCGGAAAGCCTGACTCTAACCTTGACCATAACCAAATCATGCCTAAATCTACCCTTAACCAGTACCTCAGAAATCTCATTATGCCTCTTTAGGACAGGACGTTTGTCCCCACAAGGACCACTGGTCCTGACAAGGTTAGTGTTAATACTAGAAAATATCTCAAAAAGGTAACAAAAACATGTACACATACACACACGCACGTGCATGCACGTGCACGCACGTGCACGTTCATGCACACATGCATGCACGCCCATGTTCTCTCTGGATAGTAAATAAACTACTTCTCCTCTGAAGTGTTGACATAGAAAGAAAGAAGAGCAAAAACATCAAAACGAAAGAAAGAGTTCTGACAGTATTGGGGGCCAAGACAAAATAAGAGTGTTGCCATTCGAATAAAGACTCAAATAAATGAAGCCAGGACTCCAATGAAATCTTTGTCTCATGTTTTGCCATCATTACTCTGTTGATGACTTTTTTCTACTTCTTTCCACTTTAATCTTTTTACAAGACTTCCGCTTTCCTATGCTGTCAGAGTTTCCCTCACCAATTCTTATGTCACATGTCAATTAACTTCCTGCTTGTGTTTCTTGAGAGTTGGACTCTATTTAAATACCATTGTGTTCCTGTCATTCTGTCTTCCCCATTACCATCATGTTCTTCTGGCTGACCAAGACCATAAAACTGAGAAGTTCAATTTTTTACCTTCTAGCTTGCAAATGGGGTTCTTTGCTACATTCATGGACCTTTGATAAAGATGCTACATGTTGGAGGAGTCTGATATACAAAGTCTTTCTCTGTTGTATTAATAAATAATATCAAATAAAAAGCATTTGTAATATTTTCTTTATTTCCTTTATTTGGCCAAGTCACAGCTGGTAGGATTGTGATATGATTTGTACTGTATAGAGTAAGTTTGTAATAATATCAGCATGAATGACTGAATGGATGCATGAATGAAGGGATGACTGTGCAAACAAAGATTAAGTTCTGATCCAGTAGAAGAAACTATTTTTTTTACAACTTTTTTCACAAGTTTGCAGGGCAGCATATAAATGTTTAACAGAAATAAACCACTGTATTCACACCAATGGAGTATTTACATGTAACTTGTTGAACTGTGAAGACATGAATGAGTTTTAAATATAGGCAAGGGCAGGTGAGTGCAGTCTGTGATGATTGTTTGTTACCTTTGACCACCTAAATCCGTCTGTGGTGAACTCATGCATTGGAATGTGAGAGAGCTGCATACAAAAAGAGTAGAGAGAACAGAGAATGGAGAAAGGGAAGGGGATGGTGACAGTTAGGGGGAGAAAAAAGGAATTTAAAAAAATGGGAGCAAGCAAGAACAGGAGAGAAAAGAAAAAGGGCAAAGAGCAAAGATGTTCATAGGGAGGGCACGAGGGAGAAAGGATTAGGCAGAGGGAAGGATGGGGGAAAGTAAGAAAGTATGAAGAATGTATGAAAGCAGAAGAGAAGGGTAAAAGAGGACACAATCAAAAGCAGGAAAAGTCAAAGCAGTAGAAGGAAGAAAAAGCGGAAAAACAAAGGTGATTAGGAGGGGGAGATATTATTAAAACAACAAAGATACAGTGAGGAAAAGCAGAAAAAAGAGAGCAGAATAGAAAAATTTTAAAGTGCTCAAGTGAAAGAATAAACTGTACAGCAAATGGGGAAGACAGAGAAAGCTAGAGATACATATGCTAAGGAACAGGAAAGAGATAACCAGTAAAAAGAAAGTGCAGACAGAGTGCAGTAGGTAGTACTAGACAGTCAGCAACACAGGCAGTGTTTAAATGCAACTCAGACAAGAAGGAAAGAGAAGGAGGAGAGGAGAAGAGAGGAGAGGAGAGGGTAAGAGGGAAAAGAGGGAACAGATGACGGTAACCTCAGGGAAAGAGAAAGGGAGATATAGGAGAGGAGGAGGAAAGAAAGGCCATTGGCCAACATCAGAGATGTAGAGATTGAAGGATGGAGGGATGCAGGGAAGGGTGAGGAGTGACAAGGCCTGGTTGGAAAAGCAGGAGCCAGGAGGACAGCAACCCCTTCAGTCTTCTGAATGTGTGTGTGTTTGTGGTTTTGTGTAAAGTAACTTCACATTTATTTTAAGCTAAAGAAAGGGGAAGGTGCATTGGGTTCAAGAATTGAAAATTTTCTGGTTAATAAAAGATGGAAAGCTGGAGAAGAGTCTGTCTTTAGTTTGGTCTCTGAAGAGACAGATGGAGTTTGTCATACTGTTGACTCACTTCTCTGTCACACATGCACACACGCACACACACACACACGCACCTTTCTCAAGTGATCATACACTAGTGACTCATGTCTAGCAGAATAGTGTATTTTCATGTGGTCAACAATTTTTGCTGGAAAAGCCTGTCCATGGGACAGTCCCTCACTCACACTCACTCACTCACTCACACACACACACACACACACACACACACACACACACACACACACACACACACACACACACACACACACACACACACACACACACACACACACACACAGGTTGCCACTATATGGCTGCACATTTACTGTGTATTTATGTGTGTCGACCAATATTTAGTCGTGGCATGTGTTTTTTTTGCCGGGTTTGGCTACATTTGCATGTCTGTGTGTGTGAGTGTGTGTGTGTGTGTGTGCGCCAAAGCTATAATAAGCAATGTGTGTGCGCCTTTGAACAGGCCGTCCTCATTAAGGGAGGAAATTGTCTCTCCCTCTGTCATCATTGTATAAATCATTATGTGCAAGGCTAATTGCAATGACGCATTTGTTAAAGCAGGAGGACAAAAATATTTATTTACAATTTACTTGTGTATATACAGACACGTTTCCAGTTAGAAAACCAAAATTTCGTCCATCTGGCTCCTGCTGAATGCTATGTTGTGCTGTGTCGGTGCACTGTTTAAATAGCAGTTAGCACTTCTTTCTGCCATGTTTGTGTGACTGATGAAATATGGGCATATATGTGGATTGCTGTCTTGTGTATTACTGTGTGCACAAATGTGCGTGTGTGTATGCGCTGAAAGGCTGAGTTAGTGTTGTTGATGTTGGGTGAGGACCGCAGTGAGTGTTTGGCTGCAATCGCCACTCGTTCACCATACACTGATGTTTCTGCTCCTTCCTTCTTCACTAAAGCATCTGAACATGAGGACGTTCTCCAGCACCCTGTCCTGGCCTACCTGGCCTCTATTTTGTTTAATTAAAGCTGCCACTTCTAGCATTTTGAAGTATTTCAATATATCACTTCCAAATTGAATGTGATAGCTTGGCATATATTGCTCTAAACAAATTAAAAAACAGTCAACCTTCAGGAGAGTGAACATGTTGGATGTGACTTTTCCAACTTCCCTTCACTTGTTGGAATCTTCACTGTTGTGAACACTCAAAATTTTAGGCCTGCTCTGACAGAGGCCCCAAATATTCTCTGCCACTGTGTTATGTGGAATTGCAATTAAACCATAGGTTACCACTGTATGAACCCTTTTGACAAACTGTGACTATGAAGACGCAGTAACTATAAGTTTAAAGTTCCCTTTCCTCATTTTTGTTTTTTGCATTTGATGATTCATGAGGATTAGGCAGATTAGTCTGACAACACAATAAAAAGTGACAATTAAAATGCAATTGTCACACAGAAGGAAACAACATCGCAGAGCAACTGGGTGTTTCTTTCTTTACTCCTGGCGTGACAACGATGATTGAATAAATACACTACCTTAAATGCAAAGTAGACATGCAGAGGTAGAACAGGAAACTTAAAACTTCAAAGCACCTATTTCCAAAATAGTACTGATCTGCTCAAGGGCTTTAGTATTATTTATTTTTATTATAGAAGGCTGCAAAACTATGATAAAACAGGTAGCAGTTAAAGTGTTGTTCTTCCCATTTCTTGATTTTGTTTTCTGACTTGCCACTACCATTATCTCTTGTTTGGTTACACTCAGAGCTCATTCGCACACTCTCTTTGTCTATATATAGCTGTTTTTAGACCAGTCACAAAGGGTGAAAAATAATAAAATAATGTTTTTTTTCTACGTACTTAACAATATCACATACACATATTTTTCCCGATTGCTCAAACCCCTCATTAAAGCTGCATCGAATTCCTAGAGTCATATATCTAAATCTAAAATGGTATTTCTTTTTAGTTGCATCATTACATCAAAAGGAAAACCCAACCTGTCAAGTGCATCATTTTAATCATATTTTCCTGTAGTACCAAGCCTCTTTGAAAATTTCAGAATCGTGAAGAGAAAAAGAAGAAATGCTTGTTTACATACAGAGTTGAAGAAGCTACATTTGTCTTTTTTACTGTTTCACCAATTATGTAGAGTGCATGCACCATGTGTCTGCATCTGTCTGTCCATCATGTCTTTTTCACTCATCCATCTGCTTGTCTTCGCTCGTGTTCTATCTTTCCTCCACTGCCTCTGCCTATTTGAAACCTATTCCGCTGTGGTGCTCATTAACATTCACCAAGGATGAGGGTGTCAGCAAAATACCTCTAAAGTAAAACATCTGTTTGCATGCCTGTCTTTATGTGTCTGTCCAGAAGTAGACTGGTAAGTAAAGGCCAGAGAGGACAGCCAACATTTAGAGGCAGTAACAACAATGGAGTCCAGCTGTTGTGCCAACAGCTACAGCAGGCCATGTTTTCTCAGGGCAGTTTTCATCCTTACAGCCCACGCTGTTTTTTCCCCCTTGTCAAAACCCATCCAGGCTCTGAGGAACATTTCCCATCTCTATGGCTTCGTTAAGTCACTGGTACTCGGGGGAATGACACAGACACACTCCCACTGGTCTGAGGTTGAATCCACTAAACCCTTCCATTCTGAGCCCCCCTTAATGCTGTTATGAGCTTTCCTACTGTCTCAATATAGATAAAACAGATTACAAATTCGAGTGGTTCAGTTTAAGGAAAAGCTGTTTGTGTACTGCCGGCAGAGAAGGACAAAATACAAGCTGTTCTTTAAATAGGGTTGTATTTACCTCCCCTCCAAATGAAGAGTGACTGGGCAAACACACATACAGAGCCACACCTGAATGAGCTCAGTTGGCACAGGGCATGTGTGTTGCCATTGCCATTAGCCACTTTTGGCATGGCAATGTTTAACTATGTCAGAAAGAGTTTTTATGTTGCCCCAAAGATGTTTGTCTGTGTGTGTTTCCGTGTACGTCTGTCCAAATGTCCCACATAGATAGAAAATAAAGGAAATTCTTAGAAGTGAGTACTTATGTGTCTAGTGAACGAAAAGATAACTGATAGGGGTTGAGTTTAGGGAAAGGTTTGGTCTGGGGGGGGTTTCCATCAACATCTTTGACATACAGAAACATATGTATTTGTGTGTTTATTGGCTACTGCGGGAGAGAATACCTGTTTCTCGGCCTGTGTGCGTGCTTGCTCCTCCTGGGCGAGCACAACCTCCCTCTCTGCTGTGATCTGGACGCTTTCCCTCAGCGCCTCCTCCAGTTCTTCAATACGCTCCTCTTTCTGACGGAGGGAGTCCTACGGGGAGAAAGCATGCAATTTTAAGACAGTATGGATAGTCGTCATGTTGAGACGATGAGTCGATTAATGCAGCATTTATTAAGGAACAACCCTACATAAACACAGAGTATAACTGAAGCTAATGGGAATTTAATTCATGGGTATTTTGTCATTGACAAAATATTGGAAAAAATACGACAAGCCATCCCAAGGGGAACATTAATGTCTGAACCAAATTCAGTGCAAATCTATCCAAATGTGATGGAGACATTTCACTCAAAACCACAAATGTGAACCTCATGGTGGGGCTAGAAGAAAAGCTGGCGGTTCACTAATGTCAGTGAGCTTCATCCTCCCAAGAACATAAATTTCTCTACAAAATTTTACAGCCATCCATCAATACTTGTTATGATATTTCAGTCTGGACCAAAGTGATGGACATCCATCCCTAAAGTGGCCTGCATGGCTAAAAATGCCAAAAATTAAACAGTTCCAAGTATCTGTGTGTTTTATATATATGCAAATTCATTTTTTTTGGGCTGTTGGTTAGGTTAAACAAGTCCTCTAGGTCAGGTAAATTGTAATGGCAATTTTTCACTATTTTCTGACATTTCATAGATCTATCTATCTGTGTGTGTGTGTGTGTGTGTGTGTGTGTGTGTGTGTGTGTGTGTGTGTGTGTGTGTGTGTGTGTGTGTGTGTGTGTGTGTGTGTGTGTGCGTGCGCGTGTATGTGCGTGCGCGTGTGTGTTTGTACATCTATCAACGCGATCTATTACAAAAGCATTCATTGTGTTAGTATTTTCTCTCCTGTGTCATCGAAAGTTTTTTACTTCGTGGGGTCCAAAAGATATTCTTGTAGCGATGCTTTTAATTCAAGTGTAGATTATCCAGAAAATAATTTGGCTTACTCAAATCCAGTACAAAACCTTCCTTCCTTGATCCACCATATCTGACAGAGTGTGCTCTAAGTGTCCACTAACAGCTGCTTTCCCTGTTGGATCTTGCTTTATGTGTCCCTAGACTGAAAACTTTGGACAATCCTTATTCCAGTATGCTGCTCACTACAACTGGAATAAACTGCAAAAAGACTCTAATTAGACAATCTGATCTCCAACTTCCACCGAGGACTCGTGAGTTCCCATTCCCACCTGTAAGTTGACTACAAAAATAGTTATTTTTTTGTCTTGCCAGGCAGTTGACTGACTTTCGTGGTTACATTAGATTTGAATGATTAGCTGATGGAGACAAGGTAGGATACAGAGAATGAGACATTACAGTGGCCATAAAGAAACCTCCTGAACATCTCCAACACATGTGCTGTGAATCTCTAGCCTGCTCCAGATCCAACATTACTTGTTGTCTAACTATGCAGACTGAGATAGAATTTAATTTACCTAAATCCTCTTATTGTTTTGATTTAAATTTACGGTCCGAATTACTCACATTCAATTTAAAGTCTTGAGTGCTGGTTAAACTATGCAGAATAGCCTAAAATTGACACACAAGCACATGTACAAACACAGACACAGATAAAGACACACACACACACACACACACAGATAAAGACACACACACACACACACACACACACACACACACACACACACACAGACACTAGTTATGGTTGTTACCACTGCGGTCTCATAATACTGGTTGATTCATAGCTATCAGCTCATCTCCTAACCACACACATATGCACAAATGACAACTTCTAAACTCCTTAAACCAATAATCAATGGCAGCTAGAGGGAGCATACGCGCACACATACACAAAGAAAGAGTGTTTTCATCTGCCTCTAATCAGAGAGGCCATTGAGATTAACGATTACTGGAAGAGGAGACGGAGGGGGTAGAGGAGGATGGACGAGGGAAAAAAAAGAAAGAGGATGTGGGAAAGTTTCAGGGAAATTCAGGGGAAAAGGGGGAAATTAAAGGTAGAGATGGAGAGGTGAGAGGAGACCTGCAATCTAAGGGAATATGAAGAAAACCACAGTCACAATCGTTACCCCGCACATGACTGTTCATCCTGTGGTCACTTGACACATCAGGAGAAAATTAGGAGATTCTCTCACACCACAGGAAGCATTTAAAACCCACTGCATTCACTTCATAGTTTAGTGCCTGGATCTCATTTTCCTCCTCTGAACAACTCTCTTCTCATTTTATCAACCTTTTCTCCCCTTCAGTTCTTCCACAATTTTTTTTGTCTCCTCTCCATCTTCCGTCTGCTCCCCCTGTCAGTCATCCTTCTCAGCTACCCCCTCTTACACACTCCCTGAGCAAGAGATGCGTCACATCTGTGTGCGTGTGTGTGTGTGTGTGAGTGAGTTTGTTTGACATTGCCTCAGGCTGCTCCCTGTCATAACTGTGACATTATGATGAAGCATTGTTGTGATAGCAGACAATGTTCAAGGTAGGACTTGGAGAAGGAGGAGAGAAACTTTTTGTGACACACTTTTTCCACCCTCTCGTTTCAAACCTACATCCTCCTATAGTTTTTTCCCTCCCCTTCCTCCCTTTGTACCTTAATCTGCTGGGAGCTCTCGTTTAGATTGTCCTCTCTCTTCTTGGCCTCCTCCATCAGCTGAGCGTTCCTGCTTTTCTCCAGCTGCTCCTTGTGTTTCAGGTTGGCCACCTTCTTTGACTGGTCCTTCATCTGCCTGCACACACACGAACAAAAGCAAGAAATCCATTATCAAAATGAAAGCATCACCAAATACAGATGACATTTACTGTATGCAGATGTCAACACAAGACAGAGTATGACTGTACACTAAGCTCCAAGCGTGAGGAGCAGTTTCTGGTTTACAAACATCAACTGGTGGCAAGTATATGTAAGTGCCTAAAAATATTCAATTGTCTCAATAACTCAACTCAACAAACTGATCTAAAAGTAAGGGCTACACAGAAATGGACATGTATTCATTCAGTAAATAAAAGTAGATGCTAAAAATGCAAAAATATCTCAATAACACAGGAAGTCCTAGTGGGCCAGATGTCTAAGATGCTGACCATGAAAGTGCAAAGTGTCTGATTTAAGTCCAGCCAGAGATGTTCCTTGCAAGTAACATCTGCTCTATCTTTGATAAATCCCTGTCAATTCAGTACAAAAACACTGGAGAAATCCCTAAAAATATGTCTGCATAACCCAAATTAAAGAGCCTCTCTTCCCTTACATACTATATCTAAAGACCAGATCCAACACAATCCTCACACACCCCAAAAAGAAAATCCTAGAAACTTTATTTTCTCCAGAAATTACATTAAATTGAGGCACATTTCAGAATGGTGCTGTTTTTTTTTAAGTTTGAGAAGTTGTGAAAAGTATGTTTTATCCTTTCACTGCAAAAATCTGCCACAGCAACCCAAAATGTATGCAGACAAACACACACAGCAGTAACAACTGATCTAAACACACCAGTTTTTACAATGCTGTCGGCTTGTAAGAACAGCTGACATTTATTATATCAAGTCAAATCATCATATTCACAACATATTCAGGACACAGTGCCTGTTTGTTCCATTAAAATGATCCTATAAGACACTGCGATTAACTGTTCTACACAGTACAATCCCTGGGGGCCAACATAATGTAAAGATCAGTTACTGGATTCAATGAAAAGCTATGAATCAATGATGAGACGTCATTAGAGATTTCTCCACAGTGGGAAGTATGAGGACCTTTTCGCAGAAGGATTACTGGGTGTTGGGAAGCAGATTCTAAATCATCATTTGGGGAATGAGAAAAGGAGCAATAATAAGAGAGAGAAAGAGGGGGGGAGAGAGAGAGAGAGAGAGAGAGAGAGAGGGAGATTTCTCATGGGAGCAGCAAGGTTGGGGATGGAGAAAGGATTTAATCCTTGTCTAAGCCCTCTGGAAGCCATTGTGGCTCTGTCACAGACCTATCAGCTATCACACCAGCTTGACTTGATCAGGATCTTTCTTACCTTTCTTTCATACACACACACACACACACACACACACGCACGCACACGCAGACACACACGCACGCACACACGCACACACACAGACACACACACACACACACACGTGGACTAACACAAGGTAATGCCAGTAAGGTTTAACGAATTCTACAGAAATATGACACACGTAAAAGATAAGCCAAACACAAAAGATGAATGTGCAAGCATACACACTTACATGTGCATACACCAGCACTTATCCAACAAAGACACTTGTGAGACAAAACTGAACTGCCGACTGAGACAATGGAAATTAATAAAACTCCATAAAAGTCATTTTTCACTCTGCTTTTGTCCTTGAGTCTTTTGTATGTTTGCATTTTTTAAATAAGTATAGAGTATGTCTACCCCCACTGTGCAAATATTTGTGTGTTTGTGTGTTCCTGTTAACATTACTTTTTACAGGCTCGTAGATAAATCTATTTTCTCTACTTCCATTGTTGCAGCTGCCAGTAAAAGACCTCCAGTGATGGGAATCCACAGCATGCGACGTCTCACACCAGCAGCAAGGCATGTGTACTCATGGGAATTCATTTTTACGAGCCACACACTGCATATTTGGTTTCCAAAGGTGTAAACAGTTTCTAGTCGTCACATGACGTTTGACCTTTGTCTCTTCTCCATAAAGCTCCCAGCTTAACCCAATGCATTTGCAATTCTATGATCTCAAAATAAGCGGTTTCACTCATTTTATTTTCACTGCTTTACTCCTTTGACTGCAATTGTCTGGGTGAATTCATAAGAGAGTTTACACCTAGAGTGATACAGATATTCAAAAGTGTAAATATTTAATAACAACCCCTTTCTTTCATCTTTCCTGTCTCTCTAAGCCATAAACTACCCACTAAACTAACCTAAAATAATAGGAGTAATCCATCAAATGGCTTTTACATCAGTATCACTGCCAGAAAAGTTGAGAAATTATATTGGCAGAGGAAGGTAACATAAAATCTTCTATGTGTTTTCTAAAAGGTCCAGGGGGCCCAATTGCAAACCGTCCAGAGAAATCTGGGAAGCTTGAGGAAAAAATGAAATGCGACAATGGGGCCAAAACTGCTATGCAGCACCTGGCTGTTCAAAGCTCACAAAACAATAATTAGTGTGTTAAGCTGTGTCTGTGTGGGTTTCACTTGTATTGTTTTTGTGTGCACCTTAAAGACCAACATGTGTAGCATATTGCATCAGTACTACATCCAAATTGGGTTTAAATGTTAAACAGGAAAGCAAATGAAGTAAGCGTGAAGTCAGATGCATTACGGTGGTTTTTTGTTTCCTCCGTTGGGTCCTGATTTCAGTTTGGACCCTGACTGTGGGATAATGTTATTTGAATATTTGGGATCAATTTTGTGCTATACGCCCTGTGTGAGTGTGTAACAGGTCATAAACAGGCAGGAATGTTCCTATTGGAGGATCTCCAGGAAGCTCCAACCATCTGGTTAGCTCTCTGAGGTTTCCCGTTTCATGCTACATTTACTCTGTATGTGTATGTGCATGTGGAATAGACTTTTAGTTTGCACTGTTTCCTATTGACTCAACTCTCAGTTCCAACTTACACTCTCTCTCTTTCTTCTTTTTTCTGCTAATGCTAAACACTTGTTTTGCACAAACCTCACTTGTCTGCCTGTATCACTTTTCAGTACATAGATCTTTGCATGGGTTACTATCACACATTTGCATCAGAACACAGCAAGTTCTCCTTAATCCTCTCTCGACTTATTGGAAAGCAATCATTTATCTCTATCAAGTTGACTGTATGAAGAAAAATGTATTTCTCCAGATCACTCCTCTTCCCTTTCAGTCAGCTCTGAACCCACACACTCTCTATATGCAACACTACACCTTCCTTCAGATAAAATATTTTCATCAGACCATGGACCATTTCCTTCTTTCCTCTCCCTGACTCCCACCTGTCCTCTCCATCTACTGCACTTTACTTTCCCTCTTTCCCTCAGAATCTATGTATCTATATCTATTTATCTATATATACATGTGTTAATATATATAGACATATATGTGTGTATATAAATACACATATATACCTATATACGCACACACGCGCGCACACGCACGCAAACATAAATATAAAAATATACTAACAAGTGTAACATGTAAATAAAAGTTCACATATCATATGATATTATGAGATGAAATGAAGTTGAAGTTTAATCTTAAATTAGAGTTTAGGGTTTCAACTAATGGTTCATTTTTAAATTGATTGATTTGCAAATTACAGATTACAGATCAATTCCTCTATGAAATATCACAATTCACAATTTCACAGTGCCCCAAAGGACAACCATCATGTAGGACAAGGAAAGGCAGAATGTTCTTCTCACGCAAGAGAAGTTGCATACATCTCAAATTTAGCACATCTGCTTGAAAAGTGCAGATGTGCACTTGTGAAAAGTGACAATATATCACAATATCACAATATCACAATTCACAATTTCACAGTGCCCCAAAGGACAACCATCATGTAGGACAAGGAAAGGCAGAATGTTCTTCTCACGCAAGAGAAGTTGCATACATCTCAAATTTAGCACATCTGCTTGAAAAGTGACTCAAAATGATTATATCAAAATAGTTGCTCAATATCTTTCTGCTGGTCGACTAATGCCAAACAGTGCAATACAATGCTCATACTGAGTGAAATATTCAGAGCCAAGATGCCATGTTAACTTCAGCATAATTAAATCAAATGGATATATTCTAAATGCCGTCTCCATCATTTTATGCATAGCTCCTAAGAATTCATCCTGACACATCTTATACACCTCTATATATTGTACAAACCTTGGGATGTTGGCCTAAATTTAAAGGCTTTGGCTTTGTAATGAGGATTTGCAAGACACTTTTGTTCTGATAGATTTGCTGAGATTAATAAATGGACAGTAGCATACCTTTGATTACAGTTCTATGACATTAGATGCATCATTACATTAAATAAATAGATCTTTGCTATCATTTTCAGAGCCTTTTTTATAGAGAAGCTACTTCATTAGGAGGCTGTTACTGAATCTCAATGCTCTCTATCATCATCATCATCCTGAGCTCTGGCCTCCTTGGGGAAAAGGCCGGAGAAAGATGAGTTTCCAAACAGGGTTTGATAAAGTATCAGATTAATATTTCTAAATTATTATGTAACTGTAACATGAGTTCAGATTCTACTGTATAACATACATCATGAGTCCAGTCTTTTGTTTCCACATTCCACTTCTCTGTCCTTACTAACAAACCAGATGTTACATGAATGCAGTCTTTTATAAACCGCTGTTTTGATTTTACACGTTTAATTAAACACTGAAAAACTTTGATTACACTCATTGCCTTTAGGTGCACAAGTTGCTTGTTGAACCCGATGGCTCTGCTCAGCGGAGGCTCAGCACCATTTGAAGTTGTTTTAATATGTAAAATACTTCCTTCACTCTCCCTCTGAAATCACTTTCAACGACTGCTGCAAACCGCTGGAGGAGGCGGAATCACAAGAGAGTTCACTTTACCCACAACGCTGTAAACACGGCATACTAATGTGCAGTGAAACCATGTCTGCACACGCGCACACAAAGTGCCCACATACACAACCATGCACTCTTTGACACACAGTATAAATGGAGATTAGGGCATAAAATTGCCGAAACCGTGTTGATAGGACACACAAACAAACACACACACACGCGGAGGCACGCGCACACACACACTCACCCACACACGCGGACACATACAAATGGACACATACAAACGGACAGTACTGTGAACTGTTCCGAACACATAACCTGCTTTGTATTAGATCAAATCGCTGGGTTAGACCACACACAAATTTTTAGAGCACACACACAAAGTTGTGCATGCGACTGGACATAACCTAACAGCATGCACTAATTTTCCAACATTTACACAAAAAAATACACACATGTAAACATGGTGGCACGTACTGTAAACACATACTATGTGCTAATGTAAACATACACTAACATACTCGTTGACAGCACTGTGAACTTCCTAAATTCCTAAAATTTTGCAAAACCACAAAAATATCCTCACATTCTTAGCGCGTACACAAACACACACACACACACACGCACACACACACACACATATTCGACACAGACACATGTGCAAACATAGAATAGCGTTCATTAAAACTTTTTTTTTTAAATTTGGGTGCAGCTTGTAACTATCAGTAAAAATGAAAACCCATACACATACACACACAATTTCATAAACTTCAGTAAACATCAAACTCTCTCTCTCAAAAAAAACAACACTTTTTTTTTTAACCTCCCTCATTAGCATGCTGCTTATATTCAGGGAGCCACATTAAGGTAATATTAATATTACATTTGGAGACCTGTATAAATATTTGATCAGAAATGCTCGGGGGCCTCATGTATGTTTACTGCACATAGTTCACCCGACATTAACATCAAGGATTTCCTTTTAACTACGATTTCCTTTGAAAATACAGGAAATATTGGTTTGGTCTACGAAGCCTATAAAAACTACAAAACATAAAAAAGAAAAAATTATCAAAAACATAATGGTTTAGTCTTGCCCACTGCTAATGCGAAAGAAAAACTTACAGTACACAGAGGACATTTTTGAGGAATAAAGAAAGAAATGCTTAATTTATGATTTGCGGAATCACTGTAGGAAATCCCTCAGGCAGACCAGTAAATTTTGGGGATAAATACGGAGGTAAGGCAGTTGAGGCTTATGTGTATGTGTACAAACTGCCACAGTGTGGCTTTCTCGAAACTAACTTTAAAAATACTAAGATACAGCTACAGACAGGAAGAAATGTCTTTTCAAATGCATCTGTGCTTATGAAAATAAACCATATTTAGGGGATATATCCACGCCTCAGAACTAACCTTACAATAAAATGAAAGTGTTCAGATAATAGTAACAGTGTAAGCATGTGACAGAGAACTGGAGTTGATGTTGGCCGTGTCTTTGTTTAACATGGAGACCAACGAAGTGCCTGAGTTAAACACTGACACTCTGTTCTTCAGCCTCGTATTCATCATTTGGTCTGAGTTCTAGATTATCCTGTAGGTGAGTCAACAGTAGAGGAAGACTATCAATATTTCTCAGTATGTCTGTTATTTGCATGAATTACATGCACGCAGTGAAATACGGGAGCATTCTTTTAACCTCAGTGTTCTTTTTGGAGAGCTAGAGACCTTGGGCTTTTTAACAACTTGAAAACACTTAACATTGTTTTATCACCTTGAACTTTGTGACTTTTGTAATTTTATAAGAAAAGCTTATAAACATAATTTTGAACTGATAATAAGTTCCAGAGTTCGGCTACAGAATGACACATTACATCTGTTCGGTTTCCCAAGCTGTAAAACATGGTTGAAAATTGGACTTTCATAGGCTCTTTATCCGATCTGTTGACTTGGGCTGCCTTTAATATACTATTTTCATTATTAACTAATCTCTGGATTACTTTCTGATTAATTGCTGGTTCTAAAAGAATGTCAAAACAACAGGGAAAATTGCTCATTATAATTTGTCACAGCCTGAGGTGATCTATTCATTCAGCTTGTTTTATTCTACCTAATGTCCGCAGCCAAAATATATTAAGTTTAGTACCATATATGACAAATAAAAGCTGCAACCTGTGAACTTGTGACAGTATTTCTTGAAAGATTTTTAATTAACCAACTTTCAAAATATATATGTTAATACATAACCCATTTTAAATGTAAAGCATAAAATGAATAAGATTCTAAATTACTTTTAAATAAAAAGTATGTTTTTCATTTTCCCCTTAGCTCTTGTGTCTGTATGCAAGTATTTTAATTAGATAACTCAGTAGTCATCCCTATTGTACTGTTGTTGCCTAGTAGCTTGCCAACTCCTCCTTGCACGTGTGTTTGTGTGTGTCTGCTTGTTGTCACCCATTAGCTGACAAATCCATGCACAACCTCAATGCTCAGAGTCATACAAGACCTCAAAAGGATCAAACACACACATACATATATAAATGCACACACAAAAGAAACAATGCAATTCCTTTTTAATCTACAGAACCCTTGATGTCTGACACTTGGCAATGGATGAGGAGTTCCTTAGTTCAAGATCAAAACAAGGAGGAAAAAAGACGAGACGAGAAAGAAAAAACACAAAAAGGACAGAAGAAGAAAAAGAAGTTTCCTGTCATCTACCAGACAGCAAGGCAATAGTAACTTTTTTCTTTTGTTTCTTTCCCCCTCTAGAGTTGAATCACAAAACACCAGAACAACAGCAACGAAAAAGCTGACAAGAAAGCAGGAAGAACAGTGGCTCTGGAAGTTAAAAAGGAAAGAAGATTTATGCAGGACACAGATGGAAGAAGTTATTATTCGGTCGATCGCAACATGTAGGTCAGAGAAATTTTGATATGACTTTGATATGTCTGTTAGAAAAGACCAAAATTCAGACTTTGGGCTATGCATGCTAAAATCTGATTACAGAGTAATTTCTGAATATAGATAACAGATATGTAAAAGTGGAAGAGGATGAAAAAGACAAGAGTTTTTCAAACTAGGGATCTGGACAATGCTATGTGATGCGATACTTAAAGGATTGACATATTCACTTCTTTGATGCTTTCCTGATATCTGCTCATCACTTATAACATTACAGCCAGGTGATAGTTAGCTAGCATAAAGAATGTAGATGGGGGGCAGCTATACTGGTTGGACAGTTTCTTGGTCAGAAGCAGTCACTTTCCTGATTCTCCGGCAAATAAGTTATACCCCAAAAAGTCAAAACATTCCTTTAAACCTCCACGCAACAAGTTAATGGTCTAATTGCTGAGATCATGAAAATTTTGAGGGCTAAACACAGGGTCACAGGCCAGAAAAGACTGTGAAATCCAAGTTGGACAGTTCACCACAACTTCACCACATTTCATCTCAACTTGAGCTGAATCCCAGGCCATCTTAAAAGCTTAACAAAAGTAGTGACAGGAACAAAATGTGGAGTGATTTCTCTTAAAGAGCCACGAATACAAAATACCAACAGAAGTAAGAAGACATCTGAGCAAAAGTTCACAGCTGCCCGAGTTAATAATGTTGATACACTACTGCGACATTTTGGCTTGTTTGCTGCGGTAGCCTCAAATTGGAAACTATGAAATGTACTGCTACCATTAAAGTTCAAATGTTGGTGCCGTGACGAGACTAGCAGAGTATTATAGTGGAGAGTAAGGGAAATAGACAATAATGTTTCCTCTTCAAAGAGGCAGCAATGTGACAGAAAAAGAGAGCAGAGTGAAAGTCAAGGTGTCTCCTTCAAAGACAGACAGACAGGAGTGGAATGATTAAAAACAGAGTTTATGACAGAGTGGAGGAGATAAGAGAGTGTCTCGATACAAGGACAAGAAGTATGACAATGAAGGAGAGAGATGAGAGAGACACTGATGGAAGAAGAAAAATAGGCATGCAGTACTAACCTTGAGGCAAGACTGGGCAGAGCAGTAGACAGTGTTGCATTGTAAAGATAAAAGAAACGGAAAAAGAGACAGAGAAGGAGAGTAAAAGGTGAGAGGGGAGACAGGAGTTGAGCATTAGGCTAGCCAGCTTGATCACTCTTCAAAGAGGAAAGAGAGGAGAGACGGAGGAAGTGGCAGAGAGAGAAGAACATACTGCAGGCAGACAGGAAGACAGGCATGACCAAGCAAACAGTTGGGCAGGCAGGCAGACAGTCACATAGAAACATAGGTCACATAGGTCAAATGCAGGTATTTCTTCTTTTCAGTGCAGTAATCAGGGTTATGAGAGGCCTGCTTACCTTACATGACCTCTATATGCATAACCTCTATAAGCATTTTAGGGCAGACAAATGAAAGTGCAGTCACAAACCATAGAAGTGAGCAATTAGCCAGTCAAAGCATAAGCTGAGAGAGTGCTCACTATGAATTATTTCTTCTTCAGTGGTTTGGATATTGCAGACGACTTCTTTCACTACCCACTGGGGCCACTTGAACAGTATGCAGCTTGTGGAATTGTGGAAAAAGTCCCCACCAAAAGGCAATATTGCATGCAAACATTAAGATATGAAATTTGAAGAAGGTTTACTTCCTAAAGTGGCTGACCCCACAAGTATTCCACACAACCACTCCTCATGTTTTTCATCAAACTAGCAAAGCTCAAACTCCAGGGTGAGCTTATGCCTGGGAATGCGCACTAATGACGGCGTGCCAGAGACAAATTGTCCATTACAGAACAATATAACACGCAATAAACTTCTCTAATTTCCCATTACTTAGGTTTATATTCTACATATCTCCAAACCCCTTTCCCTTTTCTCCTATTCTCTCGCTGCTTTTTCCCCCCTCAAGTCTTTTCTGTCAGGTTCGTTTTCTGTTTCCCTATCCCTACTATGTTGCCTGTTCTTTTCTTTCTCGCCCTGTGTCTCCACCCATTATTTCTGTTCTGTTTTCGCTGTTTTTCTCCCTCTGCCACCTTCCTTTCGTTTTTTCCTCTTTCTTTCACTCTTTCTGTTTTCCACTCTTCCATCCAAATCCTTTATTTTGGCCATCAGGGCAGATTTTAAGCTCCATTTCCCCTCAGTGTGAAGTCACTCAGTCAGCTCCAATTACCATCCTAGTTACTAAAATAAATAACCTGGTTTCATTACAGCTGGATTTACACTAGTGGGTAGAGACAGAGGTTTGATTTTTACCCTTATTTAACCCACATCTGATCTTTTCATTTGCAGTGTTTCTGCTTCTAAGTCATAGCCCAGGGTTAGCCTTGGTGAAAAGCTAAGAGCTGGCCGATAGCAAATGTATCCCCTGCTGAAATACCTGTTAGCTCAAGGCTATGTCTTATAATTCACAGCAGGGTTAGGTAGCCCTGGGATAAAGTCTGTATTAGTTCACTTAATGTTACAGGGTCAGTGCTTGCGGGCTTAAAAAAAGGAAAAAAAAAATCCTAGTTACTGAATATATTATTACAATCTTAAACCAGAATGCTTGTTAAAACGTTTTCTAGCAACCATGCATAATATATCTATAGTTGCAAATAATGACATCTGTGTACAGTACCAGAGCAGTTGGGTTAAAATTACCCAGCGGGACCCTGACAGTATTTTTTGAGGCAGTAGGTAGTAAGAACAAGAAGAGAAGAAAAATTAAAATTATACCAATTGCTTGTCCAATCATACGATAGCAACCTATCTAGGCACAGCAGGCCTGTCAAGATTTATGATCAAAGGTACTCAGCTTAGGGGTGTGGAGGGGACCATTTCTTTCTTTTCTTTTCTTTTTTTAAATTAATACTTTTTTTTTGCTTTTCTAAAACAAACAAAAAAAACATACAAACAACAATGTAAGCTCTCATGCTCTCATGTAAGCTGCAATTGTGAGCATGTTTGACTAGCATGTTACTACCTACACTATTAAGCAAGTGTTATGTTGATACCAAAGCTTGACTTGATACCACAGCCCTAGGTTACCCAGGGATATAGTTTCCCTCATCTTACATCTAACAGCTAAATGAAACCTCTAAATGTGAAGCTGCAATAGGTATTGCATAGCTTTTCACCCACTTATAAAACTTCTACAAACCACTTCATAGTAAAAAGAATATGTTTGCTCACGGGTAAAAGGGAAAGGTATGCTTCCTCATAAACGTCTACTTAATCTTAATTTTACCATTACAGGATACGTTTCTCACACATACTGTACAAGTCCTGTAATTTAATACCTTCCCAAGTACCTAACAGCAGCCTGCAAAGTTCAGATATTAATTATCAGTTTCTGAGAAGCTTTTATTTTATTGTAATCCCCTGGGAGAAGGAAACCTCACACAGATACATATGATGTAAGAAATCCAACACGTACACCCATGTGCACTTTCAATCTGTTATAAAGTTACATTACAATGGCATCCTCACACTAAGCACCACTGTAAATCTGCATCTGTGGCTACTGGCAGACTAAATAACACACAGATGCCATTAAAATCCACTAGTTTCAAGCCGGTGCTACATTATTAATAGTCTACCATTTCTACTGGCCAGACGGTGACACAGAGAGGAAATACTGAATCTCTCCAAAATCATTAACAGCCATTAGTCTGGCAGTGAAACCACTAAACACATAGACAGACAGATAGACAGACAGAGAATTTGAGAGAGAGGGGGGAAAATTTAGAGTGGGAATGGATAGAAATCATGTCCAAGGAAGAATCTGAGGAAAAAGATGAAAGAGACAGAAAGAGAGACAGCGCAGACAGACAGCATATGATAGTTCTGAAATCAAAGACCTCGAGGTGCGACAGAGACAGACAGAGAATCAGACCAGTTTTCAGAAACACAGAAAGCTCTAACCTATCTAACCCTCACAGACAAATTTACTCTGACCATGACACTAAAACAAAACCCACTCCAACCCTTTGTATGCTTCAAATTGTTTTTAATGATATTATTTAACTCTTGGCTATGAGTTAACGACCTCTGATCCTCCACAAGAAGCAGGTTTTGTTAAAGAAATGACTTTATCTCCTAAGGCTCACATTTTTGTAGCCCTCTTCATACAAAGACATTAATTAATGGACACACAGGCTGAAGAACAGATAGGAGGAATGAAACAGACATTCAGAGAGACAGGTAAACACAGAGGCATGCAGTTATGCAGGCAGAGAGATCAGCTACAAACAGAAAGTATAGACAGATTAAGACTTGCTAATGAGGTAGATATAGTGTACATTGGCAGACATAAAGAGCAAAAGACAGATTGATCCAAAGTTACACAGACGGGTAGAGAAGTAGTTAGAAAAAAACATTTCATTCCTGTTATTATAAAAGTAATTAAAACAAGCTTAGTGAATTGTCCAGACTCCTAATGAAAGAAAAAGAGTGTGTTAAACTCTGTAAGTCAAGCATCCTCAGCTGAAAGTAAAACAATAGTGAAGCGTAAAAACAGAGCCAATAAATGAAAGAGTTGCATCATTGACAGGAACAGAGGCTCCAAGAGTTTCAGGCTGTATAGCAAAGACTCTGGTGCCAAACTGTGCCCTCATTTTACAAACTTTTGGGAGCAGTTTGGCTTGTCAGTTTGACTTGACAAAAGCCTCTGCTGATGGCACAGATGTGTATGAGTACAACTTGTGCGGATTACTGAACTTTGGGGGAATTCTTTTTTTCCAATCTGCAAAATGACCAAATAAGCCATGATAGAGACTTAGTGAATACTGATCCAGTGCTGCAACTCTATGGAGGTTATTATTAGTGAACATATTCAGCTATGACCCATGTGGAAAAGGCTGGAAAAAATTAGAAATCTTTTGACATTTATTTGACTTTTCATTTTCTTTTAATGTGATTCTCTATGTGGAAAAAAAGGATTTTAGGCTTGTAACACCCAAATTTCTTGATTATAAATCAGTCTGATGATTATTGCCTCATTTAAGATAATAGATGAATCTTTCTATCTATTAAACTAAAAAAAAAAAAATACTGAAAAATTTCCATTTTTAATTTCATAGAGCCCAAGGTGACATAAAAATGTTTTTCTCATCCAATCAACAGTCCAAATTCCCAAAAAATTTCATTTAATATCATAGGTTACAAAGAAAGGAATAGAATTCTCACATTGGAGTGGCTGAAAGCAGTACATTTTTTGCATTTTTGCAAGGAAATTTACTAAAATCATACCCAGTTATTTCAACTATTTGCACTAGCTGACGCAACTAATCATTTAGGCTCTGAAGGATTGCAGTTTAGAGAATAAAACTTTAAGAGCATGCTTGTAAGAACATGTAGTGCTTTCTGATAAGCATGCCATTCTTTAAAATCTTACTTATGATTAATTACTGCATAAAGTAAGTAAAACCATCTTTTAATTGTGACTATATGTCTAATGCCTCTGATCAATCAAGGAACCTCGGATCAACCAACAGTTATGGATTTCCTACATGTATTTTATCTAGGATCACAGTTTGTTGTCCTGTGTAGGTCAACACTTTAGGTACTTTGAATAAAAATGTCCACCAGAAGTTACTTTTGTAGCAATAATAAAGTTTTTAATTTCAACTTTTCCACATGGGAGTGGCTGCTATCATAGTGCTCTCATATCCCGTCCTCTGACAAGCAAAGTGAGTTTTGCCGTGCATCGGTCTAATCGACTGACAGGGGCCATGAGCCACTCACGTGCCCAGGTAGTCCCACACCAACCCCCCCACTGGCTGCTGAGATGCAGCAGGGGCCTGTTTTCGCGACTGCTGAGAACGCCACAGATGAGAAGCAGAGGGATTTCTGTAGTTTGATGAGCGCATAACACACACACACACACACACACACACACACACACACACACAAGCGTAATCCCACTCATACATGTGCAGAATCACATGAATGTATACATATTCATGTATACGCGCATGTGAATATGGTAAAAAGCCAAAGATATGAAGAGATGTGTGATGACAGAGGAAACAGAGAAGAAATTAAAGGAGAAAGGGGGAAAAAAAGAAGGGAGAGGAAGGATGAGAAAAAAGGGAAACTATAGGATTAGTACTTTAGGGAAGAATGCCATAGACTCCAACAGTGTGCTGTCTGAAAAAGAAAGGAAAATGGACAACAAAGTGGAGCCTATTCTAGCAATAAGTTATCATTTTAACAAATCAAGACACTCTTGGTTGTTTTCTGTTCACTTAGGTTAATAGAGAAAGTAGAGAGACGCAGGGACATTGTACACATTCAGTTTTTAAAGATTTTTCTCTTCTTATTCAACATCTCTCTTTATCAATTTACACCCCCCCTCACCTCTCCAGTTCGTAAATCTTTTTCTCCTTGTCGTTCTTTTCATTCTCCATCTCTCTCAGGATCTCAAGCAGTCGTTCCACCTCGGACTGAGCCTTCCCAGCATCCTCTTTGTGCTGGGTCACTTCCTGCTCCAGGCAGGAGATGCGTTCAGAGAGTTCAGTGCTAGCCTGGGACTCAGCCGCTGCACTCTGAGCCTGGAACACAAATTAATTATCAAAAATAAACCAAGTGATAGCTTTCAAAGGGTTCAAACTAAAAAAGATGAGCCAATAACAACATGCGCGTTGAGGACACGTTGGATGGATTTCATGAAAGTGACATGTCTTTTTAAGACAACTTAAAAGTACAATTGGTTTATAATAGGTCTTTGGTTAACAAAATTATATTCACAAACCAGATCTTTAAGTCCAGACAGAAGATTTGTATACTTTCATATACCTAACCTTTACTTTAGAGATATTACATTCAACAGCTCAGCTCTGGTAGATTGTGTACAATATTGAAATATAGATGCCTTTAACATAACATGGGTTATGTACATAACCCATGAAATGATGGTGAAAATCAGTCAGACCTGATCTGCTCTTAAAAATACACACTGATTATCATATTTTTCTATAAAAACTAGTAAACGAGACCAAGAATCTACAGCCACACTAGTTGCTCTATGAGGCTGTAGCTTCAGTGGAGCTGAATGGTAATCAACATGCTAACATATTCACAATAACAATCTTTACATGCAAGCAGGAAATGAAGCTAGATGGTTAGCAGGTAACGTTTAGCATGTTCACCATCTTATTTTAGTGTGTTAATATGCTCACATTCAATTAGCACTAAACATCTGGTACAGCTGAGAATAATGGGGATAGCATTACTTTTGAGAGTATCTGGTTGTAAATCACAGTATTGGACTAATGTGTTATGTTATGAGTGTGTGGGTGTTATTCAGTGTAAGTACACTTTGTCATTAATAAGACTAAGCATTTTTGTTCGGCTCTTTGATCGGGTGTTTTTTTTTCCCCACACACACAGAACATACATAGCCACAAAATGCTGATTAATGTTAAGATTAGCACTAGCATGAAAAGGTGAGTAAAGAAAACGGGAAGGTAAACTGAGTTGCAATGTCTTCCTTCATTCTGCTTTTGGTCTCAGCTATGCAGGAGATGCCAAAAACGAGAAAAAGAAAAGTTAAAACCAGCTTAGAGGTTAGAACAGCTGTGTGTATTTCCCAGAAGCAAATGTTGCTCTTGGGAAAGATTGACTCTGTGTGTGAGCACACGCCTTGGTCCCACAATACATAAACCCTATTAGTTTTGGAAGCGCACAACAGTTTTTACAGGTCTTTATATGAAGAGGAAATGTTTGGGTGTCTGACAATATTATAAGAAGATCTGGGTGGAGAAGAAGAGAGAGAGAGAAAGACAAATAAGAAAGGAAAAAAGAAACATCACACAAAGTCGCATGCAGAATGTCAATCAATTTGCACACATAGACACAAATTTTTGGTCTTTTTTCCATTCACGGTAACAGAAAGAGACTAAGAAATAACCTAAAATAAAATTAGAAAAGCATCAGGGATTCACTGACACCTTCATATATATTCTCACTCTTGCTCTCTCTCTCTCTCTGTCACCATTATAGTGACATCACACAGACACGCACAGACACAGACACAGACACAGACACAGACACACACACACACACACACACACACACACGCACACATAGACTCAGACAGACTCAGACTCAGGCTCAGGCTCAGACTCAGACTCAGACTCAGACAGACCTACATACACATTCAGGGTGTGGTGGTGGTGCTGTCTTCTCCACTCTGTGGAAATGACTGTGAGGCTGTCAACATGCCGTCACACACACACCACTTTATGGGCTGCTGTGAAGGAGAGAATATGTGATATGAAAACACACACACAGACCAGTGCGTGCACACACACACACACAGCCAGTCATTTCTCTTGGAAAACAGCTAAGGGAAAACAAGGAAGGGCCTGTACAGTATTTGCAGTATGTACAGTCCTTTCTTCCCCACTAAGGTTCGTATAATGGCTGATGTTTATTTGAATCTTGTCTGCCCATCATGGACATCTTTAAGCAGAAGAAAAAAAAAGCAGTTGTCGATTCTTGGTAAAGCGCATTTTGATTTAAATGTTAACCAGGACAGGTGAAAAAAAAATCTCTATTTCCCTCTTTGAAAGCATCTCATTTCTATGCTTTCATAACTATGATCTTTTCAGCTAACCTTCTTAAGCTGGTTCTCCAGTTTGACACACTCCTCTCTCTTCTGCTCCAGGCTGATCTCTAGACTCTTCAGCCTGTTGTCCTTCTTCAGAGTCGAGGAAGCCAGAGAGGAGGCCTTCTCCTTCAGATCCAACACCGATGTCTGGAGGAGAAAAAGCATAACAGCGAGTGACAGAAATGGAACCCACAACTTCTTACCGCTGAACACTGGCGGTTGAAACAATGCTGTCTCTAATTAACAGATAGCATGTATTTACCAAAGTAATTATTCTTAACAGCTTTATAAGATAAAAACCAAAAAGCTAGTGTATGTTAAATGTTGGTAGCAATCCCACAGTAAAATTGCATGTGAGCACAACTATAGCGAGTGAGCTAATGCTGACATGTCAACTGCAATGTTGTTTACAACAACAGATTACCTTGTAATTTTACTTTTGTCTTCTTCATCCAAATAAGTTTGGCCAACTCACATTTCTTGTCCATTTGGTGCTGGATCTCAGTTATCTCGAAATTATGGCCAATAGTACAAAAAAGTTCTAATAAACTGGAATTATCATTTAAAGTCTTCCTAAACATTATGATACTGACTCTGGCCCTGGATCTTCAAAACTTTTTCCCATGACCTGTCTCTTTTCTTACTCTTCCAGCTCAACCCCTCCATCTGTGAAGTCTCTCACTCCCTTTCTTTTCTGGTCTTTTCCTCTTTTGGTAGGGGCAGTGAAACAGAAACCAGCGGGACCAGAAGGACAGACACTCAGACATGTAATTTTACCCTTGACTGACAATACCAACTCCAGACTATGGATCATCATGTTTGACTGGGCTTTGGTCAGAGAAATCTTGCTGCTTACTTTTGATTATTTTTAGGTACGCATATATATTCCTGTTGTCAGACCAACTCCACATCTGTGTTTAGCAGTGTAGAGGGGAATGCTTGTTTCTTCCCATGTATTTTTGAAATTATATAATGGGAGTGCAACAGGTTCTTTGACCCAAGAGTTACAAAAAAATTGCCGAGCCATCAGAAAAGGCCAAACGGACTTTACACTCGTACAACATGTGCATTTGATTTTAGGCTTTGAATCCCATTTTAAAGGTCTCGCCTATTTGCCCTTTTGCCGAGAGTTTGATGAGTAGATTGATGCCACTCACACGTTTATACGCTAAATATAAAACTCCAGCTAGCAGCTGGTTATCTTAGCTTAGCATAAAGACTTAAAACATGGTGACACAGCAAAAATGGCTCTGTCCAAAGGTTCTAAAAAAATCTGAGTTTGAAGCTCTTCTAAAACTCAATGATTAACATGCTTTGTCCTGTCTGTTGAAAATATTCAAAATCAAAATGGAAACAATCAATTTGTGGTTCTGTGGAGACCAGCTCCTGGCTGTAGCTTCATATTTTGCTATAGACGCTACTGATCTTCTAATCTAATTCTCAGATAGAAGGTCAATAATCATAATTTATCTTCCGAAATGTCAAACTTACTGCAAGTCACATAACATGAAATGCGCCTAAAAACACAATGTCATTTTTTTCCTTGACAAAACTAAGGACATATGTCCTTAAGCATGTGTGTGTATGTGTTCTTTGTGTCTCTAATGGATATGAAACTTTTTTGTATCTATTATGTCCTCGTAGTTGTACTTTTATATGATCACCTGTGTGTAAGCATATAACTTTTTGTAAATTTTTTGTAATTGCTTGACAATAAAAAAGTAACATGTGAATTCGAACCAATTTGATCCAGTGCAGGTCTGAACCATAAATAACCTACATAACGATAAAGATAACGTTAAATGTAGCAATTATTTTTGGATAAAAAGATACTGGCTTATAGGCTGATTGGTCAGTTGAACTTCTGGTCAGATGTCACTGATCGTTGTAACTATTGTCAGTTTATAGACATTTCTTGAAGATTGCTATAAAAGAAGACTTAATGTCGTTAGGAGATTCACAATGCCAGTAATTTGACGAATGGGGTTTATTTTTGATCCCTCTATATTATTATGGGTTTTGATGCTGTTTTGGTACTTTTGTGACATCTGAGCTCCATTTATACACATTTGGTTCTACAGCAGGATGCAAGGGTACAACTTACTTTTTATTTTATAGTATGGACACTTTTATTATAAAAAAGAAAGACTTCTAAACAACAGGCTTACACCTTCTTATGCTTCCTGAGGGACAATGTGTTAAAAAACATTAAAAAAAATGAAAAACTGTTTTGCTAAATTGTGGTAACACTGAAGTGGTTAATTGTAACTTCCCTACTGTTCTGGCTAACCACTGCAGGGTGGATAAAGCGACAACAGCATCTGAAAATGCTTTGTCATTCTCTGTCTCTCTCTCTCTGCCTCCGCTGTGCTGTTTTGCATGAATCACAAGGGTCACAGCAAGAAGAACTCAGCCCACATCACTGTTTTTCCTTTGGTTGTGAGTTTTTGCATATTGGTGTCAAGTAAATCTGACTATTCTATCGTTCTTGTCCTTCAGAGTGAGGACTTTGGGAGGATTTGACGTCTGTTCTACAGTGATAGATCAATCACGTTTCCTTGACAGGGACATAGAGAGGGAGAGGAGAGAGTGTTTTTTTTCTGACTTATACCACAGCTATGGATGTGTGTGTGTGTTTAAGTGTGTGTGTATGTGCGCCTTCTACCTCGCGGTCAGCAAGGTCAGCTTGCAGCTGGGAAACTTTCTCCCTTAGCTCTTTCAGCTCCTTCTTGCTGGACTCCATCTCCTCTCCCTTTTCTCTTTCCTCCCTCTCTCGCTGCTCCTTCAAGCGCTCAATGATTCTCTCCTAAACACAGAGAGGAGGAGGAGGAAGAGGAGAGGATGAAGGAGGGGGTGGAAGTTTAAAGGACACAAGGAGAAAGAGTCAAAAGGAGAAACAAAGATGAGAGAAAATAGTAGACAAGGTAGAAGGAGTGATGGAAAAAGAGAAGCACACTGAGAATAAAATCACCTCATTTCACTCCAACAGTTATTCACGGTCACTCAATATCAGGTTTCTATACCAATAACAGTCACATTAAACTTTATGTACATGGCAGCTTTGACAGGATCTAACAGCCAACTGTGATTTTAGACACGTAATACATTCTGGCACAAGATGTAAACCTCACAACCACTAAAACACTATAGACGCTCTCCAGCTATAGAGCTTACACAGAGGCCAGTTCGAGAAAAAGTACAAAAGTTCACACACGCAGAAGAAACACAAAAACCCCAAAGAGTATACACAGTCTTTCCTGTGTGTGATCTTGTACTTCTGTTTTTGTGATAGTTTGAGTTTTGTGGACATTTTTGGAAAGTGAGGACATTTAATTAGGTTTAAAGTTTTAAGTCTGAATTTGGGTTAGACATGTAGATGTGATGTTTAGGTTAGCCTTAGTGGCCAGGGAGAGCATTAGGTCTACTAGAATAATATCAAACAAATTCAGATTTTCTTCCTCTCCTGTCATAAATCAATATAAAAATCACACTCAAAAAATCCTAATATCAATATTTAAAAGACCACAAATATTCAATGGAGGACGATTTATTTATACTGTATGCAATGACAAAACATAAAATAAAACCATAAACTCTAATTAACATGAAACACAAACAGGATGTTGTGCGTATAACTGAATTGCGACACAGGATAAAACCCAAAAAGTTAACATAATACCCCTATTCTGCTATGAAACATAACACTCACACTGGAAATTAATTTGTGTGACAGAGAAAACAAGTAACAAAAATAAAGAGCACAAGAGAAGGATGGACAGATGAAAAATAAGAGAAGAAGTACCAAAACAATGAAAACAAAGGGGGGGGGGGCTCATGAAAGTTGTCTGAGTGAAGCGGGAGTCGTCGGCTGCATCGTTCTGCCAACAATCACACATCTAGCCGACACCCTGAATATTAGTCACTGGACAATTAATAGCCCTGTTTCCTGTGTGTGCAAGTGCAAAGGAGAACGAGTCGTTAACAGAATCATGCGTAACAGTACAAAAATATATTCTCATCTCCTGGACTAAATGTCACTGGTTGGTTTCCCAGAATCAGGGTCAAGTCCTCGCTTAAAGCAGCCTGAAGAACCATAAAAACAGGCGGTTGCTGTTTCAGTTCCCATGTTCAGGGAGTTCAGGACTGTTTCATGACTATCGTACCTGATTGTTTAGGACCAAACAATGATGTATGGCAAGGTTGTTGGTTCTATTCCCATCTGGTCAAACCATGTTGTAGTGGGTTGGACAGTTTATAATCTTTTATCAACACAGGCTGTGAATGGTTTAATAATGAAACATCCAATGTGATTATTGGTTCATTTCCATTTATCCAGAGTCATCCGATCATTGTGTGGGTGGTCCGCGGTTTTGCTCAAAGTGGTTTTATTAATGTAACCTTGCTCGGGAGATGACCTGAGGTTGACCAGCAACGTGCGTTTGTGCGCGTGTGTGTGTGTTTGTGTGTGTATGTATATACCTTCTCTGCCAGAGCCTCCTCCAGTGTTCCCAGTGCTGTGTCAGTGTTGGAGGTGTCTGTCTGTAAAGACTTGACTCGGTCTTTCAGACCGCTCAGCTGTTTCTCTTTATCCCTCAGCTGATCCTGGAGGTTCTCTATCTGCAGAGAGAAATACTGTTAGATGCATTATTCACCTAAATACCAAAGAAGAAAATATTTTGTTGGCAAGTCTATGGACTCTCAAACTCAAAATAAAGCATAGAACAGTCCAATGGGACAACTGCTTGTAAACAGAGCCCAAACAAACTCAACTCATTGCTTATTACACATGACTAAAAAGGGTGTAAGAGAGTTTATCTGACAGTTAAAAACTGTAACACACAGGCAGCAAGACTTATATATAAAGATTATTGGGGATTAAAAAAACACCAATAAAACATAAGAGCTTTATCACCATTGTTTTACAAATTTCCCACATTCCCTCAGTTTCTCTAATGTTTCATAACATATTCATCTTTTGTTCAAACAAAAACACAAACGTCTCTACCTACTACACTAATATATATAAAATTTCTCTATAAGCTTTGCTACCTTTAACCCCCTACTCAGAATACGCACTCTCTACCTCCTTCTCTTTCTCCCTCTCTCCATCCCTCCTCCTGTTTCCTCTCACAGTGATCTGGTGGCAGATTAGTTTTCAGTTAAAACACAAAATCAGCAGAAATAACTGAAGGACTCACTCTTTTCCTAAGTTGACATTAAGTTTGTGTGTATGTGTGTGTGTGTGTGTGAGAACGTGTGAGAGAGAGAGAGAGAGAGAGAGAGAGAGAGAGAGAGAGAGAGAGAGAGAGAGAGATCTTAGACAAAGATAAGGCGTTATGTCAACTCTGTGGTCTTCATTAAAAGATTGATGGAACAAAAGGTTGAACAGCACAGAAATAACATGTTCAAGAAAAAATATGGCAAGCTTATGTAATGTCTTATTATGAGCACACTTGGGTGGTACATTTGCAAAGTCTCATTCTCCCTCTCTTTCGCTCTCAGTATCCTTTCTTTTGCCAAAGAGAAAGGAAACGAAGCGATTGACAACCTGTCACTTAAAAAAAAAAAAAAGAAAGTCAGATTGGTATGTAACCTTTAACGGCGCTGCAGGTGAGACACGCACATTTACAGAAACGCTGAGATTCTGAATGTGTGTGTGCGTTCGTACAGTAAAACATTTCCAGCACCTCATTAATCAACTATTGACCTGACAGCTTGACTGACACCATCTCCCCTCCCTCTCACACACACACATGCACACATGCCCTAGTTTCTACTATATTTATGGGGATGCATTGATGACATTATGACTTCCCTCGCTCCTAGCCTAACCTTAAGTATCACAACTAGATGCCTAACCCTTACACTAACCGAAACCCAAACCCAGATCTAACTTGATCCCTAAAACCAAGTCTTAGCACTAAGAAAGCCATTTTAACTTGTGGGGTCAAGCATTTTGGTCCCTACAAAGCTGTTAGATGCCACAAGTATAGTGTGCTCCTGGTTTTCAGACCCAACAAATCTAGTGAAAAAAAATCCCACCCACACACACAAACAAGTATACGTGCGTGCGCACATGTACACACACACACTAACACACACACACACACACACACACACACACACACACAAACACAAATAGACACACACAAAATTGAGTGGCAGTGATACTCTTTGATCTTGTCTGCACTTCCCGAAACTGACAACTGCTTGATGGCTGGCGTGCACACACACGTACACACCCACACACACACCCATACACGAACACACACAAACACACATACATAAACTCATTCACTAACTCACTCACTCACTCACTCACTCCTGGGTTTCTATATTTGTGAGGAGACTCTTAGGAAACATAATGCATACCCTAACCTCAGCCATCACAACTAAATGCCTAACCCTGACCGTTACCATCACCATAACCCTAAACACAGACATTTAAAGTTTTGGGGATTGGCCAAGTTGTCCTAATTTTCCCAAGGTCTAAATCTTAATCTGGTCTTCAAAAGATAGATGCACAAGTACACACAAACACACATGCACCCACACACATATAAAAACAGTTCCATAGACTCATTGCATCTGTCTTGTCCTTTTTTTTACTCCCAAAATCGTCTGTGATAATGAACTGGAATACGTTAACTAAACAATAACTGGCTGATGCCTCTCTTCATTCATGTCATGATGTTCCTCACATAAAACAGAAAATTACGTCTAACAACAAAGAGAGGAGGATGATGGGCCATTAACTGTCTATACGCTCATTTATTTTCCTTCACTACAAACAAAGACTGACAGATAAAACCATGAGGAGGGAAGGACAAGAGGAAGACGAGGTGGACAAAATGCAAACAAAAAGAAGATATTTTTAGTTTTTCCTTGTGCAAAAAAGAGAAAATGAGGAAATCATTAAATACAGATTGGATAAAGGGGAAGTCAGCAGCATCTCTGTCTCCCTCTCAGACACTGGACTGTATTCTATTTGAAGACGGCAGAGGTCATCATTTATTGAACAAGAGGAACTCATTAGTATGCATCTGATTTCAAACACGCAGTCTCTCTCCTCCCCCTCCTTTTCTTTCTTTATGTCTGTCTGTTTGATTGTCTCTATCAATTTCCATTTCTAGATTTTTTTTTTTCTGCCAGGGACGGCTGGAGGGGAAGATGGAGGGACCGAGAGAGAAATGAAAAGGTGTAAGTTTTAAGGCAGGAGACACAAAAGGCTGGCAATGGGAGAATTTAACTGTATGTTTGATTGTTTTTCATTTTTACACTTAATTTATTATATGATAACATCTAAACAATTGCCAGAGTTCTTCCTAACCCTCCATCCATCCATTCCAAGCCACTAGAATACTGTATGTGTTATTGTAGTTTTGCCTCTCTTTGTCTCTCCCTCTATGAAAGCTTTCACCAGTCTTACTCTTGTCAGGATGACAGTGAATTCTGTGTGTGTGTGTATTCGTGTGTGTGTGTGTGTGTGTGTGTGTGTGTGTGTGTGTGTATATGTCTTGTACCAGACAGCAAAGACAGGGGGTCACTCAGGCCAATCGATGTACCCGACAGAATTACTGCAAATATATTGATACACAAAACTAGATATTGAAAAGTAGGCATAATATGCAAAAAAAACAAAGGTAAATCCTGTTTCCTATGTATCCACAAACTTATCTGTAAATGTGATATGTACTTGTGTCCTTCTGTCTGCCTGCTGTCTGTCTTCCTGTGTCTGTCCGCTTCAGCTCCTAATCTACACAGTCTTACAGCTCCATCTAGCGGTTGTCGTGCTACATGACAACAATATATCTCAGTGCAGGCAGATTTCTATAAGCGAGGATGGGTGTAAGAGGCACTGAGTAAAGTCAAAGCCTTTATAGGAAAGTCAGACTTAATCAGTTAGTCTGATTTGAGTTCAATGGCAGTGACACGTTTGTTTAAGATGTTTGTTTAAAATACAAAAAGTACTAGTGGATCGCATGAGCAGCAACACAGAACCAACATATTGCCAACTAAGGAAGCTAAATTATTGCAATAAGAAAATCCAATTAGGAGATCGCAGTAGTGACCGCACTCTTTAAGGTCTTTAGGATTTGCAGTGCACTAATAACAAAACAATGACCTTCTTCTTCTTACCTTCTTCTGCAGTACGTTAACTTTTCGTTCTTTGACATCCAGCATGTCTTTGAGGTCAGTGATCTCTCCCTGCTGAGTACTTTTCTCCTCTGTCAGCTCTGATATCTGCTGACTCTTTTTAGAAAGAAGAGATTCCTTTTCCTCTAGTCGGAGGCGCAAGGCATCCACCTGCGTGCATGAACACAGACACACACGCATACATAAAAGTCAGTGGAAATAAATATTCACAAGCACATATCAATGTGCTACGCATATAGTGTAGCAACAAAGTTACAGTAACAGAATAGCCATACCTCAGTCTGTAGTATGGCCGCTCTTTGTTCCTTGGCAGTGAGAGACTCCTTGAGTACATCCACATGTTGTTTACTGTCAGAAAACTGGTTGTTCAGAGTGTCCAATTTTGTCCTAAGTCCCAACAGCTCGCTGTCCTTACGACTCAGGTCCTGCTTTGCCTGTTCCATCTGAGTAACACAAACACGACATGAAGAGAGAGGGGAAGATAGAAAGACGAGAGACCAGTGAGAGTGTGTACTAGAGAGGGCTACTTGCTTACATATAGTTAACGGGGTTAAAATCCACTATAAGCTTTTACTAAGTCAGCACTTATTCTATGGTGCATGTTAAGGTTTTAGCCAGTATTCTATTCCATTGTAAGAGACCAGTTGTTAAAAAAGAAGCATGTGCAATAAATTTTGAAATAAACAAATAAATAAATAACTGACTGGTAAAGTAATGTTTTTAAGAGACGAATGTTGAGTTCTAATTATTGCTTTATTTCTGCTTTACAACTGTATTCAGAGGGACAAGGAAATTTATTTATTTATTTACCGTCGGTAGTTTACACTGATATTACTTGAATTATGCACAGTCAGTGAGTGGCCTTGCAACAAGGGGCACTGGGTCTGTTTATACACAGAAAGCTCAGAGTTTCATCAAATAAAATCTAGGACTTAAAAAGGTGAAAATAGTCTGGTCTTCCAATTTCTCCCCTGAAAAGCAAACAAAAGTTAGAAATGCATAGAAGTCAGTCCAGGATTAAACTCTCTACTTCTCAGCTATGTATTTGTTCCAGAGGGTCAGGGTCAATTCTTTCCCAGATTATTAAATTAAAACAAGAAAAACATGACAATTATTTCATTTCCACTGGGGATCAATAAGTTCCTGTGGCATTTGATGGGATGACTGGGAATGAATTTTGTGAGCGATTTTTAACATGATGTAAAAAAGAATGGACCCAAACCACAATGAAAAAATCAATCCTATAAAAACCTCAGCAAACTGATCCCAGCTGCTAGCTGAGAGAAACCTCATGCAAGGAGAAAAACAAGCAGGTTAAAGATATGCATACTGTAGCACAGCACAGCTGGATTCCCAGCTTTTAGTATATAATTGTAAAGTTCAGACTGTTAGAAACAACTATTTGACAAACTGTCAAAGGCAACTGATCACCAATTGACAGTAAAATGAGCAGTAAAAACTTCTAGGTCACTTTAGGACCTGCTAATTTTGCCAGAAAGGAACTTAACTTAAACAGTATATTTCCATCTGTCAAATATATGTTTGAAGCCCTCGTTTTGGAGATGCTTGGACACAATTGCTTAGTATTTGAGAGTTATAGTTGTTGCTTTCTGAACACACACTACTGGGATTCTACTGGGAATCTACTCAAGCAGTAGCCATTAGCCAGTCAACCTGGGAGACAGAAAGAGCAAGAGGTTAAGAAAGAAAGAAAGAAAGAAAGAAAACGCAGACACAGAGGTGTGTCTCTTACTGCGGACACCTCCTGCTGAAGCTCAGTGGTTCGTTGCTTTAGCTCCTCCTTCTCTGATTGGCTGTGAGTTAGCTCTTCCTTCAGCTGCTCAACCTGGCAGGAGAGGAGGGCGTCACCATGACCACAACAAATCAGCTGCCGTAGTTGCTGATTGCTGACCACACAGGGCATATCCAAGCACTTATCATGCTGAAGTAATGCAGGAAAACCACCTACCACACATCCTACCCTGCTTCGCATCTCCCTATAGTTTTAAGGTCTATGCTGAACTTTATTAATGTGTGTTTATGTGTGAATGTTAAAAAGGTCTTCAGGAATAAATAATGTAGTCTGAGAGAATAATTCTTCTCATATAGTGCCCTGAATTTCTTGATTAATTTTTTTCAGACACTCAACTTTATTGACAATGACAAAAAATAATATAATCCTTACCCAAACTAAAAATCTTGGATACTGATACTTTAATAATCAGTATACACTCTTTAAAATACTGTTATTTAGTGGCATGTCCACTGAAGTAATCTTACCTGAACCAGTCACTATTCTCCTTAACTAAATAATCACAGAAAGTTTGTTTGTTGTTGAAGCTGTTGATTAAGACTATAAACATGCTAATGATGTATTTCTAAACCAAGGACATAAGGAATTTAGTGCACTACTATAAATACCTAAGAATGCATGCTAACAATGCTCAGAGAATGAAAAGGTAAGGTGAGGTGTAAATTACTCCTTTCCATACATGAGATACAAAAACCAGCAGAAAAAAACAAATACATTTCAACTTAAACAAACAAAGAAGCTAATAGAGAAAAAAAATATATACTGCATTTCCAAACATGCTCTTTTACCCACAGGACAGAAGTACTTGTTTTTGGTTTTTTTTTTAAATTAGTGTAGCTTCCACAGTAACACTTTTTTGTCTTGACACTAAAGCTGTGTCAGTCAAGGGTGGGGGAAAGAGGTCTAAAAAATTCCAACAATCTTCTAAAACACAGAGAGAAAAAATGATGAGACAACAAATACCTATGCATTTTAGTGTGTTTGTGTGTGTGTGCATGTATCTGTTACCTTGTTCTTCATGAACTTGGAATGGGATCTGTAGACCTCCATCTGTTTGATCTCCTCCTCCCTCTCCTCGCTGCTCAGTGCTCCGTTGGACTTGAGCATGTTCACCTCCTCCTCCAGCTCTCTCATGCCGCGCTCCATTGAGCTGATCTTTGCATCCTGGTTGGAAATCAACATGCTAGTGTTAAAAGACAAGGTGTGAATGATGAGCAGAGCTGAAATGACAGGCAAATTTATAGCCATGATTCTCAGTACTAGCATAATTCTATTTGGCTTGGAGATGCAAGAACAACCAGAAGTAGTTGACAATAAAATGAAACACTGATGTGTCAGTCCAGTTTGTGTAGCCTTTATTTTGCCAGATTTGATCTGTCTGTCGTCTTATACCGATCACATTTAGGATGCTACCAAAAACAAATTTCCAGTTAATCTTGCCATTATTGAAGGCTTGAAAATCTGTGACACACTGCTCCACCAGAGGGAGGAATTTAAGTTGTAGCACAAGGAAAATTTTAATGGAACTAAAACAACACAGTTGTGTGTTACTGTTTAATGTTCCAAAAAACACATTTGCAATAGATATTGTGCAAACATTTCTAGGAAACCAAAAACAAATGAATGCATGACACGACCATATTTACAAAGGGTGGGGCACACTTTTAAGAAAGAAAAAACTAAGGCTTTGAGATGCCAAATAGAATACGCAGGCATTTTAGGTGACAAAGCTATAACAAGCAGACTTTCTTTCTTCTTCCATTTTAATTTGATATTGGCAGCAGTGAAAAGCTAACTAGCCCAGTCACTTTGAAAGTTTGCAAACTAGCGTTACAATTATTGGAAATTCCTTTTCTGATATTAATATATATTGTGACACCTGTTTACAAATCAAAAAATAAAATGCCATTCCATTAAGCTGATTTTTTTCCTTCCCGAGTTTTTACTCTATTTTTGAATAAATATTTCAAACAGTGCTGTGCAGAGTTAAGAAATTAAAACAAGAAAGTCCAGTGCAACACGGAATTTTTTGCACCACTTGAATTGAGATCTTTGTATTCAAGACATGTTTTTACACACATTCAAATGAAATGATTAAAAACACATATTTACCTTCATTTCAATGACTGTCTGCAGGGCCTTGGTCTTTGTTGATTCTGGAGCTGCTTCATATCTTCTATGCAGCTCCTGAGGGACACACACACCACGATGGTCAGCAGACGACAGAGAGAGAGACACAGAGGGATGGGGAGAAGGATAGAGCGAGGGATGGAGTGAGGGAGGAGATGGTCTTGTACCAGGAGAGGAGGCAACAGCAACTGATGAAAAGGGCTGGATGGAGGGCTGGATGGCAGGTGTAGGCCGCGGAGCAGGAGCAGGGAAGGACTGCTGGAGGGAAGGATGGACAGAGGAGGCAATGACAAAAGAGGGATAGTGGGGAGGACAGGAGGATGGGAGGACAACGGGATGGATGGAGTGGCGATGGGAAGGAGGGGAGGGTACAGGGAAGGAGGGAGAGGAACGGAGTGGGGGGTGGCGCGAGGGGGAGAAAGGAGGAGAGGGCTGGAAAGGGGGAGACACGTGGAAAGGAGGTGGAATAGGTATGGAGGGAGAAACAGGAAAAGAGGGAGAGACGGGGATAGAGGGGGAGGCAGGAATGAGATGTTTCTCTCTCGCAGAAGCGCAGGCTTTTAGCCTCCTTGGGTCGATCCGTCCATCCCACATCCTTCAAACTGTGAGCAACGCCACCAAAGAAACTGACACCGTTTAAGCCTCAAATGTGAATAATTGATCAAATCTGACAGCCTGAAATGATACTAATTCATTGAATTAGCTCCCAGCTTCTAAGCCTAGGTTCAAATGAAATCTAGACTGGAGCAGAATCTAAAAATGTGCAAATTAAACCAAACAATTCAATTCAAAAGAAGAAATCCAATGTTATGGCTTCAAATACTGGAAAATAAAACTATAGGATTCCAGGTTCAATCTCATACAGCAGCATACAGTAAACTAAAATGACTACTTAAAAAAGAAGCACAATTGTAGTACATTTATACTAGATTTCTTTTCCTAAAATTCCCTAAATTCTCAAAAAATTCTCAGTCTAAATTCTAACTATCCTAATATACTGGAAAGGAAATTCTATCTATCTGGCTGTTGTTCCCACATCACAACTCACTAGTCAAATGAAGTGAGAGCAAAGAAGGGGGAGTGTAGTGTTAGATGTAAAGGCACAAAGAGAAAAAAAGGACAGGGAGAAAGAGAGCGAGAGAGGGAGGGAATGAAAGGAGAGGGGAGGACGTAGCAGTGTATGCATCACTGCTTTTCTTTGGAGGAAACGAAGTTAGAGGCTAACAAAGACAATCTAATGCATAAGCCAGGAGGCATAAAAACAGACATATGTAAAAGGGACGGTAGGGTGCCATGGCTTAAGGAGTACTATGAATGCTATGAATGCTCATGCACGCACACACACAAACACGCGCACACACACACACACAGAAAAAATGCCAGGGAAAAGGTTACTTTGCTTTGTAATCACTCCCTGGAGAGTGTCTGCAGTGCTGCTGATAAAACATTCTTAATAACTGATGACTTACTGTTAGGATAACTGTATTTTTTTACTCTTACTCTGGTGAATTTTGTATAGGTTTACTGGATTAATTACTGAGCAGCACTTCCCATAGAGACTATGTTGTTCATTCACTGATGATGCTTTTGTTTTTTTCTGGCATGAAACACAATGAAACGTTAACTAATGTGAAAGCTACCATAAGTCTATTCTGTTGTGAATCCAGTTCTAATGTTTCTGTATTAACTACTTTCCACAATAATAAAGAAAATTATTTTAGTGCTATACATTTGATCAGTTCCACTGATTCAGTTTTCAGTGATTAAAATCATGTGAGTAGATAGATTAGTGGGGTATGCAGAGTGGGTCCCTAAAATGCTTATTTGCTTCTTTACAGAAGTCTCACTCTCTACTGCTGCAGCTCCTTCCCCACTAGGGACATTTTTGATAGAATTAAAAAAAAGATTGCTCTCTTTCAGCTGGAGGAAGTTACATGTCTGTTCTGTTAATTAGTGAACAACATTCAAAAAAGAAATGACAACGCTGCAGCAGGAAGTCTTCACGATAAATCCTCATTAGAAATCTTTATATTATTTACTTACTTTACTACTTTAAATTACACCGAAAGTCCAGATACTGCATAACCTTATTCCGGCTTTCCTTAGGTGTTTTCTGCTTTGCAATTGACAATGTCTGTTGTCAAATTCTGTCAAAAAACAGAAACTCTATCCAGTGGACTGATGCAATGTGAAGCAACACGGACCACTAAATTCATTAGAGTGTAATAATTGTTTAGAGGGATCTCCTAATTATACTTTAAAGCCTTTCTGCCTATGATACAATTATGATGCATCGCTTGCTCATGTGTGTGTCTGTTTATGCATATTTCTCCCTCACAGCTGTGGCCCATGGCACATTTGGAGCTGGTCATAAAAGGCTGGTCTCAGAGCTGGTTTGTGTATTTTCAGTGTTACTGAAACAGTTGCCAACCTGGTGGCTCTTAACAGTTTTGGCTGAATTGCCATTTGAAGTTAACTGTAATGACATTATATTATTCCTATACATTCCTACAAATTACACATATAATGCTATACTGTATTTGTCCATCAAAATCAAAAAGTAAACAAGCCTACATACTGAGAAATGCAGCAATGTATTACTATCAAAATGTTTTTGTTGTGTGTATTTTCTTTCAGTGTTTTTTGCATATTTGTATTCTTTTTTCTGACTATTTTTGCAGTTCAATACAGTGTTTCTTTTGTACACCTATTCAACTGTCTAGTTACTTCATTCAATTTTCAATTTATTCAGTACTGTCTGAAAAAAATGATCTTATTACATTTAGTCCAGAAAAAATCTATACTGAATGAAACACTTTGAATATTGAAAATCTTTGATCATTAATGTTCATTAACAAAATCTTACCACTAGGGGGAACCGTTGTAGTAAACAACCAACACATTGATGAACTGAGAGTTAAAACAGCTGAGAGATGTTAGGGACAAAGTGAGCAGTGGAAAGTAAAATAATAGGGAAAAGTGTGCATTCCTGTGTATTTGGATGTGTGTGTGTGTGTGTGTGTGTGTGTGTGTGTGTGTGTATTTTGATGTTTTTGGTTGTATTTAAACTAAACAATGAGCCAAGAATGGAAGAAGCCAAGGGCCTTGCCTGGCTAGCACATGGTTTGATTTGTACACCCTCACATCTGGCTGTACACAAAGATGCACACCCTTACGCATGGGAATTCTTGAATCCATTTTGTTTCTTCTTGGTCAGCCCCACACACACCTCTCTGAGTTGTAGCATCTCCTTGTCTTTTCGCTCCAGTAGGCCCTCCAGTTGGTGGATGGTCATCTCAGCATCGGCCAGACGCCTTGTGCGTTCATGGTCCTCTTCAGTCGCCCGCGATGACAGACCTTTGCTCTGCAGCATTTCCAGTAACTTCTTAATTGACTCATCCCTGAAGAAGAATGGTATGGTTTAAAACTAACATAATGGCAGCCTTCATGTCACTATAGAATCACAACCCCCCGTCTCTGCCCTCCATCTTTACCTGGCAGTTAGTGTGTGTTTCTGTGTATCTATCCTCAGCTCCATTTCTTCCACAGTCTTCCTCAGGAGGAAGAGCTCTTTGACCTGCCGCTCGTACTCGCCATGGAGACGCAGGAAGTTCTCCTCTGTCATTTCCTGAGGTGGGATGGGCTGGTTTCCAAGGTGACCGGACTCCGAGAAATCAGACTGGAAGAGCTGGTTGAGATCGCGTTGGATTCGTAGCTCATCTTGTAAAGCCTGGATGTTGCACTGAAGATGCTGGAGGAAGAGAGAGGAGTTTCATTTAAATCATAAAATGTAAGAGATTAACATGAGTGTGCGGACATTGTGGTGATGCTGCTGAAGAGTTGAATAAAGTGCAAAGTGAGAATTTTACTGTTCCATTGCGCAACAGGACTTAAAAACATTTTAAGAGGACTCTGACATTGTTGTTCATCAGTACTATCACCTTAACCTGTATTTTACAAGCAGCTGAGATTTTGGTCTTACTAAACTTACAGCCTTAATGTAGGCAAGTAGGTAACCTAAAGGACCTCAGTTCACTGATGAAATCAACTGGTTTGTGGTAATTTTAAGGAAAAAAGGTATTGTGAATTGAACTTCACTTGTGGGCATATGCTGCAGTAATCATGGCTTTATATCAGCAGCAAGAATATTTTCACCTCAATTTTAAACTGTTCGGCCATATCCGACCGGGAGAAAAACCCAGGGTAGATTCAGAACATGCTGGAGGGATTATATGTCCCAAAAAACCTGGGAGCACTTAAGGAGATCACCTGGAGGGGCTGAGGTAAGTTCCAGGGAAAGGGGACATTAGGCCTACTGTGCTCATCCGGTTGTTACTGCAGTACTGATAATGATAAGCTTCTTAAAAAAAGGAATGATCGGATGGATGGACAGGGTGCTTCAGAGGCTTAGAGGCAAGCTAAATCTGACGATGGACCATTCCTTTTTTGCAGAGGTTTTTCCTTGACTACTTGAAAGTCTAGTGCACCATGGATCAAAGAGTTTGTTTAAAATCACAGAGTTTGACTGATCTGTATTTGGATCAATACGTGAAATATGTCTAGACTGACTAAGCAGCTGACTGAGACAGCATAAAGTATGTTTATGTCATCTTGAGTGAGTGAATGTGTCATAAAAGTGTGTTGGCAGATTAGTTTCACTACATTCATTATGATGGCTAAGGACAACATGACATGATTGCCCCTGAGTCTGAAAAAAGAAGAGTTTAAAATATGCGTGGATGTGTGTGCGCGCACACGTTTGTGTGTGTACGATGTCACTATGATGTCCCAAGTCTTTTTAATTCATCACACGTAACCTGTACAGCAGCCAGGTCATCAACAGAAGTCATGGCGTATTTTCAGAGATAAAACAATACAAGTAGCAAAATGCTGAGATGGAGATGAATTAGAAGGAGTAGGAGTGACCAGGAGATTAAAAAAAAAAAAAAAAAGTTGGTTAACTAAGGTGGTTAACTGTGGTTAACTAAGGCAGAGATGCTAGCGCTCCCTTGCAGCTGTTGTTAATCAACATTGACATTGGGAAAGAGCGGGAATAAATGGGAAAGGAAACAGACAAATGAGCTGGGAGGCAAAGAAAAACAATTCTTAGATATTAGGGAGGTAAAGGAGAAGAGAAAAGGTAAAAGCAGCAGACAGTGATCACCAATAAACTGCACACTAGCAATAACAGACGCACAAATATCAAATGGATGAAAGATAATGTGATAATATCCAACATCTGCTTTTTTTTTTGTTGTATGACAGCCATGGCAGTGTACGTTTCATAAGGTTCTGTCCATTTCCATATTGAGACAAATGTTGAGAATTTTGCAGTGAAACATGAGGAACTACTACTTTCATATTTAATCATTTTTCTGTCCTCATTAATTCACTGTGTGTCACATACACAAAAATGCGCACTTACACATACACACACAAATGTTCACATGACATTGACATTTCTAGGACTTCCCTGCAGACTGAGAGAGAACGGCAGACACAGAGTGATAGAAAGCATCCTTTTCCTCTTCAGCACTCAATTTCTGGTGTCTCCATGCTAACTATTACTCCTTCCTCAGCAGACACTCACCCACCAATATTATGAAAATATGCAACAATTTGCTGCCTTAAGTATGCATTGTACTAAATTATTCATTTATGTCAGCAACAGATATGACGATAGAGAATATGTACACAGAAAAACACAGCTGTATGGTATGTCGAAAGGATAGTAAGAGAGAAAAAACATGTACACACACATCCATGTTCATTACAATAATATGTGCAGAATATAGTGCATTTCATATGCTATCTAAGCATCAAAAAAATGTACATCCATGCCTACATACATCATTATGTAGGCAAACACACACAATTACACACTCGCATCAAGCATCCAAAAGTATGTCAGAATTGCAGAAAATAATGTGCGCACACACATACACAAACACATACAAACCAAGCCTCAATAGTCTTGCTTACACAAATGCAAATGAGTGTGTTTCTGTATGAAGTCAAGCAAATACAATATGAACACAAACACACACGCAACTTCAAAGGTTACATATAGAGAATAAAGAAACACACATAAACACGCACACACAAACACACACATGCACAATCACACATACACAATCATACAGACACACACACACACGCACACACACACACACACACACACACACACACACACACACACACACACACACACACACACACACACAGGCTCGTGCCAGTACTCCCCCAACACACACACACAGCTGGAATGTAGAGCTGACAAATGCCAGACCACATGAGGGATGAAAAAGAAGGAAAGAAATGTAAAAGGAAGCAAGCAGGAAGAAACAAAAACAGGGTGCACGATAAGGTGGATGGAGTGAGAAAAAGAGAGAAAAAGAGTGTTAATTGTGTCCGGCAAAAATAGAGGAGGGGATGAAAAGATGGGGAGAGAGATAAAGTAAGGGCAAGAATACAAGTTGTGTTTTTCATCTCAGTTTCTGCTGAGTCGTCTGCGGCCCCTTCCCCTTCGATCCTGTCAAACACTTCTCTCAACACTCAAAACAGAAATGCAAACATGCACATGCACATATCTAGAAACAAGCACACACTTGCACATACTCTGGACGCTTTCACGTGTTCATATTACACTGTGAGCTGGATCACCAACACAAGCCCGTCATACAACAGCACATAATACAAAGCTTGGAAAGAAATTCAGACTTTATTGATTTGAAAAATAAGTGAATTATTACTTCCAATTGATTTCTAGCTGATTCTTACTGCATCTTCACTTCTGTTTTCAGTTTACTTGCACGTACAAATGATAAAATAGCGAAAAATAAAAACAACTCTAAACTGTGTATATATGTGGAAAACATGCAAAAAAGAAGACCAATCAAGATGACAGATCTTTCTCTCAGATGTCTAAGGAAAGGACAGATGAATTTAAACATTGCAAGTTATCTTGATTCCAGTGATGATCAAAACCTGTGAATTTGATTGAAAAGTCCTCATATTTTCTTTGTAGGAACAAGTTGCTGACAAGCAAAATTGTGAATGAGAGAGAACACATTTACAAATCCATACATAGCACACTGAAATTACATGGCTGTGTATTTAATAACAAGTAAACAGTAAGTCCACTCCTCAGATTCAATGATGACTGTAAATACTATCCGTAGAGACCACCATGACCGCATTTATGTGCATTTGAATGCAGGTAATCAAAAACATTCATTCATCACTGATTTGATTTTCCCCTCAACAACATCATTATCCTTCATCATTCCCGGATGGAGACTAGATGTCACTTTTATGCGTCTGTGCACTCATATAAAGAAAAGATAGACTGTGAATCACAACCAAACTCTTTGTTCTTTTTTGCAATGTTTCACCTGCAAGTAACAAAAATATCTTCCACCCTAGTCATGAAATTAATTAATGAAAATAGGTCTCGGCAAAAATTAACCTTCGTCTGAATCCAATCGTACTCTTTGGACTCTGGTCTTGTCATTATTTTTATGATTGAAATGAACATGTGCTGCATTCTGTTTTTCCAGCCCTTGAACTTTTAAGCAATACACTCCTGGGCTGCTTCATAACCACAAAATTGTTGGAAGAACCTGAAATGAGTGGAAAAGTATTCAGAGAAAAATCTCAAAATGTCTCGCTATCAAGCCACAACCACACTGGCCTGTACTCTGTCCATTACAGCAGTGTTCCCTAATCATTTTTGCTTGTGACTTAATATGTGTAATATGAAGCAATATCTTTTTATTAGGTCTCATGAATAGATGCATGTCTATAGGTTGTGAGCAAACACAAATTCATATTGCGAGGTAGATTAATATGGTTCTCCTGACAAAGTTAATGTGTAAAAACATTCACTTGTGCCAAAATTTATGTTGCATTGAGAAAAAACAACAAGAAAAAGAAGAGAAGAGAAAATACATTTGTGTATATGGTGACAATTTTTCCATCCGCTTGTCATCCCCCCCTCCCCGAGGCCACTGCTCATCTGTCGTTCAATATTAACCATCTCCGTTATTACTCCTCCATCTCATCCCTCGCTTATTCTGTGCTCGCTGGGTGAGTCACGCTTCCCCCTTCAAAAACAAGACACACACTGTGGCAGAAACACATATACATGCATTTAAATGGACAAACACACAGGCTATGAGCACACAATAATGCCCACACTCAGACTTACACACATATGCAGCAGACAACATAATGTTGGAGGCAGTGGCCATACTGTGTGTGTGTGTGTGTGTGTGTGTGTGTGTGTGTGTGTGTGTGTGTGTGTGCATGCGTGCGTGCGTAATGACCGTGAGCAGTTTGAAAGCATCGCCCACTCATGAATGAGACAACAGGCAGATTATCACATTCTCTCTTTTCTCTGCGGATAAAGGTGGAGGATGAAGAACATAATGAAGAGGAGGAAATCAATTTTTTAAAAGATGACAGATTGAAAGAAACACGAAGAAAATAATAATAAGAAAATAGTATCAGATTGAATGTAAACAAAAAAAGAACGACAAAAATAAGCATGGCTGAAAGAGAGTAAGAAGCATGAGATTAAACCAGGGAGAGAATGAATAAAAAAATAGCCAAGAGGGGGCAGAGAGAAATGGAGAAAAGGAGAAAGGGAAATGTTGACCCTAATCAGTCACTTTGAGATGCAACATCAGGGTCAGTGGTGGGTTTAAAGAGCGAGAGGAGAGAAGAAGAGAGAAAAGAAGGAAAGAAATCAGCAAAACTGTAGCTGTCACATTTATTTTGACAGATAGACAGATACGGACACTGACAGATTTCAGAGAGGCAGAGTGAAGAAAAAAAAAGGAAAGCAGCAGAAGAAAGGGGAGTGACTGTACTGTAATTCTGTTCATTCCTCACCAACTCTTCCCAAACCCAATCCTTATAAGGAAAGACATGGCTACCACACTACCACAGGCCCTCTCTCTCACACACTCTCTCTCTCTCACACTCTCTCTCTCTCTCACTCACACACACTCTCTCTCTCTCACACACACACACTCTCTCTCTCTCACACACGCACACTCTCTCTCTCACGCGCGAACACACACACACACACACACACACACACACACACACACACACACACACACACACACACACACACACACACACACACACACACACACACACACACACACACACACACACACACAGTGGAGAATGTGAGACGGGCAGAGCAAAAACGCACAAAATCACAACCTTCTAGGCAAAGAGGGAAAACTGACTCTTTCTTTCCTTTCACTTTCAAATCTCTCTTTTCTCCCTATATTTCTTTCCACTATAAAATGAATACTGGGTCTTTATAAAAGGAAAAAAAAGGAAAAGAGGGCTCCTTCTTTCTCTCTATGCAACAGAGTTAAAGTTTTATAAGACTCTTGAGTGTAAAAGTCTCCTTTTTTCTCTCCCTGCTCTTACTCTTTCTCAGTTAATTTCTCTTCCTGAACCTCCGTCTTGCTCTTCTAGTCCATTCTTCAAAACTCCCCTTCCTACCCCACTATCATTCCCTGCATATACCTTATTCCCCCTTTCTCTCCATCCCCTCCCTTTCTCCTTCTCACCTATCTCAGCATCCTGACTAAATAAACACACAGGTTTGAGGACCATCTGTTACTGATGAGCATTCATGTATGAAAAACCCATACTAAGAAGACCCGAACCACACACACACACACACACACACACACACACACACACAAATACAGAGATAATAGTGACAATACATAAAAAAACTTCCTGATGTTTTCATATTTTAGCTAGACCTCCAAAAGGAAGGAAGACTATTTGTCTCACCCATGCATATAAACGCACACATGTACAGTATGCTAATGCGAGCAGGGACACAGACGCACATACACTAAGGAATAATGAGTCATAGGTCGATGAGCAGTGGACGGAAAGCGAAGCAGACTGCAGGCAACAGAAGGAGGTAGATGGGGTTGGCAGACTCAGACAGTGAGGTGATTGTCATTTCATTTTAAAAACTGTCGTATCAAAGGCAGGATGAAAAAAAAAACTTTTAAAACTTTGCTGAGCCTGCTGGCTGTCTATTCCAGGACCAACCTAAATCATATCCATACAGTCAAACACATTCACACTCAGATCCCCTCAGTCTAGCTTCAGTCCCTCTAAGGCTGCTATACTATAGAACACATAGCATGTAAAGAAAAATTCCCACTGGGTCTTATGTTCATAATTTTGACCATCATTCTTATCTTTTATACAACATGGTACTTATAAATTTAATTTCTGGGAACACATCAAAAAAATACCAGCAAGCAGATGATACATTTTTTAAGCAAACCCATAGATTAGTTGATTTTTTTGGAGTATAAAAGGAAAAAGGTAAAATTATCACCCAAAATGCCCTCAATGTGAGTCGCAAACTGATATAGATGCCTCCTGATTTAACTTTAACCTACTGCAATTTCTGTACTGTATTCCTGTGCAATGAGGGAGTATTACCAACATTTAAGGTGTCCTCACTTCCAGCTCAAAATAGTGATATTGCCATGTTTCCAGATTATAGCAGTTACTTCAGTCATTCAAACTTATCATAACCAAACAGAAACGATTGCAGCAAATATAAAACTAAGACCCGACTTGTAATAAGACTGGCTTTCCCCCTTTGTTTATGGATCCTCCAAGCAAGGCAGTATGGCCACCCGGTCACCTTATCCATAATCTCAAATATGGGATTTTTTTTTTGTGTCCTCCAGACAGAAACATGAAAAATAATTTTAGTACCAATCCTCATCCTCTCAACAGATGAGCTGTTGATCAGACTCACAAACCCATTTGTCTAATGGCCAGGTCAGCTGACTGATTTAATCACTGAACAAGGGAAGAGACAACAGATCGAAGAGTTGTAGATCTGCAGCTGAGGAGCGTGACTCCTGAGGAATGCACAGTGTGTTTGCAGAATCCCAGACTGTGTGCGTGTATGCATATTCAGCATTTTTTTCTCTTTTACTCTCTCTCCATAATCCGTCTTCTTCCTCCTCTGTGACTCCCATCCAAGAGATTTACAAATCTCCAGACATCTTGTCAAGAACCAAAATTCAATTCTATATGATTATGATTAAATGGGAAAAATGTCTGAATTATGTGAAATTATGTTTCAAATTCTTTGCTTCCTACTCACCTGCAATGGTTAAGCTTCAGGTAAATGGTATATGGAATAGGAAATATGTAATCAGTTATACAATGCTACTATTTTCAGCCCATCTTATTCTGTCTTTCATTCATCCTTAATCTTCTACATTTTCCCCTTTTTCCCCCTCTCCTTTCTTCATCCTTAACTCCTCTCCTTTCTTCATCCTTAACTCCTCTCCTTTCTTCATCCTTAACTCCTCTCTTTAAGTCAATCTATTAACTCTATCTTTCCATCCACCCTCCTCTTCATTGCAAATTTCTCTCCTGTCACATCAGCATCAATCAGTCTGTCCATTCCCCTACATTTCATCAATTTTTTTTAGCTGTGCCATCCATTTATCTCTCTTCCTTTCCTCCTGGCACACATCCCTAGCTTTCCAGTTTGATCTATCCTCTACTGATTTCCTCCTTCTTTCTCTCTACATTTTACAGATCTTTACATCTCAATCCATCTTCCCCATCCACCCCCTCTCTCTTTCTCTCAGGTTCTTTTGCCCGTATATGGATTGCCAGGCGAAGCATTTTTTGCAGCCAGCTGGCACAAAAACTCTTGCTGGCAACATTGTTTCTCTATACAGTTTATGGAAATATCACACAGGAAACAATTGGCAGCATCCATTTCTATTGGATTCAAACTAATTTGAGTCCTTTAGGAAAAGCTCAACGCCAGCTTGGAGTAATGGAATTAGAAATGCAAGATGCTTAACTTAAATCCAGGTAATAATGTTAAGTGCTGAGCAGTGATATCAGTCTTAACACAGTGAGCACAGAAGCTGGTCCAAAGAGCTTTTATAGTATATTTACAGTAAAATATCTGTTATAAGCTTTAGTCCCATCTCTTATCTTTAATTAAGAAGTGTAGTTGAGGCTTTATTTAGTGTTCAAGTTAATACATGTCTTTAACTTGTTTCACACGGTTTAAGCATTTCAATTGGAGAGGTGAAACAGATCAGAGTACTGATAGCACCATCCATTTTCACATTAACCTGAAGGCCTGATTTACTGCCATGTTCAAAGAGTGGAAAATACACTCAAGTGCCAGTCTGTGTAACAATCCAGCTCTCTCTAAGTTGGTTGCTTTGAGCAAAAGGGTAAAAGGCAAAAAAAAAAACAGATGACAGAAGAACAAAGGAAAGGAGAGGAAACACAGTCTCCCCTTCGCTGTCTCATCTCTCTGTCTCTCTCATCCAAACCGCCCCCTGTATGTAATAGGCACTGGGTTTGGATTGACCTCCTGACTTGCATACCCAAACCCACACGCACACACACACACACACACACACACACACACACACACACACACACACACACACACACACACACACACACACACACACACACACACACACACACACTTTTGGGTTCAAATTAGATATAATTTTATTGTTTTGGCAATTCTGACATAATAAAATCTTATAACAAACAATTCTCAGCCATTACAATGATATGATTTGCTAAACTGGTATTGGTCTTGAAACCTTGCTAAAACTCTAGAAACAATGTTCTATCATAGGTCAAAACGTTTTCTCCCTTTTTAGCAGACTCCTTTTTAGTATGTTCACGCAAGCACACACACACACACACACACACACACACACACACACACGTTCCAAACCAACACCTTACGAATTAGGTTAAATAATTGAAGAGAATGAAAACAGTGCAGCAGTAAAAGAACAACGGTCATGGGACTGTTGCACTTTCTCCAGCACACAGTCACAAACACGACTTCTGACATCATACCACTGCCAAGTACTACATACATGCACATTTAATAAAAATAGAAATGGTAGATGCAGTACAGAGCAGCCCTATTCAATACATGCACAACAACATGTCCGCATGTCTTTCTCCATGTGTACATACTGGCATACACAGTAACACACATGCTAATACAAATGCACAATTATAAACATGCAGGCAACCGTGCAGTTTGTGCTGCCACAGACACACACACTTGTGTATACAAAAAGTCAAATTATCCTGACACACACATAAGCCTGCAAACACACACTCACGCAAGGACAAAGATTCCCTCCTGCTACTCTCCCTCTCCCCCTCTCTCTCACCCTTCTCATTATGCAAACAAACAAACCCGCCTGGCAACTACTAGTCCTCAAAAATGCACACACCAAAATCACCACATACAAACACCGTACATTAATGAAGAAATACACTCACACACACACACACACACACACACACACACACACACACACACACACACACACACACACACATTTACACACATGCTGGATCTGATGTCGCACGGCTCGCCTGGAGTAGTCACGATAGATTGCATCTAGCAGCCCCAGAAACAGACAGACACAGTGGTTATTGTTCGTTGGTATGATTCATTGCTGGGAAAAACCACGTAGAACAGAGGGCAAGAAGCCGGCACTCTATTCAAAAACTTGGTTATTCCCAAATCTCTTCAGGAAAAGGTATTAATTTTGGTATGTGGCTCAATATGCACATAACATAACATCTTATAGGGAATCTTTTGTTCAGATTTCATTCAGTAAATTGCATTAGCAATGTGTCATTTTTGCATTAAGCTCTTCTTAGTTGCATGGAATAATCTGCAGGAGAGTATGGTATTGAATGGAAACAGTGATGCTGAGCCGAACACCAGATGTCATGGATACAATCATGAATGCCAACCGCTGCTTGTCTCCTCCTTGAGCTTGTATATTTCTTGAAGTAAAACTGACCACTGTTTGAAGTGTAGTGGGCCAACAGAGAAAAAAAGAGATGAAAACATTGTTTATGTTTTTGTGCAAGGAAGAAAGAAATGAACTAACTTTGCAAGGGAAAAAAAGCATGGAAAGAAAAAAAGATGGAGAGTGAAGCTTTTCTTTAAGCATTCCAGACATTCCTTCTTCTTTTCCTTTTTTCCATGCTTTGCTTTCTTTCTGCGTGAAACATTGGACTTACCTGCTGTGATCAAAGAGGTGGAACCAATTGGGTGAACACACTCACTTACACACAACAGAAACCAAAGCAAGGCAGTGCACCAAATGTGACAAAGGAGACAGACAACACTGACCACAGTATTAGGCTACATAGAGTGGGCGTCTGTATTCAGATTAATAGATTTGTTATTCCAGGGTGTGTCCCTTCTATTGAATTGCGTTCTGTGGCAAAGCTACTCCACAGGCCCAGATGGAGAGTGAGGAGAGGGAGGAGATGGAGAAGGGTGCCAGGAAAGAGGGGGAGTCCGACAATTGGAGTGAGACTGAGAATGGTGTGACTAAGAAAAATGCTGGAGAGACTGGTTAGAAAGAGACGATGAGTGTGATGACAATGAGTAGAATGTGTGATAAGAGAAAATGACTGGATGTAAGAAGTAAAACAAGAGAAAGCAACTATAGACAAAGAGAATAATAATTTAAATTTCAGTGGGGATGCAACAAAAAAGACACTGCTGTCTAATCTGACTGAGTACCTGCAAATCTGCTACATTACCAAATGATAGCTATTTTTTCAGTTTCCTTTCATTTACGGTTTATCTTTTTCTCTTTTTGTCACTTTGTTATATTCAGGTAAGAAGCATTACACACTTGTTAGGAGGATAGACATCAACAGATTGTGCTTTACTGGGGTCACATAACAATATTTTGATATCAGTCCTCTCAAGGCTTTTACAAGCTATACAGTTCCACCTTGAAGCTGCACTTATAATTATTCTTATATTAAGCATGGCTTTAAAGACATGTAAACTGTATGTATGTGAAAGGTGTTGGTCACAGAGACAAATTCAGAGTGAACTATCACCCCACTCTACAGTTCCTGTCATCACTATTGAGTTTTTAAGTGTATATCAGCACATGCTTTTGTTTTAACAGTCCACAATTTGACTGCTTCAGTTCACTCTCGCTACTTTCATTAAGCCCAGCACCAAACAGCAGACAGATAAAGTTTGCATCTAGCTGGTGAACATACTGAAGCATTTAGTGGATGAAGAGCATTTATGGACATTATTGGCAACTGCCATTGGATAAAATGTTGCTCTGTGTATGCTGAATGTATAACTAGGTAACTGCTTGCTAACATGTTTGCCATCATAAGTTTGAGCAGTAATAATGTACCAGTGTTGTGTTTATAGCTTGTTTTGCTCCCCCAAGAGGACAAAAAGTCAAATAATGCAGCTTTAGCAGTATTATTAAAGAAATTATCAAAAGGAGTAAAAATTATCAACAGAATGAAAGGATTGAATCAAATAGTTAAAAAACTAAACTGTGTAAATGTGAAGAAATCATATTCATTGACTTGATCAACTGCTGTTTTCGTTAAAGAGTCATTTCATACTACTGAATAATAATCCCAAAGTGAAATGTCCATATGTTTATCAAATATACAATAGACAAAGACAAAAATTGTCATGTATGACAATGTTATAGATAACTATGCCATCATTTATTGGATCAGTTTTATAAAGACCTGTTTCTAACAAGTACAAACACGAGATTAGGAATGCCTGTTATTCTGGTTTGAATCTACAGTGGCACACTGCAGTGATATAAGAGGAAAGGAGTCATGCACAGGGAGGGAAAAGAGAGGGAGAGGAAGAGATAAAAAACAGTGGCCGGAAGAGAGGTGAAGATAGTGGGCCAAGCATGAAGGAGGAGGTGAATCAGCGAGGAAGTGTGGAGGAAAGAAGGCAAGAGGAGGAAGGACGAAGGGTAGAGGTGAAATGTACATTCCTGAACAGCATGCATTTGTGTGTCTGTGTGCACATATTCCAAAATTATTGGGAGGTAACATAATTCTGTTTCTAGCACTGCGATGATGGCAAAGACAGAGAGAGAGGAGGGAAGGTGGGAGGTAGGGAAGAGAGAGAAAGCGAGAGCTGACTCACTGTGTGATGACAGAAATGGAAGAAGAGGAGCAGAATGAGTAAGAAGAGAGAAAAAAAGGGAAGCAAGGGGACAGCAAAAAGCCGAGGTGAACAGTAAAAGAGACTGAAGAGAAGCAAAGTGACGGGATAATGAGAGCAGGAAATGAAAGGATGGCTTGGGTGAAAACGGTGCTATTTGTCTGGAGGAAAGAGAGCGAGTATAGCACATATTTCCCGACATTAGAGATCAGAAAATATTCTTACATGTCTTAACAAGTGTATTCACTCACTATAACAGCAAACAGGCACACACCCAAGGAGGGGTATGTGTGTAAGTGTGAAGTCAACTGAGGACTTTCATTGGGAGGGCAGCCAGCCAAATACATGATAGATTGATCAACTTATCATCTGTTCCTTTGTTCTCTCACACACAACACAGATTTATGGACGCACATACTCAAGCCCGCACATACTGCCTGTTCTCCCACATACACCAAACTGCCAGTAAATTTTTTTTTTAGAGACGGATTTAATACCTGGTGATGTAATTTCAAAACCTGAAGCCCTTTTCCCACATTTTTTCTCAGGAGCAACATCAAAGCCCTAAAAACAATTATGAGCACACACTAGTAGAGCTAAGAGAATGTGTTAATGTCCAATATGTAAATGGGATTATTTTCTTAATTTAAAAACTAAAGCCAGAGTGCACTGAGCACTTTCTGCACTGGTTTCACAGATGATCAAAAAGCGTGTGAAATATGACACTACAAGGCAGCAAGTGACAGCAAGCATGTATGTGTGCCTCTCTTGCATAATATTTCAACCTCCTGCCAGACTAGCTGTGACTACTTCTCATCCAAATGGCTTCTGAACCAAAAGACAGCTTGGAGTCCCCTACCAGGCAGCCCACTTCATCTGTTTACTGTCTTCAAGGCTGCCTTACAGCAGCAAGACAAAACCACCAGAAATGCCCATAAAATTATCAGGCCTATGCACCCCTTTGTGCTGTTCAATAAATGTATTAGTTCAGATAAATAAAGGCAGAACTACAATGCACAGAGTTTGGGGTATAGGTAATTTTCAACTATCCTTTTCTTAATTTTTCTAAAATGCATGATGTTCCTCAGTTTGGAAGAAAATCCAGATCTAAGATCAACTGCAGTGATAGCAAAAATCAACCTAACAGTGAACAGAACATTAGATTTGCCATTCTGCTCTCTCCATCTCTGTTCATCTTTAACTTTGACTCTGAGCCATGAGCAAAGACAGCCCAGAGATATATGCAGTGATTCAACGTCCCATAGATGCACATAAACAGTTGCTACCACATAGATGACTTCTTCCTACCTGTGTTTCCTCCTGTACCACTCTGTATTGTTCTTTCCAGACGGCCATCTTTGTGGCTTCATCCTTCCTGAGCGCTCTCTCTTTCTTCAGCTCTGGACTCCAAAATGTCTTAATGGAGTTCATAGAGGAGCTCAGCTTGGACTCTTTAGCCTCCAGCTACAAGAAAATAAACATCAAACATTGTGTCACTGTTTTATTAAATGTTAAGTTATATCCAGTTAGATTAGATACATTCTGTCTCTTTAGTCCCTTAAATTCCTAAATCAGACAAACACATGAAAATATATATAAAAATATATACACACACACACACATATATATACACACTTATATACACATTCATGTATGTATATATATATATATATATATATATATATATATATATATATATATACACAGCACAACGAATTTTACAACAAATAAATGTATCTTGTTCATTGCAATGTGTGTGAGTGTCCTTACTTCTCTCCGTAGTAGTTCATTCTCTCTCAGTACTTCTCTTAGTTGTGTCTGTAGGTCTGACATGGCACCTTCCCTCACCTGGTGAAACACACACACACACACACACACACACACACACACACACACACACACACACACACACACACACACACACACACACAAAATAAATCTTCAATAATGAACCATACAGATATCATATTGAAGATCCCAGAACAACATAACTGAAAGTGAACTACTCCCTCTGAAAAGTCACTACTGGTGATGAAAAACCAAGCACTCTAAGACTGTTACTGTGAGTAAAACAGATATGCATGAGCATTCCTATGATTTATACCAAGACAATATTTTACAGCAATCCATTTTTGGGGCATTTACATACATAGTTCCTTCATTAACACGCTAAACATCTAACTTCAGTATTAATGAGATGCAATTAATGCAAAATACGGCAAGCTCAGTCTGCACTTATTTTCCTGTGCACAGTCTCTTGAGGTTCCGCAAGTGCAAAGCTGGAAAAGGTTTGAATTTTTTATATTTCATCTACATTACAAATAAGGGAGTCAAGCTTTGGAGTAACAGCATCCTAACAGTAACCTTAATATACAGCAAATGAATGTGACATATGATAGATATAAACTTGTAAAGGAAATAATGTTAAGGTGAGATGACGCCATTTTTGAGAGAAATGATTAGAAACAAATGGAGCAGGGAGGTATGTGAGAGGACAGAGGGATGTTTCTTCGAGTTATGAGCTTTCAGGTTATGACTAATGTTGCAGAGGGAGTAAGAGGGCAGACTTTATCCTTTTAGGCATACTATATGAATACCCACACAGCTCTTATTTTATTAAGGTAAAGGGCGACATGAAAGGAAAATATTAACCCTTAAACACATAGATGACTAATCCTCCACCTTCCATCTCTACACAGAACAGATAATTCATATTCATGACAAAATACTATCCTTGCAAAGCGCAGCTGATTTTATATTTTATTGTTCTTTTGTTATTTTTTAAGCATGATAACAAGATAACATGATTTTGCTAGGGATTTGTGTCTCGTTAAGCCCTGGAAATAAACTGCAAATAATTATCTTGGCTTTAAAGGTATAGTTTAACATTTTGGGAAACAAGCTTATTCATTTTCTTACCAAGAGTTAGAGATGTAAGACTGGAAACAGCTAGCCTGGCTATGTCCAAAGGTAAAAGGTTAACCTCTTCAAAAAAATCAAACTGTAGATTAGAGTATTTCTCAGACAGGACTTGATTTTTGGAATATTTGATCAGATATTAAACAAACAAGGTATAACATGTTAACTCTTAAGAAGAGCTGGTAAGTGTTGTTTTTTTTTTTGTTAACCTTTGGGCAGAGTTAGGCAGGAGGTTTCCTCCCGTTCCAGTCTATGCTCATCTAACTGGCTGCTGGCTCTGGTTAAATTTTTAAATATGAGGGGTATCAATCTTCTCATGAAACACTCAGCAAGAATGTGTATCTATTTTCATCTGGGTAACTCCCAGAAACAAAACCACAAAGTTATTTTGGGGTCTTAGTGTTCACACAATACAGCAGCTTCTAAAAAAAGTTTGTTCTTCTTTAAATTCTATCATACTAAAAAAATTGGACACAAGTGCAGTATAAACTTCTGACTTCAATTCAAAAAGTGCTGACTTCAACGTAGGAAGCAACTGAAGAAGAAAACACAACAGTGCCTCACCTGTCTCATGGAGTGGGGCACAGTAGCTGCTTGTGGAGGCTGGTTTGGCAGCTCTCCACCAAATGCTATAGCATCACTGGGCATGACTGCTCCGCCACCTCCCCCTCCTCCTCCAGTGTTTATATTAGGACTGCTCCCCATAACAGCCGCCCTCACACCATAGGGAACCCTGGCCCCGGCCCTACCCAAGGTCATGGTGCTCTTGGGCAGCGAGGGGTTCAGCCCACTGCCCAGACTCCCAATGCCGACCGGGTCTTCGGCCGTGTCAGTGAAGTACATGGGTCCACCCGTGGCGTACGCAGCATTAAGAGACTGAATGTTCTCCATGGACAGGGTTTTACCAGAGCCGGTCAGTCCACCAGTGGAGCTGCTGCTGCTGTTTCTCCGGTGTCCAAGGCGTGGGGAGCGAGGGAGGCGCGGGGAGCGACCGGGACTCCCAGACGCTGACCCATTCCCATTGGATCCAACAACATCCAGCTTTGAGACAGAACGTGAGCTACCATACATGGTGAGACAATATGGGGTGTATACTATAGAGATGTAAGGATATCTGAGTCAAATTAATAAATCAAATGAATCAAAAATGTGAGATGATACAATAGTCCAGAAAGTCAACTGGTGTCCTGAGAAAATTTTTTCAGAGAAAACTGAGTTAGGGGCCTGTGCACCTACAACATACTCAAAAATTAATAAAAAAGCAAAGAAAAATATAAGATGGATGTCCAGAGAAAAAACATCTAAAATACTAAATCTAACAGCTGAAAACAAAAACTCTACACTCTTTTAATGTAGTGCTTCTTAACTTGAAATATCCTGATGCAGTGTTGACATAGCTGTGATCAAGGCCTCTCCAACACCCTTACTGTAATCCGTGGGCTTTGTTAGAAAACAGTAATCAATGGAGGATTCCTTTAGGTAAAGGTAGCCAGTTAATCCACAATGCCTGCTGTGATGGGATCACCTAGAAAGGAAAGGAGAGAGAGACAAAGATTTAGTGATCAGTGGAACAAGGGTATGCTGTACTTATGGTAGTAAGGGAATACACTGGATTCCTCCAAGTTATGGTTTTGACTAACCCACTTCTGAGTAATAGAATACTTTCATCTGTGTGTACAGTATTTGTTGAGACAACAGTGGTAGACAATTAACCCATTTGTAAACCACAGAAAATTATTTCAAAAAAAATAAATAAATATACACACATATATATATATATATATATATATATATATATATATATATATATATATATAAGTGAATAAATTACACATGATGATGATTACAAAACATCTGTAGGCCATAGCTTGTGAAGAATGAAGTCTTTCATACTTTCATTTTTTATATGATTTCAATTGAAATCCCTTTGGTTGTTTTGACTGTTTCTTTGACAAAATACAATTTAAAAAGGTCCTTTTGGGTTTCTGAAAACCTGCAATGGGTTCTTGACATTATGTCTGACATCTCATGGGCTAAAAGATAAAACCTTTAACTTCCTCCAAAAAGTCGGCCACAGGCGAAAGCATCACCCGATGTGTGGGTTCATATGATCACACAGGCTGCTTTGTTTCGCCACCAACCATTATGCTTTCTTCTCCAGATCACATTTTGTCCTGACACCTCTGGCAACAAAATCAAAGTTAATGTCCTGCAGCAGATGATAAACAGGGTTACAGCAGATAACGTTTGATCAGCTGACTTAATATTGATAGAGGTTAATAATCAGCTTACCAGCTGGATGTATTACATGTGTTAAAAACAGAATAACCCAATGTTTTTTTTTTAATTCAGTCGATCAAACCTTGTTATTAGGCTAAATATATTCTGCAATAATAATGTGGGAAGAACGCATGAAGTTAAAAAAAGATAAATAAATGCCTATCTGTTCTATTCCTGTTAATCGTATGAGTCATATTGGGTAGAAGGATCAGCTACACTAAATGCCAAAAATGTAAACTGTTATTCTACATATCAAATAAAGCAGAGACACCGTGAAATGATTTAACATGGTCTTGCAGCCTGGTAATAGTCTGTGTGTGTGTGTGTGTGAGTGAAATAAATAACTTATACATTAAAAGTAATTGAGTCAATCAGAAACCTTGTAATTAACAGCACTGCAAAAATAATGAAAACCTTCATTCCTGTCATGCCCTTCAGTGCAATCAATAAAATTTACTGTCTTTTTTCAAATTTCAATTTCGGAGCACTGGTCCACACATGTTGTTTATGAATGCCTCCAAGGCTGCTGAGAGTTCATGCTCTCTGTTGCAAATGCTCTAATCTCCCAGGGCTGCCTGAACTACCCACCATGGACTATGTACTTTGCTTTAATTTGTTTGCATGAACAACAGTGAAGGATTTGAAAGGAGGAGTAAGTTTCAGACTCTAGAATAAACTTAATTGTGAATACTTGTCAATGTAGAATTTAGAAATCCTGGGTAAATATATTAGAAATTATTATTATATGAAACCTAAAGTTTTACCTCTGGAGTCAGTTACTTTGTCATATAAAGACAGTACATTTACAAATATTTAAAATCAATGGCCAGCTGGTCAACGGTCATCATTCAGTAATTTGGATATCCTTGGAGACAGTGATGTCATCCTCAGGACAGGGGACACGTTGGATGGCCATCGGATCCACAATCTCTCCTTACTAGGACAACCTAAAGTGAACTCAACCGCTTCATGAGTAGTCAGCAGATATGAAAATGAGAACCTGTATAATTATTCTTTGGCTTGTTTCTTAAGTATAAAACGTGATCATTCTTAGATTGCAGAAATATTTACAATTTAGTAATTTCATACTGTGGCTTTGACTGTACAACTGCTTAAACATTTTTTTAATAATGTTTTTATGATGTTAGTGATCTGGGCATTTAAGCTTATTTTGTATCATGATAGGTGACCGTAAAGAAAAATGCTGAATGGGGGAAGATGAAGCCTTGAATTGGCTTAGTTTCAGTATGAACAACAGATTTTAAAACTAGTACTTTTCTTGTGCAGTATTGCAGAGATTCTACACATCTCTTGTTGAGTAGTTTGTGTGAAATATCTTTCCCTCAACATGTAGCATCTTGAAAATTTCTAACTTCAGTTGTAAACATTTCAGTCTAACACTGATTTACAGTGCAGCACTAAGGTTTACTCCCTTTAATCTATGTGCACTCCTATTTCAGGTCTCTACACAGACCTTTGACAGCCCTATAGTAGTGTATCTTTCCAACTGATGTTCTGCTAGGCTCAGACCTTTGGCCAGAGAGATCTTACAGACAGCCAGTCTGTTAGAGCCGCACACTCAAATGCAAACAGGGGCCATCTGCTCAGTCTCCCCTAAGGCCATAAACACACACCTGGACAGAAACAGACCAGAACCCTGCCTCTAGCACACTGCTACACACACATTTATATAAATGCACTTATGCGAACACATGCAAACAAGAGACACACTTATGCAGATATACATATCAATCCATATGATAATCATGAGAATAGTCAACACATTGCACACATATGATCATACATCAGTTCATTGGCTGTGAGTGATCATGTCTCCATAATCACACACAAATATAATGCTTAATTTGAGGCTAATATGAGACTGCAGAGACACAGTTTGTGTGTGTGTTAGGGGGCTTTCCTCCCCCTCCCCTCTAGACTTGCTGACCTGTAGATAATGTATATACTCATGTCCCAGTTTTCACCATAAAGAAATAAATATGCAGTATGTGTAGCCTCTGTTTGTAGCCTTTATCTAATCATTTATCAAACACACATGGAGCTCTTTTTTTAGTCTTGACCTGCCTCTCCTAAAATACAGTAGGTTAGGCACTGATTGGTTGGAGTATTAAGAGCCTTGCTCAAAGGCTTGTCAGATAGGCCGTAGAAAAGAACATTCAATTCCCCACTCATATTTTCCCAGCGGAAAATATGCTCTCCCTTGTGACCAAAAGGCTTCCAGTGCAACAATCAAAATACTAAAATTTAGTATTAAATTCAATTTTCCTGGGTCATTGCTTCATACTGAAATAGGTACGGTACAATTCATCGTAGGTTTGGTGAAACACAAACTGTTTATTTACTGTATCCATATAAATTAGATGTCATATAAGTGTTTGGACACACACAAATTACAGTTATCCATCTATCGTACATATATCCATCTGAACTGTTTATGTTGTTAAGGGATGCAGGGAGCTTGAGCCCATCCCAGCATTACTGAGGCAGACCCTAATCAGGTCAGTCACCTCTCACATGGCTACATACATACATACATACACACACACACACACACACACACACACACACACACACACACACACCCACCCACACACACCCACACCCACACCCACACCCACACACTTCTTTTTTATTTCTATTGGCTTGAGGAACTAATGGAAACCACAACACACACCATGTTGTGTTTTCTGAAGATCAAGTCTAAGGGTCACATGAATAAACCAGCAGTGTTTCCCACAGGTTGAGAAATTATTTGTGGTGGTATTAGACCCTGAGAGGGCTGGGGGAGAGGGACTAAAAACAGCACTGAGAGTCAGTCAGATAAATAACAATTAACAACAATCACAAGTTTATAATTTCACTTAAAACCAAAAACAAACTTTTGAATAAATCTTCACTTCCAACTGAATTTCCAGGAAGACATTTTAAAGAATGAAATACTAAGTATAAAAATACACAATAAAAAAAGCAGCTGAGGGTACACAAACACAGCTATGACGCATTTGGCATCATGAGATCTAGCAAACATTTGCATATGACTGTCCAAGCCCAATTTGTCAACTGGCTCGCTAACCCTCTTGCCCTCTCACATAACTGTGAAGAAACACTGTGGTGCTGTCCTAAGAATCATCTGTTATTCACTAATACAATGAAAGTTCATGAAAGCTCGCTCTTGACCTAGGTCCACATGTTCCGTTTACTTATCTTTTTTCAGAGCTGTGAAAAAAATAGTAAGTGGACCTTGAGTTAAGATTTTCAAGTTCAAGTTCATGCTTGCTCAGCAATGTTATTTGATGTGCCACTTTGCATTGATGTCAATATGTTATGGCAAATCAGATCTAAGACTGCAAATAGTGTTTGTTTTTCCTAATCAATGAATCTAGAGATTTATCTCTTGATTTATCAGTTAATAATTTAATCTCTAAAATGTCAGATCATAAAAAATGTTGACAATGATTTCCCAGGGCCCAAGGTGATGTGTTTAAATGTCTTGTTTTGTCCATCCATGAGTCAAAAACCTTCTTAATCAGTTATCAAAATAGTAACAGGTAACTTATCTGCCACTGAGCTAACTGATTAATCATTCCATCTCTAATCACATCAATAATCAGACAATTTCACTGTTGCAAAACAAAATTTATCAGCTAAAATATGACTTGGGCATCTATAATTGTACACCTTAGCTGCCTTTTATTATACAATGTACTGTAATAGTAAATATCCAACCACAATACAGTATACCCTGTTAAATCCACAATACCCATTGGAACTGATCCTGAAACACCACAGGAGTGAACTTGAGAACCAAAATAACCTCATCCCGTTTATGTCTACAAAACACTCTACAGGAAACACCAGTACATACAACGCCCTGCGTTTCATCCTCTGCCTCCCTGTACTGCTCCTAACAGCCATGCTGTATGTCTCATCTTTGCTCCACACATTCCTTCCTCACACACACTCAATGTTGTCTTAGGCCTCATAAAATCCTAGAATATCACACTATGCTACCAAGAAAGTCTCTATGGAAGAATGCCAAGTACTTGTACTTGTGTAAATAACCAGTATGTGCTGGCACGGCAGAGGACGGACTTTTGTCATTTGCACAATATGGCTACATATAAAAACTCAAATTGTAAACTTTAGATAGCAGATAAAAAGAAAAAAACAGTCATAATACCACATTTTAAGTCAATATGGCAGAGCTGTTGGCAGACAGTTGGCAATATAAACTGTACATCAGATTCAGAACAACATCAGCATTCATTCAGAGTCATGTTTCTGTCCACCTGATGAATCCAATATTCAGTCGCCTTTGTGCTCTGTTTTTGGTCTCTAGTAACTCCTGAGGGAAATATCTGGTTCTTAAGCTGCTAATGCCCCATTATGTTCACCAGCTAGCCGCCAACTTTGTCTTTCTGTTGTGTGGTGCTGGGCAAATGGCCTACAGTGGGGTTTTTGAGCTTTTTTGCTAGAAACAGCTGCCTGCTCTGGCCAAAAACAACATCCAGAATTACACAACGCAGTCAAACTGCTGCCCGGAGAACCAAATTTGCTGAAAGACAATATAATGCTCAGTGGAGCTGATGAGAACCACAGAGTTGGGTGATATCTGTTTTTTTGACGCTAAAGTTAATCAGAAAGAAGTACTTTTGTGTTACATTAATATAAAACTGTTGATTATAGCAGCTAATGGTTAATGCTACCATAAATGATATAGATGTTACCGTAGAGCCAAGCAGACATGATGGGGAGGATAAATATTAAATACAAGGTATGGGCATATAAGACAGAATTTTAGTTACCCAATATGAGACAGACGTTCTATTGAAATACTTAGAAACAGCCTGTTTACTGGTACTTCTCCTTTTCTTATCCCCATCGCTATCTCTCCTACCTCTATTTCGTCCTTTCCCTCTCTGACTCTCACTTGTCTCCCTGGCACTTTCCCTCCTTCTCACAGCCTCTCTCTTTCTCCATCAGCATTCCTGAAGGTGTTCAGCATGTTCTATTTATGTGACAAACACACATCCTTCTATCACACCACATATAAAGCAACACACCACTCAACCTATACTTAGCCCGCCGGTGATTCAGCGTGGGAGCCGAATTTGACAACGTTTGTCTCGCCCAAGGATCAGGTCTCATAAAAAAACATTATACTCATCTTGAATATTATTCTCCATTACTTTCATTTTCTGTCAGGCTCCTTGTGATATGATGTGGCTGGAAAGGACTCACTGGTGCCGTCTAAGGTTATACATTTCACGAAAAGTCAACTCGACAGCTTCGCTGAAGGGGAGAGCCGAGCTTGTTTTGCAGCTAATTTGGCCAAAGTAAAGTGATGAACCCCAGTTCACAGGATTCAACTTTTTCAACCTTTATAGGTGCTTCATCAGGACAATGATAACATTAACTCTGTGAAAATCTGATTGCTATTTGTCTAAAGAGTGCAAAGGTGACGTGAATTGTCTCAACTCTAATAGCGTTACTATTACATCACAGTAAATATAAGACAAAGGCAAGACTATATGACATCTCATTTGCCATATAGGGTCCATAGTTATCAAATTTCTAAGGATCATTTAAATGCTCTAAAAATTTTCAATTTAATAATTATTTAATTATTTGCTGAGGGTTTTCCACAAACCCATTGTGTAATTTTAAATTTTAAAGATATTAATCTTATCCGTCTGAAATCCTTAACATATATAGCAGCCAGATTACCATGTGAAAGTAAAAACAGTCTGATATATTTATTGTATAAATTCTGCTAATATACAAGGTGCATCAGAGAACTCACGAGGCCACAACAACAGGTGCAGACAATAAAGATGTAATGAAATTCAAGGCATAAAAATATTATTTCTATTTCATTGTGTTGTTTGCAAAAACATAAAAAAGTGGTATTATATCCTATCAAATGTTTAAATCACATGTAAATAATATTCTATACTATTAAATTCTGAACTATACTTATTGCTTCAGCCAACATATTTTACATTATGTCAACTGTTCTGGACAGTAACTCCAAAACAGGTCTCAGAAGTTGCTGCCTTCTGTTTCTGTACTTGAGTCATCTAGGATCTACTCTTAACAAACTTTAGAGACCTCTGGAGCGCTCTTCAACTTCACATCAGTTTTAATGTTGTAAAAATGTGATAAAGAGTATATACTTGCAAACATATTCTTAAGTTTGCATATGAATAAAAGTGATAGATTTGTACTTAAGTCCAAGATTTCACTTTTAGCAGTTTGATAAATACAGGCCCTAGGCTACTCTCAGTGTAGTTTCCTACTACTTCATGGTGTATTTTGGCTTCTAGGGATTCACTTAGCGCTACTGTGTAATGCATAACTCATGCCATGCTGCTGTTTGGTTTTGAGTACTGTATTATTAGTGGTTTGGCTTAGTTCCACATACAGATGCAAGATATTGTCATTGTGTCAGGGCACAACACTGATGATACAGCATTCATTGTCAACAGTTTTGTGCTGATTTGTGCGTTCAAACAGGATTTATGGGGTTTATAGAGGAATCTAAAAAAAAAAACCCTCAATTTAAATAATTTTAAAAATTTCATTACTTGTACCATTTAAACAAAAATCAACTCATTTTGCACACAGTATATTGGAATAGCCAAAACTACAATGGTAGTTTTTTGGGTTTTTTTTCCAATTAACTGAGCAGCCCTATTACACCTGGGAGAACATTTTAGTAGCCTGTGACAGTGAATAAGTGCTAGACAGAAGATGTCTGGGCAAGATACTGATTTTGGCTCAGCAGAGTGGCTGTGCTACTTGTAACTTCACTCTGTACCATGGGTCTCATCGGTTATAAAATATATATAATGTGGTTCAGACACTGGAAAGCGCAGCACTGATAAAAGACAGATAGCATCAGCTCCAGTCTATTGTTTGCCACAGGAAATTAATCCGCGATGCAGGCTGGGCAAACAAAATGCGCATACAATAAGGAGTTCAGACACACGCACGCAGAAATACACACACACACACACGCTTTCAAATCCATGCACATAAACACAATGCACAAAAAATACACTGATGCCATGTACATGCTACTACTCGTATCTAATCTTGGCTGCTGCTGCCTACATAACAAATGTGGAAAATGTGCAGCTGAGATTTGGTAATTAACACAAAGGCAGGGGAGACAAAAACCAATTCAGGGGTGTGTAGTAGTTAATGGAAGAGAAAGTGAGAGTGTAACTCCCCCAGGCTCATCCTGTAAAGAGGAATGTGCTCGTACAGTTAATTTCAAGGGTTTATAAAGGTTGAAGCGAGTTAAGAAGGTGAACGAAACATCCCCCGAGCTATCTATCTATCTATGGAAGTTGGAAGTTGGAAGTAATAATGAAACCAAATGACACAGCAATAGAATAAAGTTTATCCAAAGGGCAGACTGAGGTGCGCAGAGCGGAGGACATTAGTGTTTGCAATAATCGCACTTGGAAGGAAGCAGTTCAGTTCCCTGACTCGCTGTTCCCGGAGGAGGGGCGGTGCACAGAAGTGGAGCTGTGGGCGGAACACGGAGGAAATCACAGCATGCACCCCCCCCCCCTACCCACCACCACCACCAACAACACCAACACCACCACCTCTTGCGCGTTGCAAAACACACGCAGCAGATTTCACCTCCCCGCCTTCATCAACGCGAACATATCGAATCCCCCCTTTAATTTCCAATCGATCCGGCCTCACTGAGACGGTTTGTGATCGGTCCTCTAACGCCTCGCTTGCTCTCTCCTGTCAGCTGCACAGGACGTGGCTCTTGACAGCCCTGTGCAGATATAAATCGGCAATGGAGACATCATCTTTAAGAGACATGCACTGTCTTTGGAAAAAAAAAAAGTTCAGAAAAACAAACAAACAAACAAACAAACAAACAAACAAAAAACTTGTATAAGAAATATCATAAACGCACCAAAAAAAAAGTTATGACAAGAGATGACACATAACCTTGTTGTTGTTGACAAAGACAGGCGCAGTCTCGGTTCACAAGGGAATAACAGTGATAATACAGGAGCTGGAAACACCTTTAAGTACAATAAGGTCGCTGGGTAAAGGCATATTATAAGAAGACGGCATCGAGAAGTCCATGCGGGGGTTTGAGAAAGTGAGAGGGTGTCAGCGGCGCTTCATCTCCCGCCTGCAAACACAGCGAACACACCGATAATCGCATTTGGAAGTAGACAGACAAGACGTACTGTTGTCAGCCTGTTGTCAGCCAGTTATCAGCCTGTTATTCCCCCCGTTAAAGCCTCCGGCCGCGCAGCGACCAATGGTCCCGGCCGCACAAAAGCAGGAAGACGCCTCGTCCGTCCCACGGGCTGGCGTTGTCGTCCGCACACGAAAAAAAAAAACCCAAATAACGAAAAAATACCAAAGAGTACGGTAATGACAGGCCGGGCCGAGACACGCACACCGCTCCCCTCTCCCCGACAGGAGCGCTACCGTGGGTCTGACCTGGAAACTGCCGCAGCTCGGAGGGAAAGAAGCCCCATCAAATTTTAATCGTGTTATTTTTCACCGCGCTCCTGTCAGTCCGCGAACGGGGCCGCGGCGACCCGGGCGGCGGGGGTGTGGGTGGTGGGGAGGCAAAGACGCGAGGCGGCAACACACGTGAGACAACACGACCACGGCACATGTATGTATGTATGTATGTATGTATGTATGTATGTATGTACACACACGTATACATATATAATATATATATATATTTATATAGCTTAACCACACACACACTCACACTCACACATGTAGGCCCCGTGTGATAAATATGCATGTGTACCCGCACAAACGCTCAAAACTGCCGGCTAACTTCCAATACTCACTGCGGCGGCGTTAGCGTCGCTGCCGACGGCCGTGAAATGTTAAATATTTCACACGCACAACAAAAAAAACAACAAAAAAACAAAAACAAAAACAAAACAACAAAAACCTCCACAAAAATAAAACACAGAGGCCGGTCACATATCCTCTCCGGAGACCTCAGACGGCGATGCTCCGTAGCGCGGAGGACGGTGTGAGCCGACGGGAAACGCTCCGTTTTCGGGCTTGCCCTCCTCCTCCTCCCCGCCGCCGCCGCCGCCTCCTCCTCCTCCTCCTCCTCCTCCTCCCGCTTGTCTTCCGTCTCTATCTCCGCCGTCTATCTCTCCCTCTTTCTCCGCCTCCGCCGGCTCCGCCACCGGTGGCTTCCCCCACTAGCCGCCCCTGGCGCTCCCGTGACGTCAGGACGGCGGATCGCGCGTCCCCGAGACGTGCCCGCCCCCCCCGCTCCTCCTCTTCCTCCTCCTCCTCCTCCTCCTCCTCCTCCTCCTCCTCCTCTTCCTCCTCCTCCTCCTCCTCCTCCTCCTCCTCCTCCTCCTCCTCCTCCTCCTCTTCCTCCTCCTCCTCTTCCTCACTTCCTCCCCTCCCTTCCTCTCACAATTAGAAGAGGAGAAATACTTTAAATCAAAATGAGCGCATCACGCTGATGTTAGATCACCCACTTTGTCCATTAATCATTAATCATATTCTCTCTCTCTCTCTCTCTCTCTATTTATATATATATATATATATATATATATATATATATATATATATATATAAAATCTTTAATTTTATATCCCTGATAAAACTCCATGTAGATATTTAACGATGAAAGAATTCAACGAAATTATTTGTCGGCTTTGGCAATAGTAAGCGCGATGACAGACTGTGTTCGTCTCTCCTCCTTTACATTGTGTAGTCTATTATATTAGCTGCCACGGAAGAAGCATCTGTCCCCTTGCTAAATACCACACCGGAAAACTGCTGCTATATGTTTCTTTGGTAAAAGTACATATTGTCGCAAAATGTAATTAAAGTTAAAGAAGTAAAATCTGTCATACTATTATATATTACATCATTAGAGTATTCGTATCATTGGATTCGTGTATAAGCAGCAGTCAAGTGTTGCAGTTCGTAGAGGTAGAGATGATTTTTTTTTACTCTTTTTTTACACTTGGCTCATTCAAACCATAGCAATGCATAATACTTTATAAGCGTACTGTATGTTTTCTTTGTAAAATATTAATTTGTTCAGCAAATGAGTAAAGCTGTAACATAAGTTAAGCAGAGTTAAAAAGTACGATACTTCCCCCTGAATTTCAGTGGAGCAGAGGTACAGAGTGGCTTGACAAAACACTTAAATGTAGAAGTACCTCAAATTTTGTACTTAATTACAGCACTTGAATAAATGTACCATGTTACATTCTGAGACTGTTAGCTTGACAGCAATTTGAAAAGTACACAAACAATATAATACATTTCAAGTATCAAAAGTAAAAGTACTCATGCAGAATGGCTCCTTTAAGTCTGTTTATTATTATACCATTTTAATGTTGCAGCTTTTTGAAGATGTGTGGTTGAAAATTTGAATCCAAAAAGTAAAAAGTAAAGCTATCAGAAAAAATTTAGTCGCTTGAATAGTACAATATCTTCCTCTTGGATGTCCTGGAGAAGAGGAATAAAGAGTCATATGATGGAAATACTCAAGGAAAGCAAAAAATACATGGACATTGTACATTACCATACAGAAAAAGTACAGCTCTTGATTAAATGTACCAACTCATCAATAGCGTGATTTTGTCACATTTTATATTTGTGCTTGATTTTCTCAGTCCTTAACCACTGACATCTAAGTGGTGGAAGAATTCAGCAGTTCAGATAACATGATATATTAGCCTCAGCAATAGCATCTTTATTTTATAGTGTTCCTTGTTGTCCCCCATTCCCTACATTGTAACACTGTGATATTCCAAGTTCTAACACTGAACCATTGTGTGTATTTTCTATCTGTCACATTCAGTGGTGGAAGAAGTCAGAGTAACCACTTTCAGTGTTTCATTGTTGTAGCTTTTCTAGGTGGGACAATTTCTTTTACCTATTAACACACAGTATGTTAGTTTAATGTATATCAGTGCAACATTTTCTATAATCTGATCAAACTTTTTTTTAATGTGAACCTTTAAATTGTAATAGCTGTCAAAAAATATATATGTTATATATATAAAACACTTTTGGGCTCACCATGAATTTTTATTTATTTACAGAAATAAGGTTACACGGGTAATTGAATAGCACCTACTCCAATAGGGAAACAGGGGCTTTTTAATAACTTAACTTTTAACTTTTAGATAACAGGTTTTAACCAACTGTTGGCACATCTGCTCAGTTAACCGAAAGAGTCACTATTTGGCTTGTTTCAAAACTGTATGCCCAGCAAGTTCAATGAACAGCACAGCAGGCCGTTTTCATGGTGGACAATTTGACCTGTCAAACACGTGCAACAAATAACATTATTAACTGCTTCACTGCATTGCAGTAGTTGCTGGAACCGAGCCACCATTAATGTTATTAGTTCCAACTGCGTTTTTCCCGAAAGAAGTCAAAATGTCTGCTGCAGAAAAAAGGCACATCGATGTAATTTAAACTGGATCTGCTCCCTACCCACCAGAACTCCTAGAAAGGGGATATCAGTCTTTTGCCTTTTATAATCCTGATCCGCAGTAATGGATCTGTATTGATTTCAATACGTAATAAATTTGAAAGTGTTATGATGATTTCAGGGTGTGAGACAGTTACTAGGAGGAGATGATCTCATCTACTTTGATTTGTTCCAATGTTAAACTTATTAGATCATTTATACTCATTTATTTTAAGTTTTCACTTTTATTGAGGAGGTGTCTCAGCTGTTTAGTGTGATGCTTGTATACTCTTCCTGCATCCATGCATTGTCTCACCATATCAGGACTTATGGCATGTTCACACTTCAGACTCAGTTTGTGTTTGATGAGTGAATGACCTACATACAGTATCGGGTAAGAGTAAAGAGTATGTACTAGACATTGAGCAAAGACACACACACACACACACACACACACAGTGCCCCAGTTCCCTGGGCGCCAGTCAGTCAGACAGCTGAGGTATAAATAGTTTGCTGGCTAAAGTTCCCCTTGAGAGAAACACATCAGGAGTGGTGAACCAGCGCTCTCTTCTGAAATTTCTCCACCAACTCAGTCAGTGAGAACTTTGGCTGGTTATTTTAGTTGCCAGTGATTTGAAACACTGTGCTGCAAAGCCCTTCTCTTATCATCACACTATTCATTTTCATCAATGACCTCAATCAAGCATATTGATAAAGGTAGGCTTAAAGTGTTATAATGTCTTGCTGCAGACACAGAAAAACAAGGGAAGCCAAATTTTAATAAACGCAGGTTTATTGAACCAAGTATTGCACAACAGTTGCGTAACAATGGGTTCTGAAGCTCATTTATCAGATATGTTTTGGCCATGCATTCAAGAAAAGGATACTATTAAAAAAAGTCTAACCTCTGGAGTTAGAGGTATTCACATGCAAACAGAAAGGTATGACTCTTAAAGTATCATGTATCAGTTAAGATATCCAGCATTCATATAATCTGCTTTACAATTTTATGGCAAAATTAAAAGAAATAACTGATAACCAAATTATTGATGTCACCTGCAAAGCTGGTGCATCCCCACACACTGTGTATGCCATGAGACTAATGTCAAACTATATGTCAAAAGCATTCCTCAAAGTGGCTATTAAATTGAACCGAGTGTCCATGATGCCACTCAGCAATCCTTGCTGTTTTCCTCCAAACTTCTTTCATAGACAAACCAGGATGCTGGTTAAACAGTGACACCACCACCTGGCCAAATACGGGTATTGCAATATGTACCATAAGACTAGAAAAACAATATATAGAATATATAAATATATATAACTTCTGCTGTCTCCAAATTTAATACTATATAATCCAATAATGTGTACACCCATTTACTAACAAACAGAGCTGATGTGTCAAATGTGGAATCTGAAATGAAAAAATAAAAACTTTTTGGGAGAAGTTACACATTAAATTTCCCTGATTTACTGTATGTGGCACTTTAAGTTGAACACACTACGGGAGTGATTTCAAGTAAGTCGTTAGGCTCATTTCCATTAAAACTAAAAATAGGGTAAAGCCTCAATTTTCTACTAAAGAGAGAATCAACCAGAGAGGAGAGATAACCTTTTTCTCTCGGTGTGGTCTCACTGAAGGCACAGCCTGTGTAAGAGTAGATCAGAGTCCTGGCGTTCACATCATAAAAGGAGATCTCTCCCTTCTCGTAATCGGCAAACACACCGACTTTCTGAGGCCTTTGCCTCAGGTTCACACAACCATAGTTAATGATATGAATGAAACTTTGACCAAAATGTTCCTCTTGGCAATGGTGTTCACTCAGTGTCCAGCTTAGGTCCTCAAGGCTGGAATGAATGTCATGTATAATGGAGTCCTTCGCCAATCCCAGGAGCCAGCCTGAGGTCCCACTGATTTGAACCTCATAGTAGAACCTGCCTGAGGAAAAGCCATCTTTCCCAAGAGCAAAAGGCTTATTCTCAGGTCCATGCCGAAATGAATTTAATGCATTAAAAAACTGTTGAATTCGGCCTTGATTAACTCTCAGTTGCTTACCATCCTCAGACACCATGAATTTGTCATTGGCTACGTAGGCGTTCAGAGCCACATCCACCGCATTGCACTGCTGGATCATCATCAGCTTGTCCCGAGGCGGATTCCAAACTTCTGTATTAAACTCATCTCTCACCAATTTTTCTGCTGCATCGGGCTGTTTAGTGTTCTCAGAGCCATCAGACAACCTGACCCCACAAATAAGAACCTCCATCTCATCACTGAGGGTCTTTTCCATCTGAGCCACTGCTTTTTTAACCATACCAACATAGCTCTGCCGTCTGCTGTCCAGGATGTCTTGCATAAATGGAGGGATGGAGCAGGTCGAGGGGTGGAGCCAGTCCGTGTTGTGTTCTGAGAGGGAGAGGGATGACCAGCTCTGCAGGAGGTGGAAGTTGTCCTCAGCTTGTAAGAGTTGCTCTATTTGGGATCTTTTCCTCCTCAACTCATCGACTTCCTTCTCCAGGCGTGCTACATGGTCTTCAGCCTGCTTCTCTGCTGCTGTCCTCTTCTCCTGGATCAAATGAATAAGCTCGAAGTGGCGTCTTCGCAGAGAGGCCACCAGAGCAGCTAAAGCCTCATCAATGTGTGCTATCTCTTTCTCTGATTCTTTCCTGTTCCCTTCAATCGAGCATTTCATTTCCTTAACACTCCTTGTTTTAATATATTCCATCATTTTCATCTCTGACTTCACGTCCTCCAGGCGGGCTTTTCTCTCTGTGAACGCCTCCTCTAACGGGATGGTTCCGTGCATCGCATGGTCGTCTTTCAAGCACATTAAACAAACGCACGTCTCATCCGCGAGACAGAAGAGCTCGAACATCTTGTCGTGCTTCTTACACACCCTGTCCTCCAGGTTCGACACAGGGTCGATCAGCTTGTGCTTCTTAAAGGCTGGGACTCTCTGATGAGGCTCCAGGTGAGATTGGCAGTACGAGGCCAAACACACCAGACACGACTTCTGGGCTTTTAGCTTAGGCCCAAGGCAGACATCGCAGGGCACCTCCCCTGGTCTCACAGGGGCCGCATCGTCACTCCCCATCCTCATGTTTTTGAAATGCTCCACCATATCTCTGAACTCCCTGTTGACCTGCAGCTCCGGTCTATAGCTGAACTTCCTCTGACAGAGGGGGCACTGTGTAAGGCCGCTGCAGGCCCAGTACCCCGTGATGCAGGTCTTGCAGTAGTTGTGTCCACATGGTGTAGTGACAGGCTCAGTGAACGCACTCAGACAGATAGAACACAGGAGCTGCTCTTCACACAGGAGACTGTTGGCTGAGGCCATGTCTGGATAAGAGAAGAGGATTTTGTAATTATGATTTTTATATTTCAAACCAAAGGGGTCAGAGTCAGAGCATGAAGGCAACAACTGATTATGCAGAGGTGTGTTGGTATCGGTTGGGACTTGCATTATATACGGCTGTATATATACCTTAGGTTGGATTCCCTGTGTGTGCTGTTTGCAGCAATTTTCTGATTAGTTTATGAAGCTTATTGAACTTCTTTTGGTAGTTTTGGCAATAAGCCAGTTCTAACGGATTTCTCCAGTGTATATCTCCCTGCAATGCAAACATGTTGAAACATGTCACATTAAAAAGTCATTTATTGTAGTGGTAGTGGAGGGGGATGCTTCAATTTTCCTTTTTCTACATGTCCATTTTGACCAACGCCATTATGATCATGGTGTCAGACTCACCATTCACTGACGGCTACAGAGAAAATCTACTGTGGAAAATTTTCCAATCTAGATCCGGTATCCCAGAAAATATTGTACTAAAGAAGTTAATAGACTTGGACCATGTTTATAGTCACACTAACACTCCCAGGTCGATCCGTTCGTACGCTGGCAGAGCGCCAGGAATTATTACCCCTCCCGAGGAAAAATGTTATATGCTCTTAATGAAAATATTTGAAATAAAATTAAATGTGCAATTCGTCGACCTTAGATCTCTGATTAAAATAAAGGACATACCCTAAGATTGGCATTGGCCTCGTCGCTTAAGCGCAAAGTCCGCTGAACAAAGTGAAACTAACGCAATTTGTCAGGATTAATAACATACCCAGGAAGAGGGGAGAGGAAAATAAGATTAAAAAACAAAAACAAAAAACAAAAACAAAACAAAAAGAAAAAACACTGTGGGGCACTTGGACATTACCCGTTCGCGTTGTCGCCTGTTCGCCTTCAGTTTCACTTCCTCAGAAAAGTAGGTTGTTTTTCACTCTGTCTGCTCCTCCTCTTCCCAGAAAAGTTAGATAAAGGGACCTCAGCAGTGTCCTGAGATGCCCCCAGCCATCTATTGAGTGTGTGTTTGTGTGTGTGTGTGTGTGTGTGTGTGTATGTATATATGTATATATATATATATATATATATATATATATATATATATATATATATATATATATATATATATATATATATATATATATATATATATGGCATTTTCGTGGATGAAATATTTTACAGATATGTACAATTTATTTTTTTGCAAAATTTCTTCTCTATTCTTTTATTCCATTTAATTTTACACTCTATTCTTTTATTCCATTTAATTTTACAGTTTGTCTGTTGCGATCACGATCCAATATCATTAATCTCTTAAATGCTATAGGAATTCTCTTTATCACAAAAGAGTACACCAAGCCATCTCCTAGCTCCAAGCTTCACCCATTAGGTATTGTAAATAAAAAAAAGACACCATAAACAAACATATTTATGAAAGAACAGCTGAACTTCAGGACTAATTCTGAAATTAAACAGAGACGTTGCCTCTTCGAAAGCGGGAAAAACCTCAACATATCCTAACTTTACTTTACTTTATATCCAGAATGTCATAAAGTTTTTTTTTCAGATTATCACTGAATCTTTCTGCCTTTTCCTTTTCAGTTGGAGGGCGGCGCATTTTTATACCTCAGCCCATTTACAGCTAAGATTGTTATGACTTCTTTTGATATATTAATGAAGATTTTTTTGACGATTTCTTTTTTTTCAGTATGGAAAATGAACCAAACCAATACCAATATCAGAGACAAAATGCAGATTGAGGGTATATATAGGAGAAAAAATGAATTAAAAAAAAATATTTTATTGTGTGATAGATACCTCTCTCTATTTGTTCTTTATTTTCTGGAAAGTCAACATGGTCTCATCGGCATAGCATTAAAAATAATCTAAAAGGATAAAGTAGAGGAGCAGGTTTGTCTGGAGCTTGACCTCTGACATTACTTTTAATGGGGCAAGCAAAAAGAGACATTCTTCATATAACTTAGTAGGTTACCAAATATTCAGAATCATAAGAATAATCCATGCTTTTCTTTTTCTTGTGCTTTATTTGTTGATTTTGTCTCCTGCTGCGAGCAGTTGTTAGGTGGGGCCCATGTTAGATGAGCATTAGAGGAGTCTGTGTTTCTGACTTCTTTCCCCAGTTGGCTTCAATAGCTAATAAAAATGTGTAAATTAATTAAAAAAATTTAAAAAAGGGGGATACAGTGAAGTAGAAGGGTCTTATTTTTCACACATTTTTATTTCAGTGCTTGGGCAAACATTTAAAGAGAAATTAGTCTCAAGTAGCTCTGCCAGAGTCGAACACAGAGGACAAATTCATGAATTGAGTAGGCTTTGAAGTCATCTTATAAAAAACCAAAATGCACTAATGTTAACATTTGAGACATGTACAACGACTATGTTAATACTGGTGTGTGAATTGTTAATTTACACATCAAAAGATCCAGACCCAAGGCAAAGATGCAGCTGTAAGGTTTAAGTGCATGTTATTAGCTATTGTAATCTATGTTCTAGTGCAGTCTAAAGGTAAATACAGTCAGCAGAAGTGTGTGTGTGTGTGTGTGAGTGTGTGTGCGTGTGTATGTGTGTATCAATGAATGCGCATCATAAGCCAGGGGAAGTATCCAGTGCGCTGCATGCCGAAGGTACTGATGAAGAAATTGAGGACTGTGGTGATGAAGACTATGATGGTCGTTACGTTGTTCAGATAGTCCAGACGCTTCTGTAGAGCAGAGTTATTCAGATCCCGGCGTCCTGTAACATACACACAGACACACAGACACATACGTGCACACACACACACACACACACACACACACACACACACACACACACACACACACACACACACACACACACACACACACACACACACACACACACACACACAGACACACAAACAGACACACACAATATAGTTTCTGAAAGTACATCCACTTCTTTTCCATATGTGTGTTACTTTTCATTCAGAATTTTACTCCAGCTGAGGAGCCACTGTCACCAATCCACCAATCCTCAACAAAAACCACAATAAGCATAGAACAGGCTTCTGTTAAATTACTATATTTATTCAGCTCTCTGAAGGACAATTTGCACGTATGTCTCGATTTGCTATTTTCTTGGTATCTGTCTGAGATTGAATCTTAAAAAAATATTTTTAGTGAAACAAGTTTTTAGAAAAAAATAATACAAGACAGTAATATTTATGTCAAGTTTTGTCAATTTTTCCATTATTGCCTACCAAATAAGGTAGAAACACATATCAAGTGTAAATAGTTTATATACAGACACAATGGAACACATGCACAATTTTTAAAAATGAAAATTTAAGCATAATATTGCAGCAAATAAAAGAATGCATATTTAAATAAAATGTTCAGTTGGTTAAAGTGATGATATTTTAGCTGGATTATATAGCACTTATACAACTCCTTTTACATTTAATGTGATGTTTTGAACATATGTGACTTGTGTGTCTCAACTTTGTACAAAGTGAAGGTGGACAAACAATCTTAACTTAATTTAAAATTTGAATGAACAAGTGCACAGATGATATGCTTGTGTGTGGGTGTGCGCCATGCACGTGTCAGTGTGTAAACGTGTTTGATATTTTAGCGCATTCGAGTTTTGTGTCAGGCGTGTGTCAGAAGTGGAGTCGAGCCAGCAGCCAGCGGAAGAAGCCTCTGCATCCTGTAGCAACATTGTTCAGGTAGTCGAGTCGTTTCTGATTGGATACCACGTTCAGGTCCCTGCGGGCTACGACACACACACAGATCCACGCACATACATGCACACGCACACACGCGCGTGCGCACACACACACACACACACACACACACACACACACACACACACACACACATATTTCAAACGTTTCAAACATACCCACACACACATACACACACAGACACACATACAGCTGATACATGCACATGTAAAACAGACACATTCAAACAAACATGCAGTAATGCACCCATACAAACAGCAAATTCACACACACCCTCCAGCCTGTCTTCTTTGTGTGACATTTTGACGAGACTTATGGTGAAAGGGTTGCTTGTTCATGTTTATAAAATAAATTCCACACGAGAAATCAAATCCTCTCCCTCAACTAAAAGAATTTAAAGCTGACATTAGATACGCAGACTATAGATGTATGTACAATGTGAACACGGCGTTTGTTTTGTAACATCAAACAAATCTTTCCTTAAAGGTGCTTCCTGACAGAGTGAGGTTTAGATGCTGCACAAGTCAGGGCAAAGACAGAAATGGATGCCGACGGATGCAAACTTTTTTTGGGGCAGTGTAAATGTGTAGAAATGCCCCCTGTGGTTATTGCAAACAAAAGTGGGAGACAAAGTTGAAGTTTTTCACATGCACTTAAATACAAGTGGACTTTCCATGGAGCTTATGTCTAATTGGCAAATAGAATGTCAGCATCTTGAAGGAGTAGTTCAAAGTAGTTTGATATTTATTATACAGACTTTACTGGGTATCAATGTTTTCATCTAGCTCTCAGCAAGAAGTGAATAAGCATATGTGTGGAAATTTCAAACTACTCTCTTAATTCACTTCAGTTATAAATATATACAAATTCACTCTGCAAGTTTTCTGCTTAGTTCTTGTTTATGAATGTACCTAGAGTGTGTGAATGTGTCTTCTAAATATCTCTCATAGAATGAAACGCTGAAACAGCCATCGCAGCAAGCAGCTGCGCTGTGTGCCGAAGGCGGCTTTGATGATGTTGGTGATGAGGGTGAGGAAGATGATGCCGGTGATCAGATTGTTCAGGAAATTTAACCATCGCTGACAAGAAGGCAGAAGGGTCAGCTCAAAACGTGCTACACGCGCAAACACACACACACACACACACACCCACACATACACACCCACACACACACACACACACACACACACACACACAAACACACGAATGATGCATACATACATTACACACAGAGACAACAAGAACACAGGCACACACACACACAAACATACAGACACACAAACACACCTAGTTGGTCCCTTGGTCCAGTCCATTCACACTGAATAAAATCAAATAAAGACATTGGAGTACAGTAATACAATAGTAGATTAGTACTGTAAGTAGAAAAATAAGTCACATTCTGCTGTTTGTGTGTGTGTGTGTGTGTGTGTGTGTGTGTGTGTGTGTGTGTGTGTCTGTGTCTGTGTCTGTGCCGAGAGAGTCTGGACCCATGAGTCAAAATCATTCCCTACTTTCCAAAAACGTCTAGATATTGACATCTTTCCCTACACCAGTTTGTCAGAAATGCATCCTGGCAAAGAGGCCGGTGCGCTCCATCCCAAAGACAGAGATGAAGATGTTGGTCACGAAGATGAGGAAGATAAGGATGGTTGCCATGTTGTTCAGGCTGTTCAGGCGCTTCTGGTTGGTCTCTTCGCTGACGTCTCGCCGGGCTGCAACACACATGTACACACACATACCAAAAATAACGACAAAACAATAACAAGATACTAAACAAATGACGCAGATGAATATTCCATTTTGATCAACTTCCATTGTCTTTTTGTGGTTTGGTTTATTGTATTGCATGAAAATATATTTGGTGGCCTGGTGAATTTATTCCCAAAGTGTCTGTTTTTCCACACACGCAGCCCATATTTTCACAACAAATAACTGTGTAAGTGAATTAGTACGTTAAGATGATTGGTTAAAAACATGGAAGGTGGATTTGTGGAGCTGGTCTTTACGCAGATTAATTTTGTAAGGCTCACCAATGATGATGATCAAGACTCCAGCCACTATCTGAAGAGCCAGGGAGAAGGAAATGAGTGTCAAAACAGCGACATAGTACCTGAGGACACAAAAGAAAAAGTTGTTCTAAAAATTCCGTTCAGTAAAGATTTTTTAAGGCAGCAGTAAATGCAGTCGTTCAAGAGCCAAATGGAAAGTGAAAACGAATTAAACTCACTGAAAAACTCAATAAAACCATTTGAAAACCAAAGTAAATTAGCAGAGAATGTTGATTCATTCATGTTCGTTTTCTCCTGGACAAAAAGCTATTCGTACTTTTGCTGTAGAGCTTTGCAAAATTCGAAAATGTTTTTTTACATAGCAGTTTTAACTTTTTTGTCTTCTTCCTGATCTCTCTTTGCCTCTCTCCATCTCTAACACACACACACACACACACACACACACACACACACACACACACACACACACACATACACATACACACACACTCACGCACACACATACTGTACCTGTATCCAGCTCCCTGTTCGATGACAGTCTTCATGTGTGTGATGTTAGCCAGGAAGAGAGCGATGTCCAACATGCCCTCGGCTGCTGTCTTCTTGGTGGCATAGAGGTTCATGTTCAGATTAGAGGTTGAACCTCCCTGAGAAAGAGAGAGAGAGAGAAAGGGATCTCAGATTTCAAGTGGTCCATCCCATCCTTTCCCCCTGTGATTCAAGCTCTTACCCTCAGCACTAAAGACAGGTGGGACACACTTGTCTCGAATACTGAATGCATAGATTCTTTATGCGTGTCACATGCTTATTTGGTATTTAGAGCTGCAGTCATGTCTTTTGAAGTATTCAGATAATTGCTCAACACAATACAATCACTTTATTCAAATAACCAACCAGAAGATCTGAACCCACTGTGCCAAACTATACATGTAGCACCACATCAGTGCACAAACATTACTGCATAAACCTCCTGTTACCATTAATAAAATAAAAGCCCGCCCTCTGCAAAGGTAAAATTCTCTTCATCTATAGCCAAAATCAGACTTACTGGAATTGACAGACAGCAAAAGCACATTTAAAAATAGATGTATAGAGGAAAACCAAAGCTTTCAGCATTACCAGTGGGTGATTCTTTCCTCTTTTTTTTATGTCTTTTGTTAATCAGTTCTATTCTGAGATGACGACATATCTAGTTTATTAACTCATGATCTGGGGATAACAGATGAAACGCAAATATTGCAGCCAAATCCGTTCTATAGGCTTCTGTACTATACCAGCTCTGGGCCCCTGCTCTTTCCTCTAAAGTGCCCTCCACCTAGAGCTCACCAAGATCTGAGTAACCGTGAGACGTGAAACATGAGAGAAAAACAGAGAAAAAGAAGAGAAACTGTGTGGAAGAGAAGCAGGGACAGTAGGGAAGCACAGAGAAGAAGGAGGAAAAGAACATTCTAAGGGGAAAAAGGTTGAGGTTGCAAGCACTGATGTTTATGTCATTAAAAAGTACATAGTCAAGTTACTCTGCCAAAGTCAGATGGAACTTAACAGAAGAGGGCAGCAAAGACCACGACTACCACTACACGATGCTTCCAGAAAAAAAACATTACTTATATAATATAATAAGTGTATAAATTATTATATCTATTCTAAAAATGTCCTTTTCCACGTTTTTTTTTTCCTGCGACCAAATCCAAGCCACAAGTTTGATTGATGAGAAAGTCAAGATATTGAGTTCATCGTATGAACCTAAGTATTATCATTGCCTGAGAAACAAGCACCGCATACGTCATTGTAGCTGGTTTTTCATCACAAATTTAGTCTCAGGAGTCTCTTGCTATATTTCCCTTGAGTCAAAATGAGATAAGCGCTTCTCCACTTTCCAATTTCACAGTTTTTCCTGGGGTTCTTTTATCCAACTGCAGCTCATTCAGAAGTGGATGTTTTTTAGAACTACAAAGAACGGCAGTTTGTTGCACAGGAGGGATTTTTTTTAGAAATGGATTGTGTGTATGTGTGTGTTTAGTGTGTTAAAATAAATATTCCTATTCCCCAAAAAACAATCATTTGATGGTGAAGCAGGAAATAACAGGTGAATAGCAAAGGTAGAAATTACTTTTTTTTTGCCCAAAAAGGAGGTAGTAGTGGTGTGTTTTCGTGTGTGTGTGTGTGTGTGTGTGTGTGTGTGTGTGTGTGTGTGTGTGTGTGCAGAAAGAGAGAAACATTTAAACATCATTACATAAGACCTTAATGTTTGACTCCTAGCACATGTCAGGAACTGGAATTTAAAGATCTTGTCATTGTCTCGCTGTAATGCATCGACTGCAGAAGCACATATGGGATTTCTTAACACTGGGCTATAGATTAAAGTATTCTGTCCACAAATGGATCCTTTTACTCCAGGCTGTGTCAGAATAGTTTGAAGCACTCTGGTGGTTTTCTTTAGACTACACAGACCCTAAGATGTGTTTAAGGAAGACATAGATTACATATAGAGAGTCACTCATGTGCACACTAGGGACACATTGTTCTTTATGACCTCACTGTGCGGTAATGTGTTTTACAGCCCTAAAAGAACAGAACATCAACACTGGACATGTACTGTACAGTAACTGTTCAACACGGCAGCTTGCCTTTGTGTGTTCTGCCTGTGTTTTTATGTGTGAGTCCTATGTACTGGTGTCTCCATGCTCAATAGAAGGAAATATCTGCATTGTGTTTTCAACACGCACAATTAAATAACCCTGAAACTATAACATGCAAGCAGTTAAATCAATTGACATTTGTCAGTTTCTGGTTCTGCTTTGAGAAGTAGAGCCCAAAAACTCCCTGTCAATGATTTTATTATGAGGCATTTACACTTTATTTGTATGTTTGTACAATCAAATAGCCTAAACCATGCTTTTGTGTTATATCAGTCAAAGAGCTACAGTAATTATAATGGGAGCAAAGAAAGAAGTAAGGTGATGTAATTATACAGTGATCAAGTCAGTGAAGGGAGGAGGTTGTGGGTGGATGGTTATTGACATTTTCCTGAACCTCAGCCATTTTTGTGCCCTTAACCTAACCACACCTCAACCACAGAACTGTCACTTCAAAAAACAGATTTATTTTTCCACACTGATGTGTAAAAGTTTAAGAAAGCAGAAGATCAGAAAGGGTTGTGTAGATGTTATTCTAGATGGTAAGGACAAACCACTCATATTTTCATCGATTTGTTCTGATGGCAGAATTTAGGTCTCTACGTCGTAACTTTCTGAAACCGACGAACCAACATCTATGCCTTCTTCTCCCAGAAATTGGTTAGTTGTGTGGGGGGGCCTACAAAAGCAAGCAGGATTTCAACCTCACCTCATTCAACACTTTTGCCTTTAGATGTGTTCTGATGACACTTCCTACAAACTAGTTCATTTGAAGGATGTTGAACCTTTTATAATCTGGCAACGCCTACTCTTTCAAATTTCTAGGAAGCCAACCAGTGGTGATAACCGGTAGCACCACAAAACTACTGTACAGCTCAGCCAGTGGGTTTACTTCCCATGAGCTCCTTCTGTGTGGAGACAGCGAGTTGGCAGGTGCAGTTTGGTGACAAATAGCTTTCACTGACAGTGTTCATATGAGGTCTGCGGCTTATCATAACTGGGCCATGATTTCTGGAATGAGATGTTGACTCTGACATTTTCTAATGTAGATTTTGGACTCTCTGAATGCCACAAACCAAAACTAAAACAAACTGACCCTTTACATAAGTGGAAAGGAGGAAGGGTTTTTTTTTCTGGAATCTTTGAATATCTTGCACCTTGCAGTTTATGCAAATGTGTCCCCATCACAGGGTGCAATTAGAAATCTAAGTAATCACCTTGCCATGACCTGCTCTGATGCCATCAAGCTGGTACACATGTGATATAATTTTGTGCTGGAAAAAAACCTTGATTTCATCTTCCATATAGCCTATGTAAGAGTACAATTTGATCCGGTCTGGGTTTATCTCCAAGAAAGTATGAAGCAATTCTTGGAACTGCAGGACTGTCAAAACCCAATAAACACATGTAACATGGCCTCTTGTACAATGGGGGCCAAAAGTTTGAAACCACCGGTCTCAGGCTTTTGGACCCCACTGTATGTTTTTCAGAGTTTGTGTGGGAGAAAGGGAGAGAGAACTGGGTTAAGAAAAAGGAGAGAAGGAGGCTGAAAAAGGGGGAGAAAGCCAGAGAGGGAGGTAAAGAAGTGATGAAATAAGACAGCGCCCGATTTAGAGTCACGGGGAGAGAGCAGGAGAAAAAGTATGTATATATACTGGCCCAGTTCCACCGTTTCTCCTTTGGGGGCTCATGTGGTCACACTTTATCAACATCAGCCTTGGGAATGTGGCCAAAACACACGCACACATAAACACACACACCCACACGCCCACACATGCCACAATCAAAACATTGGAATGGCTAACATACAATTTTATAGTCCATGTGGGTTCACTTAATGTAATGTCTCTCTAAATGTACTGACTGTGCTTTTATTGCACATAATCTGGACTTTTTTTTTTTTGCTGTATTCAAATATGTTGATAAATTATTATTTTACCCTTTGTTTCTATGGGGGCAGGCAGTGGAGTCATGGATCCTTATTTACAGCGACAGTCTGGAGACATGGTTGCAGGAGGTCACCAGGGTTACACACATTTAACCCTCAGAAGCTGTGAATTATTACCAGTCGGCCAGAGGGCAGCTCCATTGTGAATGTCCACGATTGATGGTTTGGCTCAAAAGCACCTCGACGTTTGCTTTTGTAAAATGAGAAAATGTTTCCTGCTCATTTTCACACCTTGTCTGTGAGTAGGCATCAATAAAAGTGTTTTTTTTTTCTAATCATTCAAGAACTTTCTTCCCTAACGAGGATCGGTCAGATAGCTACAGCACATAAGCATTTCAATATCATATATTTTTAAAAAATGGTTATATATTCCAGTTATATGGTCACCAACACGTTTGCTGGTGAATTTTTTTTGTGGTAGATATTTAGTAGCAGTCTATAAAAATTCCATAAAAATGTTTTTTCATTCAATATCACTAAAAAAAGGAACCCACTGTTAAGAATTGTTATGTCTCTTAAGTCAAATGCAGATGAAAAAAACACCTGCAATTGGTCAAAAATATCCACATTGAATAAAAGAGCAATTGGGAATGAAACAGTAGCATGCATGTATCATTTTTGCAACCCAGCAATAATCTCAAGAGATTTTTGTGTGCATGGCAATAATCATAGTTAACTGTGTTCAGCTATGATTTGAAAATATAAGACTATCTTAAGACTAAAAAGGGGTTCAAATATAAAACAACCTCATACAGGGGCCCTGGAGGGAGATAAGAAATCCATATGCAAGATTCTTAATCATCTCATGGTCAACCTTATAAGGTTTAAAATTTTCCTTAAGGAATAGATAAAAAAGAAGAAAAGAAAAAACACTTTTCACTCTTGAGAGGTAGCACAAACCACACTATGGAATCAGATTAAACCATCATCCTGCTGTTAGATGCTTATTCTTTACATAGATATTAGAAATATCACACACTTTTCACAAATCTATACCATTTTAATATATCTGATGTATCTAATATGTACAGATTCCATTGATTTTGCAGTTGAACTTGACTACGCTGTGGCACAGCGGTGCTATGAGCTGAATGCCCTCACTGACATTCATCATGTCCTTCATCTAGTTTAGAATGTTAGTATGCTAACATTGGCTAATTAACACCATTCATCGTGCAGGTACCTGGTCATAAATTGAAACAGATGATGGCACTTGATGAAAAGTCAAGGAGTTGCCGGAGTTATTACAATTCACTCTTACTGGAAAATGAACTTTACAACATTTCATGGTAATCCATTAAATAGTTGTAGAGATATTTCATGAGAAGCCAAAAATGTCACATTCATGGTGGCACTAAAGGAAAAGTCTGGGGATCAAAAAAGTCTTTAGGATACATCCTCAGGGGACGATGAATAACTTTACAAAATGTCATTTCTGACAGTTGTTCAGATATTTAAGTGGTGAACCAACTGACAGATCGACCTTTCCATACCTAGACCTTGCCACTGGCTTAGGTGAATACACAGTTACACAGTTACATGTCCTGCATCCACTAAGTCAGGCCAATGGAAGAAAGTATGAATAATGACATTATTATCATTATTATTATTATTATTATTGTTGTTGTTGTTGTTGTTGTTGTTGTTGTTAATAATAATAATAATAATAATAATAATAATAATAATAGAAGCACTCTACACAGATCTGAGTAAATTAAATGCACCTCTCTACACAGAAGTCACCTTTTTTCCTACTGGATTACGTGAATACATGGTAATTATATAGTAAACTCTTTCTAGAAATCCAGAGTCTTTGCAATACTCCCATTCCTGAAATACGCTAATCCACAGCAGTGGGCACAAGACCACATCACATAGTGTACATACTCGCGCACCCAGACACTCACACTCACACAAACACACAAGCCCTATACACACACTCACAGTTATAAAACACATACTTAGTTTATACCTGTGTGGGCACATACAAGAAAATGTCATTCCAAATGTGTTGGTTTGCATATTTGTGCCAAGAATATACACAAATATGTACATGCAAAAACTCAGAATAACACACATACAATAACACTTCTGAAATCAAACACGCATACTCTAGACCACATGGGAGGCCCCCCCTCAGTCTCACAGGAAGTGCTCCTCCCCTGGACACCTATTGGCTGCTATAATAACCAATAGAGGGGAAGCCCAACTAGGAGTGGAGCTCGGGTTTTTTTGGTATCTTATTTTATTTCTGTCTCACCATTGTTCTGACTATCTGTCTGTCTGTCTGTCTGTCTCAGTGATTGTCTAGTTGACCATTTAAAAAAAAAAAAAATTTTCCACAGCTCTCTCCCTGCCTGAAGGCATCATCTTTCCATTTGTTTTTTATGTAACTCCCATATAGTGTGAGGGAGTAGGAAGAAAGCAGTAAAAAGCAGATGAAGAGAAACAGACAGTGACACAAAGAAGAAGAGTCAGCAAATAACGGAGGAAGGGAAGCAATGACAAAGAGAGGAATAGTGCTTTCCTTGACTTACTGCCAGCTTCTGCAGATACTACTTTAATGGATTTTAGCTGTGAACGTGATTCAGTTTTTGCCAAAAACTAAAAAAGAAAACTTTTCATATAAAAGTTCTTATTTCAGTAACTAAGATCAAGGCCTCATATTGTGAAAATTGGTTTTGATTGTGTTTTATGTTTTCATTTTTTTAAACTCAGCAGAGTAAAATAAAGACTGTTAAGATATTTGCATACTAACTGCTAATGGAGTTGGCAGTCTACAGCTGAGTCCTCTGTGGGAGAGCAAGACAAACTTGTGTTTGTAACTGTAAGAAAAGGACAGAAAGATTTTTTAGCAATTGAGGAACAGGGACATCGTCATTTGAGCAATCTTTGAGAGTTTTAGGTACCACTGGTGTTTTCACGGCAGTGTGCAGGCTAATGGCCAACAGTAAACTAGCGGAGCAAGTGATTGGGCAAGCAAAAGTGCGGGGGTTGGCGATTGGCACAGACCTGGGTGAGCAAAAACTGTGAATGTAGCTGTGGATGTATCCTATCCACATTTCGAGTCTTACTGACCCTGCAGCCATGTTTACCGTTGCCCTCGGCTAAACCTGATCGCAGGCTGCCTCGTTAGATTATCTGTGCTCAGCCAATGGGAGCATTTTCTGATGAATAGTGGCCGGTTACACACATAAATGGTCTGGGTATAAGTATATGTGTTACAGTATGGGACCTTTGAATGAATAATATCCTTTTCAAATCACAGGTTATTTGGTCGATCTCGCTGAGTGGACGTAAAAACCAACAGTTTAAAGTCATAAACCTTCAGATGTCATTAGATCATTCCCCATTTATTACTATAAGAGCAGCTGCTCTTATAGTGTTGTTTCCGGCTGCAGCAAGGAACTGTTTTCAGCAAACAAGCTCTAAAACCCCCTTCACTTTCTACACTATCAGCCCAGCATCAATTGGCAGAAAGACAAACTTAATGACCAGCTTGTGAACAACATAGAACATTTAGCAGCTAAAGAGCCGGATATTTCCCTTCAAGACTTAGTAGAGACAAAAAAAGCTAAAAGTGAGTGAATTTTGGACTTATATGTGAAATATGATATTGCATATCAATTGGCCAGAAACACGACTACAAATGGATGATAATGTTCCTCTTAATCTAGGGCCTAAATCAGCAACTGTTTGCCAACAAGCTCAATATGTCAACTTTATAAGATCTTAACTTCAGATACTATGTCAAAATGCACATTTTCCAAGGGCTAAAAGGGAAGAGTTTTCAATTTGAAAGCTGAAAACATGAGCAGATCACTGAGTGCCTTGAAAAATCTCCTCTTGACATTTTCTGTTTGTTTGTGTTGGGGGACAGGCTCAGCGAATGAAATGCTGCTTTTCTGGTTATTTGTTTGGCTCTATATGTGTGTGTTGCCGATGGGTGGGGGGAGTGGTAGTGCATGACAGTGAATAGACTTACTATGTTACAGTGGATAAAATTCAGCGTATGCACAACAATCACACAAAAACTGAGTTAGAGCCAAAAGACCTATTAGGTGAACCTCAACATGGAAAAAAATCAGGACAGAGACTGTTATGCACACATAGACACACACATACACAACCACACATGCACAAACACACACACACACACACGATCCCTGTTCCCCTTTCTCACTCATACATGGAGTAGGTTCACAACTTAAGAGCAAGTGACCCTTGACCTTTGCTCCATGGCCAGCTATCGTCCTCCTAACTCGCCTGTAATCAGCAAAACTGGGCATGAGAAAACATATATAAAAAGCTGTAAAATGCCTTTACGAATTAAAGCCTGTGATGATGCTGGCCTTTACGACGATTTTGGAAATGTGCTTCCTTGGTTACAGGGCCGATGAGTAAATAAACAAAATCACACAGCTGTTGTATCGCTGTGACTCTTCCCCAACAAATCTGTTCCCTGTGGTGTCCTTCATATCACACCTGAGTGAACGCACATGTCCCTTTAAAACACCGGATACAAGCCCTTCGTTCCTTTTGATGCTTCCCTTCTTGCTGTTTTCTTCTCTCTTCCTCACTATTTTACGGTCACAACATCACGTCTGCGCTCTTGGATTCACTTACAACATTTTGCTTTAAAAGAGAGACAAAAAAACTATAGGCTTGGTGAAAATAATAGGTCCTACTGTGATGCAAAAAAAATCCCTCAGAGAATGGTCAATTAAATTCGATGTATATGGCATATTCATACTGCAATTTAAACTAGGTGTGCTTGATAAAATCATTTAATTTCCGCATCCAGTTGACACTGATTCCTTTTTTTGTGTGCCTCATTTTTCTGTCTGCTATTTTCTACCCTCTGATGGTGTTGTTCATCTACTGATCCTCTCAGCCTTTTCTGTCTCTCTATAACTTCCATCTACCATCTGGTAGAAGAAAGAGAGGAAGAGTGGCAGTGATCTAATACCAGTTGACTCTCTGCATTCCTCACCATAATCACATGGTGTAACAGAGTTTCCCATATCAGTGACTCAGCCAGCTGGTCCCTCCAGCCTCTCATGGGCATCCTATGGAAACCTTACAAAGGGTCTCATGTCCTCTGCCAGGATTTTAAAAACATGATATTAAAAAAGGTTTAATTGCTATATTTCCACACTGACAGTCAAAAAAACAAAAAAAAGAAAATAGGGATTTTCTTTATCACAGACGACAGTTTCAGCAAATCACGGTTTCCCGTTTTTAAGTATTTAAAGGGTAGTTCTGGTTTGTTTTAACCTAAGGACAAAGCCGTTTGTGTCACAAATGCAAAACACAGGCAAGATTAATGCACAAAGTGTAACATCTTTAACATTGCTATAATTAGCATTACCATTATATAGCATCAGTGTAGGATGGCTATAGAGCTCACGGCTACAGTTGCTAGTTAGTAGCCCAAAGTGTACGTGTGTGTTGGTATGTGTGTGTGTGTGTGTGTGTGTGTGTGTGTGTGTGTGTGTGTTTGTGTTTGTGTGTTTGTGCACATATTAGAAGAAGGGTCCATAAACACCTGGTTCTCCTCTGACCTAAGCCATATTACAAGAGTCTGTTGCATAAGACGTATGACGTATGTTGCGTACTGTTCTAACATCCTCTGGAATAGTAAATACCCTTTAAGAAATGTGTGCCAGATGTGTGTGTGTGTGTGTGTGTGTGTGTGTGTGTGTGTGTGTGTGTCCTAATCCGTACATTGCCAGGTGGGTATGGGTGTGTGTGTGTGTGTGTCACATGCCAGTAGTGTGCGAAGCCCCAGCGTGTGTTCTTAAACTCACTACATGCTCTCATGGCAACATCACCAACACACACATAAACAGAAATGTTCTCAGTGTTTCTTAACAGTTTTCTCTGAAGGGGTGACTTCAATTAAGTCTGGTGATGACAAGCAGGAATGATAAGTATGTACAGCCAGAGTTACAATAACTCATTGCTTCATAGCAAATTGAAATCTTTTGAAACATAAGCCTCAGTCAGGTTTGTGTCAAGGAGACCTCCTATGGGCCAAATTTTAATGACAGAAGATTTACACCAATTATTTTAACGTTTGGCCTTGTGCTGCAGCTTTTCCTCAGGTTTGAATTTCAGTTTTGCGCAAATGTTATATTCTTCCAACAGGAACACTGGTGCTGTCCAGTGCAGTATTGCTACATGTTAAAGTACTGCGGACAAATAACAAAGAGTTTGTACCGCAGCTCAGCTTAGCAAATACGCTGCATCTGCTTTACACATGCATCAAAGGATACTCGTTAGGGTCTTCTAATGAAATTATGCATGAAAAATGGTCAATGAAAGAAGCTCACATCTACAGTAGAGCCCATGTGTCAAACAACAAGTCTGAGGCCGGTTTGATTTTCACATGCATTAAGAGTTCACACACATACAAGCGATTTTATGTTCAAAGCGTCCAAGGCTTCAAGGCTCTGAGAAATAACAAAAAGGAACTGAAATGCCATTTTTAAAAATGCACTGTTTATAGCACCAATTCAAAACTCTCTGCAAAAAAAACAAAAAAAAAAAACCCAAAAAGAGTGTGAAAAACCCTTCAGGAAGAGCAACAGGAGACGGACTATTGCTCTTTTATTATTTATTGTTCTTCTTATCTACTCCCAGAGATTCAGCAAAGAACAACATTTGCACACATAGACACACACAAAAACGCATACCAAACCATACGATGTGTAATTACTAGGGGAAATACATGTGTACTTAACACAATGGCATATAAAAAGACCTGGTCCCCTCAAACATGATTTGTGGAGCTGTAAAAATATATTAGTCATTGTTGAGTGTTTGCTTGAGGTTTTTATTACAGGCAGGGCATGTTTGGAAAGTGAACAAACTGATGTCATAGAGTCTGTGTGAAGAGAAAGATGGCAGCAGTAGATGGAATTCCTTGTTTTCCTTTTCTTTTTTTTTGGTGCTTAACCTGTCATAAAACGTACATATGCACTTTGTTAGCCGAAGCATCACAAACATCGGATACAATTTCTGTATCCTTGAAAACTTATGCCTGTCATCAAGCTGGTAAATTGCTTGCCCACATCTTTCAGGAGATGGCAGGTCAACAGTGAGGTCCTAAAGGACCCTTCAGGGGGTGAGGGTGTTTGCTCCTGTGAAATCTGGTTTCAGACCTTTTCATTCGAGGGATCGTGCCTCTAAACGCTTCTCCACCCCAGTGCTGCAGTGCCGGGGTTATTTAAGAGTGAAATGCTCCATGAAACAATGTTTAGACCGTGAGATAGGTAAATATTTCGTTGACCAAAAATTCTAAAACTGCCTATAGTTCTTGTCAAACTGAAGTTAATCAGTATCAGTCTTTACAGCAATGCTGCAGTGCTGCATTCTACCATCATGACCAAGAGGTGAAACTAACAAATGTAAATGACAGGAAGGTTAAAGGTGCAGCTGAATCTGTTTTTTGTTGTTGTGCAACTGAATAGTTAAAGGAATGACATTAGCAAAAGATGTCGTATTTTTTAACAGGGGTTATCTGACACACCATTTCTCACTACTGTATAGGCTTATTTTATGATCCAAATTTAAACAAATGCGTCTCTCTTTGTTTACACACAGGCTCACAGGAGATGACGCAATTTATATTGCTCACTTTAAAACCAACAACAAAAGGGGGAAGAATGAGAAAAGGAGTGGTGTGAGCATCAGAAAACAAGATGGAAGAACAAAAAGAGTAAGTAAAGGAAGAGGGAAGAGGTAAATGTGCGACAGATCATGTGAAAAAAAAATATTTAAGGTCCCCAAATTTTGTTCATTATATTGTAAAAATACTGTCTTAATGCCTTGTGTAAAGATAGATATGTTGTCAATCATAGGACTGCAAGCCTGAGATAGGAAATAGGAAAAAGGACTCATAGATAGATTCATGTTGGAGATCTGATATAACTGAAGAATCCATCAAGTTGCAGACTTGGACCTGGTAATGCTCACATTTTGATATTTTGTGGCAATTAATCTGTTTTCCATTCTCTGTCTCCTCCCTCTCTCCAAATATTTCCATTTCAAGCCTAAAAATTAAATATGGCATTTGTCTGAAAACACCAACCACTGGAAATTTGAAGTGCCCATGAGTTATAGGACATGCATAGAGAAGAAATCATAGTTTTATCATATGGTTGGCACATTCAGGAACATACCACTCCGGATATCGAATAAATATTAATCCACTTTAAAAAAAATCCACCGTAGGTTTGCATATCCATACGAGCAGTCTGAAAAGAAAACTCATTACAGCATTAAAAAAAAGCAACAATCTTTTTAAACTGCTCAATCCTATGAGTCATATGAGCTTCAGAAAAGAGTAACAACCACCGTGATTACACAACCAGTCCTCACAGTGTTTGTGGTTTGATGTAATAATATTTTATTGAACTGAAAAGTTTGCCACAATATGATCTTGATTTTCAGTCACACTGCAGTGCCTCTATCTGCGACAACCAAGGCGAGAAGACGGTGGAAGGGGCATGCTACTACAGGGAGTGTGTGTGTGTTGAAAGTGTACATATTGTGTAATGTAAATAGCTGTACTGTATATGTGGCTGTGTTTTGGAGTCATGCCTCTGAGACCAAACGAAGCGCTTCTGAGATGGAAGAGTGACATTGATTTCCTTTGTCGTGTCATTCTCATCTTTCTCTGGCGCCATTTTTTTTTTTTTTTCCCACAGATGAGACAAAGCTGTTTGGAGTTTAAACCTAAACCTCCCTCCTGAGGCATACAGGCCATTCAGTGTGCCATGTGTGACATGATGCATTCATCCCAGTGACATTCCCTGCCCTCCTTCCCTCAACCCCCCAACACCGCTTCCTTTCCGCTCTTTCCCCCTCCGAGTTCTGTGACTGCTGCCTCCCAAATGAGATGCCATTCAAAGAGAAAGAGACAGATATAGATACTGGAAGGAACACAGAGAAACACAGAGTCTGCCTTAGACTGAAAACAGTAGCCAAAAAAGAAAACACTGGGTGTAGCAGATTTTCAAATTTGTCTGTTAACATGATGAATTCTAATGAAGAATTTCAAGATCTTTTATTGAGTTTCAAAACAGTGAGTGTTCAGAGAACCAATGTGCTTGACACACTCATGTTGAGCAAAAAAGTGGTAATAAAGGTAAACATATGAACATGCGTGGAGTGGTGCGTGCGCATGTGTGTGTGTGTGTGTGTGTGTGTGTGTGTGTGTGTGTGTGTGTGTGTGTGTAAGTTTGTGTGTGCGAGAAATATGTGCAACCCTTTTCAGTATATGTCATGCACAAAAATGTGAACACACACATAAAACAACATACTTCCTAATTTCAAAATATACCGTTAAGTAATGTCCTGATGATGCAACTGTGTACGCTGCTGCAAACATACTCAAAACACGGCAAACGGGCACACACATACACACACACACACACGCAAACAAACCCACGCACACAAACACAAACACATATACGCACACAAACACACACATACATATACATATGAATGGGCAAGTTAGTTCTTGTAATATACCAGTCTATTATTTCCGTTTACACACATAATGTAAAACACTCCCGTGTAACTACTGAATTTCAGTAGCCTACAGCATGTATTTAAACACCAATGATGGTTAAGTATAGTAATAAAAGTCATAATGACATCTTGTTGTGTAATAACTCTATGGAGAGTCTTTTCACAGTAAAGAACCTGTCCTGTAGATTTTATATAACTGTGCATGTTAACCCCAAAGAAACCAAAGAAAACGGGTACAACCCTAAACTAGTGCTCATGTAGATGAGCTGGCTGCGCTGTACTATCACTACAGCAAATGGAAGAGTTTTAATCATCACGATGGAAGTTTTCTACTGACACAAGCCTCCCAACATTTAGTGCCATGTCTGCTTATCACTTTTCAACTGCATACGTACATATGGTAAATGCGTGCCCTAGGTTTATTAGGGTAAATAAATTGATGGCAGTCAATTCCCTTTTAACTTTAAGTGTATGTGCTGCAAAAAAAACCCACCATCAATTATCGGACAAAAAGTTGGAGGCGCATACAGTATATTATATGGTATAATGCAGTGCTGAGGATGCAGTATGTCCATTTTGTGCTTCTGTCCATGCAGTACTGGAGTAGCACCATGCACTGTCATTATAACCTGAAATCCACTGCAAGCCATATCCTTCAATTGTCACTGAACCTGTACCATCAAAAATTGCCCAGAAGGCTTGGCAAGTGTGTGCGTGTGTGTGTTTATGCTTATTTATTGTGAATAGAAGACGATTAATTATTATTTTAGTGTCCCCCAAGCTTTTGTATAGTGCCATCAGGTGAGTTATTGGTTCACTCATCCGGCACTTTGATCCATAACAATGTATCTTGAAAACTAACCGCCTCATTTCCCTAAAACTTCCTGTGCATGTCGTACCCACAACCTGGACTGTATGCGCTCTATTTGTAAACACTCTTCTGTATTGTGAACACTACTTACAGGTAATAATTCTTTTTTCTTTGTGTACGTGTGTACGTCTGTTTGTCTGGGTATGTTTGTGTAAATTACTATTACCGCTGTTTATTTTCACTGAAGAGGCCAAAGGGTCGACGGATATTCCTGAATGAGCACAACATTCTTTCACAGACACGTGCAGGTCCCTAGAGACTCCTTAATATGATATATGTTTGCACAACATTTTGTGTTTCGGAACAGGAGAAAGTTTCAAAATACAACATAAAGCTGCATACTTGTTTAAGTAGTTTACAGCCAAAGCAACTGCCTGCACTAAATGGTTTTATTACGCGTTTTAAACATGCTAATAACTGCTAATTCCAGCCTAGACACTTTTTAGCAACTAGCCCACGTTTTTAAATGCCATACAATTTGTTCTACAACCCAATCACATCAGAATATGATATTTCCCTTTGTCTCACTGCCTTTTAAAAACGAAAACTCATACAACAGTGTGGTACAACAATTGAATGGCATATTAGAATAATTCAGTTTTCCAAGCTGTGCTAGAAAATCTTCAAAATATGTGAAAATATGCAATGATTTTAACATTAACCGACCACTAATGGAAATAGAGTGCATACCCTGGTGGCTTCATGGTTTTCACACAGAGGACAATTAACAACAAAGCGCCATTGTTTCACTTTTAGCGTGATCTCATTGTTTTGATATCAACAATAGTCCCATGAGCACCACCGGCACCAGTGGACATCAGCGACGGAGACCGGATGAGGTAAGACAGAGCCTCACCCACCTCCCACACTCCCTCAGTCACTTCAGCCCTGCTCCCACTTTTTTTTTTTTTTCCTGTAAACACACTTGAATTCACACATGACCTCGCAGAGCCACTTCACCCTATTGCATTTTCTCAAAGGCGATGGCTTCATGCTTGTAAACAAAGCTTGAAGCAGCACTACTATGTCGAAACTCGCAAGATTTGTGTAACATTGAAACATAACTCAAACCATCCTACTCCATTTTTTACATGCACAGACAATGACGTCTTTTTAAAGCTGCATATTTCATACATTACAATTTTTCTTAATTTCCAGACCTAGATAAAAGTAAAAACAAACTCTTGTACACATATTCATTGCTTGGTAGATTATTCAATCAGAGGACCACAAATGGTAATGATAACAAATTAAATGATAAAAAAAATTTACAATGTAATTTTTGATGGATCGTTTTTTTTTTTTAAAGGCAAAGTATCCGTCTACTTTTAATATTTTTCAACCAAATGTCCTTCAATTGATTCCATACATGTACAGTGATGCTTTTTTCGGACACTCAGGGGGAACACAGACAAGCTGTGAACACAACAGTGACATATTAACCTTATCTTTTAAGTTGCCGTGGCTAACTTGTTAGCAAGCAATTGGTTCTTCACACATCCAGCAGTTATACCATGAGATTAACATTCAGCTGGAGTCAAGTTTATGGCCACCTGATGAATCTAAATCTAATATTAACTCTGCTGGTAGCTATATTTTGGTCACCACCAACTCCTGAGAGAAATATCCGGCTCTTTAGCTCCTAAATGCTCTTCAATGGTCATCAGCTGGTTGCTAACTGTGTCTGTCTGCTGTTTGGTGCTGTGCAGGTAGCATACAGTAAGGTTTTTGAGATTTATTTTTTTTTAATAGTTTTTATTTTTATTTCTTATTTTGTTGAAAACAAAGGTTGATAAGAGCTGCGAGAATAGAGCAAAACAGTAAAGATATGGGCTGTAAAACCGGCACTTATTGTTTTGCATCTCTTTGTGGTGGTTGTGTGTCTCTTTTTGGTCGTTTCAGGTCTCCTTGTGAGGGTTTTGCGTGTCTTTACGGTTATTTTGCATCTCTTGTTTGTCATTTGTGTCACTAGAACCAACCTCTTTCACATCTTTGTAAATATGGAAAAATAAGTTGGAGCAGCTATAAAAAAAGTATTCTAAACAGAAACACTCTCGACCACCCATTACAAAGATTTTCATCTTTCTGGAGCTATTTGTTTTGACCTGTGCATTGACAACATGCGTTCAGGAACACACACAATGATGCACATCCTCACGCACTTTTACAGGCGTTCACACATATACAAGCTGAATATTTACAGATTCACAAACATATACTGAGCTGAGTCATCTGGACAGTTTATACATACAAACACTTGTAAACCCACATACAAGACTGCCTAGAAATGTTCAGGTCTGGGTTCTTTCCCACACACGCACACACTTAGTCTTATCCGATGACCTAACACTCATGCTGGAGGGAAGGAAAGCAGAGATCGAGAGAGGTCTGTATTTACCTTTAGATCAACCCTCAATTAACATAAACACACTCATACACAAATCCTCCAAACTGGCCGGCAGCCTGCCGCACAGCCACACGTTTTATCAACAAAGACAAGAGGTCAATTCTGTGTTTGTGTGTTTGTGTCTCTGTATGCAAATTACATTTTTTTTTTGTTTTACATGCCAATTACCACACACAGCCTCTAACGCATTGCATATGTTCATGACATTGTGCATGTTTATGTCTTTGATGCCTATTTTTATACGCCTCCTTTTCCACATGTGTGTGGCTGCGCCTCTACATGTGTTTGGCTACCGTCCAAGCACAGCACCACCATGAGTTGCAGTTTTAAATGAATCGCCCTCACACCACCGCAGTTAAAAGTAGCTGTATTATATGAGCAGTTGATAAGCGACACACAGTTCCCTGAAAATAAATAAATCCTGATGTATTCTAAGGAAAAACATTTAACAGCTACGTGTTTTTTTTGGGTGTATACAGAGCCACATACTGACATACAGTGAACTCGACTTTATAAGTCTGGTTTGCATTTGTGATTAATGTTCATCTGTTTGTGTGCGTTCGCGCATGTGTGTGTTAGTGTTGTGAGTTTTCGAGTCTCAGCAGGGGAGCCTCGGCACTAGAAAGAGGGTTTCCTGTTCTTTCTTGGCTGATATGGCTGGAACAAGTGGATGAGGAATGAAATGGTGACATAACAATCCTGGTCTAAAGCTGCAAGAAGTATTTATTGTTGTAATCATCTCAAGATTTTAAAGATGAGCACTTAATTAATATGAAACAAACCAAGCAGAGAGCAGAGGCTCTTTCACTGGTTGAAAATTGCATTTAACATAAGAGTAAAGATTTTAAGTTCTATCCAAGTGCATGTAAAGGAGCTGACTTGTGTGTCCGTGATGAGAATACTTGCACGTTATATCTGCTGTGTTTCATTCTGTGACAGTATAATTGCAGGTTTCTGAAAGAGAAAGAGCAGGCGACAGAGAGACTGGTCTGTGTGTGTGATAATCTAATCGTTTATATCTGGTAGGATCTAAAGTTTCATCTGGACTCACTCATCTTGGGGGTTTTTTCACACACACACACACACACACACACACACACACAAACACAAACACACAAACACACACCATCTAAAAATCTTTTCACGTTTCCGCACACACACGGCAGAGAATTCAGCTCAAGTCCTGTAAAGCTGTTTCACATTCAAACCAAGTCAACTGTCATTTCCCCCCAGAAATGAAAAGAAAACACACACACACACACACACACACACACAAACACTCTCACACACACACTCACACACACACACACACACACACACACACACACTCACTGCCCCCTGGATAGAGGAAGAAGAGGAATAGAGAGACCCGGAAAGAGGAATAGGGTATTCGAAAAAAAGAGAAGAAGATGAGGAGGAATGTATGAGGAAAAAAGAGAAAAAGAACCGAGGAAGCAGGTTAAACTAAATGAAAAAAGTGTGAGAGAAGGCAAAAAAAATAAAAACATGAAGTGTATTTAAAAAAACAACACACAAATTTTGATGAAAATGGAAATATGATCTTTTATCTTTGTTTTGGGATTTATTCACATTGCTACCAAGGAGATGTTGATGCAAATTTGTAAAACAGAGCCTTTGACTCTATGATTGCAAGCTATTACTAGTATAGTTCCAATCAACCATAACTATCTCCAGATGGTGGCAGTAAAAGCTAAAAGAGGCTGGAAGTAAAGAACATGTAAGATCTTTTACATGTTTTTGTTTTTTTTTATGATTTTATTATCCAGGTGTGGACAACAAAATTTTAGAAGATCAATGAAATAGATATAGATTAAAAAAACAAAAACAAACAAACCCTCAAACACTTGAGCTGCGTTTTAATATTTATCTGTATTGGTGCAGACATGGCCTCACGCAGGTGCTGTTCACACATGGCACTACAGGATGGAGAAGCTGGCTAGTGAGTAAAAAAGGTCAAGGACTAGATTCTCAGAACAGGGGGATAAATCTGGGCTAGGAAATACAAGAGTAGCGTTTGCTTTTTCCTTATTCCTCATTTCCACCACCGAAATGCCCTTGAGCAAAGGCCCTTGCAGGTGTGTTACAGTTGCAGGATGCAGATGACGGCTCCAAAAACTCTAAACTCTGGTGGGAATGAGCCAAAATGCTTTGTAAGCACTTCAGCATCTGATTGTTCCATTCACATTCTGTGGTCATACACCAATACAACATCATTACACTAAATCCCTTCCTAGTTAAACTTTGTCGATTGGAACAGCATTTATTCTGTTTCTGTCAAAACATATAAAGGCTGATATCGACACACACACACAACCTTAACAAGCACATAGATTGGACCTACAAAGCCAATTTTACATTGCACACCTATTGCACAAGAGCAGACGTTTAAAGATGAGGCTCAAATTGGTCTCTGATGAAGGTTCCCGGAATCACAAGTGCATGCACACACATACAAACGCACACACTTTCTCGTACTTCACACCCACACTCAGAATGTGGCATTTGCCGTGTAGGGGCCAAGAAGGGGTTACACACACACACACATACACACAAGCGCACACACACGCATGCAATGAGTGGCAGCAATGTATTCTGGGAGGTGAGAGAAGTGGAAAAGAGTTGAGAAGGACAGTGGGCACAGACGGACACACAGCACCAGACAATAAACAGACAGATGGATGAAAGAAAATCTAATCTGGCAAAGGACTCGTTATCCAAGTAAAAATACAGGAAGAACAGCAACCGATAATACAGCTGAATGCAGTTGCTGTTATTGGCACAACACATGTAGACATAGAGTAACACTTTGATCACAGGTATTAGTATGATTATTAGTATTGTCGGTATATTTACTTTGAGTGTAATGATGCAAGAATTGCCCCTAAGTTGCCCTGCCCTTCTGGCATGTGCCTAAATCACTTGATGGCCAGTTCAGGCTTGTTCACATCCAAGGAAGGACTTCACACATCTCTGAAATATAATTGTCATGCTTGTAGGGTTGCTGCGATTTCAGCTTTGGCTTTGTGCTTCAAGCCCAAGCTACCACTGAGACCCGAGTGCTATGTTTCTATGCAGAACTGTCGGGCATATTGTGGCACTCCTGAAGTCAAGAGTCGGTCAGACTACTCTGATTGAGCTAGAAATCCTTAAGCAGAATAACAGAACAGAATAAACAAGAAAATAAGATTCTTTCTTTCTGGCCATTTGTGTTATATGTGACATACTTTTGATTCAAACTGAAGCATCACCATCTTTGTCTTGTCACTGAAGGGTTCGGTGCAAACATAGCTTTACATATGCACAGCCCAAAGAGTGGACGTGTGACATGATCCTTCATTTCAATGAAGATGGGCACTGTAGTCTATTTCAAGATGATTTCACAACCTCCTGTCGTAAATGACTAGCATGCCAAAACCATGGCTCAAAATAATCCCGCTCTTCAATCTTGCTTGAGTAACATTGGCCAAAAACCACAGTCCTAAGGTTTTTCAGGATTTTTAAAAAAGATGAAACCGTACATTGCAAACCGTTTTAAAGACCCGTGTGTTCAGCGGGGATGAGTGGGCCACTGACGGCCCAGGAAATTTGGAAAGCATCGAGAGACTAGTGCATTGTTAGTTTTGGTCTTTTTCTGGAATTTGTCGACATTAAGAAAAAAATAGAGAATATCACCTGCTGTACTGACCTCTGCAGGTTGAAAAAATATAAGAAAAGCATATTCATCGCTGGCCACTTACACGTTCTTTTTGTCTGCTTTAGGCTAATTCACTTAATCGATTAGTGGAAGAAATGTAAAAAACACCTATCAAAAATAAGGGGTGTTCTTTTCTTACAAAATACTATTTAGCCGATAACGTTATAAGTATTCTCTTCTGAGAACGTGGTGATCTTGTCTCTGAAACATTCCAACTGCCATGGTTGGAGAAGCTGTGTGATTCCTACTAATTCTGTGTCAGCGCTCCACGCCCTGTTGCTGCGCTCTATACATAGAGGGTGACTTAGAGGTGTAAAGCCCTCACACCATAGAAATAGATCCATCATGGCAGCTTCACACAGACACCGCGTGAAAACCTCATAAATCCAATTTCAGCAAATTACACGCCTCCCTTTGGACTCGATTTGAAGCTATGTGGAGAGTGTTACTACAGGACGGTGAGAAAATGTCATGAACTCTGAGACTGTGAAACCAATTCAAAATCGGGGAGATTGTGAGGAAATCCAAAAGTATCAAACAGTATTTAAAGTCCTATGTGAGTGTTTGACATAGAAGGGTTTCCCCTGACAGAAGATTATATCAAACCAGCTCATATCCCAATGGGACTTAAAGGGTAAGACCAGAGTGTTCAGGTCGAGTTAATAATACAACTCAATTCTTTTTTTTTTTTTTTGACAAAACATGTAATTTAGTGAGCATGAAAAGAAGATTTAAGGTGCATTGAATTAAAAAAACAACAAGAAAACATAGCATGTTAAGGCTTAACTGGGGTTGTTGACTGACACCAGTAACTAATAAGTATCGGTCATCATCAATTGGCAAGATTTAGGGTGAAAACTTATTGGAACATTGGAATTTTTGGTCATTTTATGAAAAATCTCTTCATAAATCTTAATAAATGACTCAATCCATCTCACCCCAGTTGAAACTCAAGGTTCAGTCTGGATCATGGAAATGACATCAACATCGGCAAATAGTCAGCTACACTCTTAAGGTTTTGATCATCTCACTTGATCTTCCTCAGCAGATGAATTGTACCCAGCTGTCATACAAATATGGATGTTCAAATTTCCATTTTTTCCCGAGCACTTCAAGGACTTCTCGTCCGTTTAATCTTAAAAGCTAAGATTGAGGTTTTGTTTGTAGATTTTTTTTTTGAGCAGTTTGACGAGACCATCTCACCATGAGACGACTCGGCAACTCCGGCGGCTCAGGAAAGATCACGCGATGCCATTGAAAGCTCTAGAACGGCTCCTGTGGTGAAACTAACATGCTTGTTTCTGCTGCCCACAAAGTACATATAAAACAGCGAGAAGAGATCACATGTCGAGCCATCGAGATCAAAGAAGCGCAGGCGGTCGTACCATACTAGCACAGTGGCTATAAACGACAAGCGATTATTGTGCAAAAAATATGAGCGTAAAACCACGTAAGTGTATAGCTGGAATTCTGAAGGACAATATCCGTTTCATAATTCTTTACACCCCGTCAGTGGCTCTTGCTGCAGCATATTCGACACCTCTACACCTGTTGCATCTTAACTGTAAGTACAGTTGCTAATACAACAGGGCAGAGACATATGAGATGCATAACGTTGTCAAACTGCTAGCGTGAGCCGACACCGACATACTGGATTCGTATCGTGCTGAGAGAGCGATTTCTTAAACACATAAGCTTACTTCAACGCACCCACACGCATGCACATACATATGCTCATTTCCCCTTTACTGAGGATTACACGTTTCTCTCCGCACATCTGTCAGCATACGATTAGGCAAACAGGATTGGAGATGAATAGTTGTGGGGAGGACTTGGCACCCGTGGATGGTAACGTTTACATTCTAAGCCAAAAGGTGCCGTAGTCTCTCAGCTTATCAGTGCTTAAGGGCGCAAGGCCTCAGGCTCTGCCAAGAGTTGTGGTGGCCTTTATCGTCACTCACAATCAAGTTAGGCACTTTAATTCTTGCTGTGAAAATATACACCAGGTCTCTGCCTCAGCTACTGTAACAGCTGGCTGTGGTTGCAAACATTATGGGCTTTCGACAGATTAATTTTTGCGACGTTCCCCCAGCACTACAAATATACTGTCCTATGTATACACTCTGACTCATGAAAACATGACGTGTGTTTGTGTGCGTGTGTGCGTTTGTGTTTGTGTGTATGTGTGAATGTGTGTTTTATGGGGGGCAGTGAATAAATGGACAGAGCCAGCATTCATGACTGGTAAATTTGGAGGTGGTTAGCATGCAGGTAAACCACCATATTTTAGCCGCTACATAAATTCACAACCTTCGACTAACACTGACATCCTGCTTACATAAGATTTTTACTGAGCAGCACTGGATGACTTTACTGAAAGATGACCTTCATCTTATGAGCAGGTAAAATGAAGACACTTCTTACAGAAATTTTGCCTAATTTTGGAAAATCTATATTCGGTTTCAATTGGCATTTATTAGACAGCATTAGGAGCTGCAACAAATCACATTTGCTGTCATTGCATGCCTGACCAGTGATGTGTAATGAAACAGCTACTATCTTGATGCATTGGCGTGGTTCTGAAGGTGGAAATAGAACAGGGGGAAACAGCCCAAAGAAAGAAAAAAGGCACAGTATCCAATATATGAGATTAAATATATGAATTGCACTTTGCTCACTAACAATACTGAGTGAGAAAAACTTGAAAACAACGAGATCCTTTTTGGTTTAGGTTTCATGACATTGAAAACACATTAAAAGTTAATGTAAGTAAATATTTTTAGAATTAACAGCAGTTTACATCCCAATCTAGGAGAAATTTTAACATGTTTGAGTTCAAATTTCATTCCTTTGCTCGCCAAGTGTCTCTACAGTGTTGGAAAGCAACAGCAGTGTAATCGCTTTTTTCTTTTTTTTTGCTTGTATCACTTCTTTCTTTTGCTGCTAAATGTAGTTACTTGGCCTTCGGAGCAGCGCTACTTCTTCATACTCTCATGTTGGACAGAGGGCAGGCTGGATGCCACACTGACACGCTAGCCGGGGCTTAGATCAGTAGATATATCTGAACCACAATACAAAAATGTTGTTGACATAATGTCAGAGATTACTTTTTCCCGATCTTTTGATTATTTTACTTAATTTTTGTATTCCCATTGAGTTTACCTATTCTCCCTCCCTGTCCTCTGTCCCTGTCTCAAACGTCTGTCCCTGTCTCACGCACGGCCCTTGTATTGAGTAATAGCACTTTGTTCACTGGAGACTGTGAAGCTAAATATACCAGTAACTGACAGCCCTGCTGGTCGATGGGCAGGAACACGGCTGCCCCTGAAACTGATACAGAGGATGAATCGGAACAGACGCAATGGGGGTGGGGAGGTAAGGGAGACTCTCGACATACCTATAAACTGTAGTGAAGGATGATTTGAATAAAGAAACAAGTACAAAACTGCTCGGAGCAACGCCAAACAAAACTCAACTCAAGAAAAACACTTTAAAAATTCAGCAAAATGTGCCTTAACATGAGGCTGAAAAAAGAAAGAAAGGCTGTGCATAAAAGCATCATCTCAAAAATGGTATATCAGGCCTCCAGCCCTACCTTGACCTCTTTTTCTTGGCATTAGTGAGTACCTGCTCTGTTGACCCATAGCTACATTAGAGGACTTTATTAGCCTTTGCACCCAGGCCCTAATTGATATTTGATGGATGTTGCGATCAGGGTCCCAGGGTCTCAGAATAGAGCGCAGACACTCAGCCTAACCGAGAGAGCCACACAGCGACCCTCTGATCCTCGGCTCTCACTTAGGCAGGACATACCACAGCTCTGTGGCAAAGCTAAGACAGGAGCAGCGATTCAGAGTCCCAAATCAACTAAGACTGAGAGAGAGTGAGGGGAACAGCGAGTGAGCAAGAAGGGGCAAACAGAAAGGAAGAGAGGGAGGTGGGAGAGTCCGCTGCTGAACAGAAAGAGAGATTGCATCCAAGTTGACCCTTCGCATTTTTCTTTCTTCTTTGTTTTTTTTTCTCTTGCTATCTTTCTGTTTCTGACCTTACGTGTGTCTGCCCCCCCCCTTTTTTTCACACAGTTTTAGCCGTCTTTTTTGGGGTGCACTAACCTGCAGAGGGCCGCTGGCCGGCATGGTGGATCTCAGCGATGTCAGGTCGATGTCTCGGCCCTGCTCCCCTCTCTCTGTCTTCCCCACTCCCTGCATAATAAAGCCCGTAGCGATCAAGCAACTAAGCAGGCAAACACACACACTCTCACGCAGCGAGTGTTTTCTCTACTGCAGTGAAAATGCTAATGCACGGATGGCAGTGGTCGTCGTGAAAGGAAATCACCCTGGATGCCAGGCACCGAGCACCAGGCAAGGCCAGGGAGGACAGCAGAGGGACAAACAAACGGCTTATTCACCCCGTCTTAGTCTCTTCCACTCCCTCTCTCTCACATTGCACTATTTCAGCCTGTCTCTCTTTCCCTTTCTCTCTCTCTGTTCTCCCTCTGTACCAAATTTAGGTTGTAAAAATGCTAGGATACCGAATGAACCACCATATCGAAAACCAGGCAAATATTAACCGAGTCTTAGTCTTTTCCCTATGTATGGCTGCATTTGAATGACTGACCGCTGCAAACCAATAACAGCGAACGCACACCAAGTTCTGTCTATTTGTGCCTGTTTGCTCAACAAAAACACTCTGCTGTATTTCTGTTAAGTTAACTGAGGTCAGACGTCTTCCCAGTAAAGCACTGAGTCTCCACTGTTAGGAGTTTACAGGCCTCTAAACCTGGGTACCCCTAGGCTCTATAACATGGACCCAGAGACACTATCTGCACAGGAAACAGGCCTAGTCATATCAGGAGAGTTAGGGACGGGTATCTGAAAACCTGGACAAATAATACTAAACCATCTGCAGCACTACAAAGCACTAGAGGTGAGTAAAGAAAAAAATGTATCTCTTGTAATTTGCAGAGAAGAGTTATGAAGGCAATGAAATGTGTCAGTAATGTGCATTAATTTATCATTAGATGACATTAGGTACCATAAAGCTACTGGTTATACCAGAACAAATGAGACTGGATCAGCAAAAAACTCCAGAGTTTGATGAGTTCAGCAAGACAGAGTTTTATTGCTTAGGAACTAAACTTTTATATAGAGGAAGAATGTGTGAATTTTTTAATTTGTTACATAGTCTGGCTTTAATGGAAAAGATACTTAAACAGATTTAAGTGTTGAAGGTGTGTAAATGTAGAAAAACAAAATACAAGAACGCGTTAGACCTGTGTTTTTAAATGAAAATGAAGGTTTATTGCTTTAGATGTATGGTTGAATGGCCTTTTGTAAAAACCGAGGTGACAGAGGAATGTGCCGCTGTTGACTTAAAGACGGAGACCCGAAGGAAAGGGGGAAAACAGACAGACATGAAGGAGACTAGATGAACAGAAACCCTTCAAACCCCGGAGGCCACCTGTCAGCGTAAATGAAAATTTCAGGAACTGAAAAATAAAATTAAAAAAAAAAGGAGGGCTTGTAGTGGACAAACACAAACATAACTCACCACAAACAAATACACAAATCACACAAATTTATACCTGAATTGTAGTTTGTTTGTTTTTTTTTCCTCATACAGCATCCACACCTCAGACCACCAACACTGGAAAACAAACAAAGGGGCATAAAGATCAAAGTTTGTCTTTTCCTGTCAAATACTCAAACACAGAGTTCCCTGCGGGGGGAAAAGGCAGTTGTCAACGGTGATTGAACACACCACACACACCATCACCGCAAGCCCGTGATTCTCAGAAAAATGATCACCTCTCTGGCAGGAATTTCATTACGTTAGGAGCATGTGAGGAGAACCTCACACACGCGTGGTGAGCATATAACAGGTAACTTTGGAAAATCGCTTTTCTTTTTCAATTAGATGTTACTGTCTTTATGTTTTACGAACCATAAATGCGATTTCGGTCTTTAGCTGCGCTGCATAGATCCCCCGGGACACATCAATCTCACTTTATGATATTGCATCCAGAACTCTGGCCTTCGACAATCATCAACTGTTGACAGAAGTGAAGAGCGTTGCCAGTATTTCATGGATTAGTAGCCAGCCCCAATATCCTTTAATAGCGCTCGCCACTCGAAGAGGCTCTCAAATATTAGAATAGCTATCAACACGGCAGATAAACAAACCAACATAATTTAACACCCTCAGAACAACATATACAGTAAGCATAAGCACAAATGTACAACTGCTTACTCATGGATGCTGTTATTTTGTAGTATTCCTTTGGGACACAGGTTAAGGGACCGAGCTGTTCTCTATAATAATAGACCACTCTTGCCCTCTTCAGAGCTTAAAAGCTGCAAAAACCATTTTATTTTTATGTTGTTTTTTTTTTTTGTCTTTTCTTGACACTTTGCATTAACAAACTTCCAGGAACTCTGCTACTCTCAGCTCACGCTGTCCGACACATTATTTGGTGTTCGTGGTTTTTCCAGAATTACGCTTTTGTAGTCTTTCAGGGATTTTTTCGGGGGGTTGCATAGTAACTATTCCCCAGCACACAGACTATTTAACTTGTGTGAAGGTCGTCGGACTATTTGGGGAATAGATTCCAAGTTAATCCCTAAATAAGAGGTTAAAAAACGAACAGGCCCGACCACAGATTTTTCTTTTCTGTAATCGTTCCTAGAAATTCAGATTTATGGTTATTCGGCCAAAGCTCCTCATTCTTTGGTTCCTAGAAACAGAGAGTCTTCAGACGTTGCCAGTTACAGTATGCACTTTTCCCAGTTCTTAAAATGAATAACTGCTGTGTAGATGAAATAGATTGAGCTACAGGGCGAATACCTTTACTTATTCTCTTGGTTTACAGAGACTTATAGTGTGATGTTTCTGACAGCCAGACAGCTAAAAGTGTAATCCTGTAAGGCTGCTCTGGCTTGTCCCGATATACAAAGTAAAGAGTAGTTCTTGAGGGGTTATCTTGACTGTTTTGGGCATTTTTCTATGTATATATGTACATGAGAAAGTTGACATGGTAGCTGTAAAGCCCATCCCTGTAATTCTGTTGACCCACAGGAACATTTGTTCTATCTAAGAAAAGCCTCAAGGGGCTTTGCGGCTTTTCTGCTCTTGATGTAGCAGTTTCTCTTGACATTAACAAAGTTGTGAGGAGTTATTAACAAAACCTGCAACACAGGTTTTTTTGTTTATAGTATATCCTCTCCTGAATGGGGACAGCTTTTATTTGAAGTATAGAAGTTATTAGTAGCATGCTTTCCATGCAAGTGGATTTCAGTTGCGATTTACCTGGTGTCATTTGAATCCATTTAAAGAAAATGGCTCATGCTCTTTTTGAAGGTGGAAGTGATACACACATCACATTTTACACAAAGTTGCCGGGGATAGGTGATTGGGCGAGTTAATGTATTGAGTGGATACTTCCAGGTGCCAATGAATGACCATGTCGTCAATGGAAACCATGTTGCTCGAACCATCATGCCCTGTTTTAAGTTTACGTTTAACTACAGACATGACACTGGTAGGGAGATGTTAATGAGGTGAAGTTTACAAGCTGTCCTAGTGAGACATTTGAAGGGAAAGCGGAGGCATTTTCAAAAAAAACGTTAAATATTTTTTCCCAAAAATATCTCGAAAACATCTGGCGTATTTCCATACAAACGCAAAGAGCCATGTAATGACGCAGTCGAGAATCTAATAATGACCTCAACATCAGCAGGTTAAAAATATTGATGTTTCACAATGAGGAAGGCGTGGTCTTATCACTGTAAATATGTTGAAGTGCAGCATTAAGCAACATGTTAAGCAACAGATTTGACAGACCAGAGATGTGGACTTTTGACTTGACTTTGACTTACAATACTTAACTTACCTGTTATAGTCTGAATTTGATCTGAAACTTTAACCAAAACCATTCATATTTCTCATAGGACAACACAACTCTCAGAGCAATATGAACTTACGGACCGGAAATATGCTTCAACCCTGAGATTAGACTTGCTGTGACAGATTTGAGGTTTGTCTTAGACTTGTTTCAAACGACTTGAGACTTTAACTTTCCCCCAAAAGACTTAAACTTTCCATGCAAGCTGATTTCAATTGGGATTTGCCTGCAGTAATTTGAATCCACTTGCTTTGGCAACATGGGATGCTTTGTATAATCATAGTGACTGGAACATTTACAATCCTCTGTCTGTCTCTCTTCCTCTTTATTGTGCTATATTAGTCTTTGTGTCATTCATTTGTGCTCTTGTTCTCTCTCTCTGTCTGACACACACACACACACACAAAGATAGGGCTTCTGCAGTTGAGTACCAGGCAGCGCTGACCTCTCACTGTCCACCTCTATCTCTCAAACACACATGCACATACAAACACACTAACCAGACAGTGCCAGTCTCTCATTGTGGCAAACGATAAAAGCCCCTTTATGCTCCAAGAATGATTTTCTTTATCGTAGCGATGGAAACATGTACACACACACAGACTCAACAGGTAACACACTTCAAAGTTAACGCGGCAACTTTAACACATCTAAGCCTCTGATACCAGCTGATAACGGCGTATATTATCTGCCCAAACCAAACACTCAAACGCATGCATGGACACACACACACTGGCAGACACGCAACCGCTGACGATCACGCCCACCTTCACGTGCACACACCGACATGGGAAGGAGCCAGGTTACTTCGGGATGTGGGTGTAAGAGCACAGATCAAAGTGCTGGTGTGTGCCGCTGACAGGCGAGCAGGTGCATATGTGCTTTCATGTTTCACCTGCTCAGTCAGAGTGTGTGTTGCAGTTCAACATTCTTACCTCAGGCGTATTCAGTGTCTCTCTAGGACCAAAGCATATTCAAACACAACATAATATTTCCAGCCAGTAAAAACCAGTAACACAGAGAGATGAACTTTAGCCCTGCTCTTCAAAAATATACATTAAGCTTTTTATGTGACTCCACTAACAAACTCATATGAACTGGTTGGTGGAAATTACTCACATTTTGCTTTTTTTATTTTAAAACCTGCTTTTTGAATCTATTGCAACATGACAGACAAATCAAAACTAGTTTTTATCCCAGTGGAGGCACCTTTTATGACCTCTAGCGCTTCAATTAAAATAGAAATAACCTTTGACACTGGAGTTAGAAACTGAAATCCCCTTAAGAGTTAAAGGAATTGTGTGATATTTTAGGGAAACTTCTCATTCACTTTCCAACTTTCATATAGTATTTGTCTTTTAGATATCAAGCTGTAAAGATCTTCTCGTCTAATTCCAGGCAAGAGAGCGAATTAGTGTGTTTTTTTTTCCCAAAATGTCAAACTATTTTTTTAAAAACAATGTGTTGGTGTAGAAACTATAAAATAACAGTTCATTATTGTTTCTCCCTCAAGGCTAAATAACCGGCTTCTTTAAGAGAAACACTGAAGAGACAAAATGGGTCAACACTTGATTTTTGCCCCCCAAGTGTGTGTCCATGCCCTGGACCCCAGCTGCACCCATTAAACTCTTTTTTTATAATTTGGCATCCAATTTATGTAGATTGGATGTTTCCAAAGGTTCTGTAAATAAAAACTGAGTGATTCAGCCACCCCGGGAGGGCTTTGATAAAACAGGATAACAAAACGCCCAGTGTGACAGACAGTGCAAAAGGCTGCAACCAAACAAACACAGACATACACAACACTCAAACATCTATAAAATCAAATTTGTCTTTCATCAGACAGCACAGCTGTTGAAAATGCATTTTTGTAGTCAAAATTAAGCCAATCTCAGCTTCAAGTGAAAATCAATGTATTTTTCCATCAAGCGCACACACGCAAACAAACATACACTAGGGTTGACTTTTTTTGTAGCTTTTATAATCATTACTTCTAAGGAATATATTGCTTTTCCCCCTTGGAACAGGAAATTAGATTTTAAAACAGGACTGCAGATAATGAGAAAAAAAAAGTGTATTCTCTCATTTTTGTTCTCATTATCATTTAGTAATATTTTCCACCTGCTGAATCTCCACTCTGCACTCTGAAGATACTGATTTTTTGATAAAGACCTGCAAGATTAAGCATCTTGTAGAGACAGCTGCAAATTTTATCTTGCATTTACAGTTTTTGCACAAAAGAAATCTAAGCTTCTATTTTAGCATGAACAGTAATAGGAAGAAACAACCTCAGGATGAAAAGTTAATCATATTTTATAACACTAAAAACTAACATCTCAAGGCCATACTTCAGTATTTGTGACAGTTGCAGTATGGAAAATGTGGCTTTGTATTAGTACAAACTGTAGTCTACAGCACAGCAACACACTGCTGTTGGGTTCCTGCAGTTATTTTGGTGAGAAATCCCAGTATATTCTGGAATTGAGCTCCTATGGCCATAAAGCATTCGCAGATACCTTATAGTTGAGGGAGCTTTGACGTGAATACCTTTGTATTGCTGCACAACATTTCACCTGTCCTAATACACCTAATTCCGCCCACAAGGGATTTCCAAGAGGTAAAAACAAACAGAGAATTATGAGTAATATTTATCTTTTGTCTCACAGGCAAGTCATTATACTAAAATGCTGTAAAAACAAGTTAAAAAACGGTCAAACAAAGGCATTTCTAATGGGATAAAGTAAATCTATTTGGGGGGGTGGGTCAATTCTTTAATCACTCTTTATGTTTAATCATATTTGTCATGTTTAACCAACTCGTCCCCCCGCAGGGAGAGAGAGACCTCATTTACAACACATTAATTGCCTCCAAATTGGAGCGTCACCAGAGTGGGAACGTGCGTGGTTGGATTTCATTCGGCCGGAGTAGAGTGACGGGGTTCCCACAGATCATTAGGGAGACATGTGGAACAACGGTGCGAAAGAGAAAATGAAAAGGTGGAGAATGAAAGGTTTTCTAGAAAGATCAGGGGAAATCTGTCAAACAAGACAGTGGCTGAGACTGACACACTGGACTCTTCAGTGACACTACCTGGTAGGAGAATGCACTGCACGGTGATTTGCAGCTGATCTCCATTTAATCGCTTGTACAGTGCCACAACATTTAAGCACATGTATTCATTTGCCACTTTGTGTGTCTTCTATTATATTATTCAAATTCAGTATGAACCTTCATCACTTTTGATACCATATTCCTGTAGAACATTGTCTGTAAATCATCACTAAAACACAATTCAAACCAGTATAGTTGCAGTTTAGATCCATATTTGTCCAAAGCCATATAAAATATGTGGTGAAGACTTCAAAAAAATCTGTTAGAGGAAAAGGTATCAAGTGTATTTTTTTGAGAAAGGTAGGAAAATTTGGAAGTAGTCACTTTATTGACATGTATGATACCAATGAATAATTTCCAATGAGAAACATGCTCTTCACTTAGAGGACTGAAGATGACTGATAGAGAGCTTCATCACATGCAGCAATGACAATCACCTGAAGCTCAGTATCAAGCAAAACCAGTGAGCATGTGGTGGACTACCTGCCTTGATTGTGTTCAAGGGAGAGAGAGTGAAGAGGCTGGACTTCTACAAGTCACATAAATAAAAAACTGGACAGGACTCAACAAACTAGATTAAGATCCCTCAGTTGCAACAGGCTCCCGCAGATCTTCTATCAATCCGTAGCAGCCAGTGCTCTGTTCTCCGCAGTTGTGTGACTGGGTTTGTCACAATTAGCATATGAATTTTTGAGTTATGTGCAAAAGAAAAAAAAAAGGGTCTGTGAACTTGACATTTGATCTTTGACCACCAAACTCTAATCAGCTCATCCCTGAGTCCAAGTCAACATTTGTGCCAAATTTAAAGAAATTCCCTCGAGACAATCCTGATATATCTCGTTCATGAGACTGGGAATGATGGACGCACAACCATTTATGTCTCATGAAAAATGTAAAGCAACTTTTTTTTTGTAAAAAAAAAAAAAAAAAAAATGTTGGACATTGCACATTCGTCGAAGTAAGAGATGTGAAAAGAATTTCACTTTTAATTTCACGTTTCTCCAAGATTAGCAATCCCTTTACATGGAAACAAATGCCTTTTCAGTGTTGCCAAATGGCTGATATTTAAAGTGAATAGGGTTCATGACCTGCATAATCTAGTGGTCTAGAGCTATGTATTTCCTGAAATATTCTCGAGCATGCATGGAAGCTCCTTTCACCTTAATATAGAATGATATCTGCGAGGCTAGAGCACTCTCTCTCTCTCTCTCTCTCTCTCTCTCTCTGTCTTCCTCTCTCTCTCCCTCTCTCTCTCTCTCTCTCTCTCTCCCTCTCTCTCTCCCTCTCTCTCTCTGGATTTAACCTCTCTCTGTCCTGACAGTCACTGAGAGGGGAAGTGACAGGTTCACTGTTGCAACATGAGCGCTGTTTAAGTGTATCCTCTGACGCGCACAAACACTCACACACTCATACGTACATACGTACATACGGTGCATGCGTTGAGTTACTGGCATGCCGGTCATAATTCAAGAGAGTTGGGACTTGACTTTGAGTTGTCGAAATGCAAAACATAAGAGGAAAGAAGATATGTCCTTATCTTAAAAGAAAGCCATTTATTATACTGTCCTCTACTGCAGGACATTCTGCTGAAGTGCCCTTGATCAAGGCATTCAAGCAGCTGCTTTACTTGTAGTATTCAGTTGTACTAAGAACTCTTTGCTGTGGGAGCGAGATAATTTCATCAAGTATCCACAACAGCAGGGGGTCTGAATGATTCCCCAGCTAATTTAAATTGTTAAATGAGCATTTGTTGTTTTTTTGTTTTCAAAGAATGAAAACAGTAGTCGATTCTCTCCCGTAGTACACACCCAGAGACAGCTGAACTGATTAATCACTCGAGTCGAAGCTCAGTGTATACTGGTTATATCACCTCCTTGTTCTGCAAAGGTTTAGAGGTAACTGGCTGTAATGTCAGATGTCCCAGAAATTATTATGCAGAACTTGTACGTGACAGAGGAACATGAAAAAGCACAAGTGCCACACATGAGAGTTAGATATTTAAGCACAATACAATAAATATCCAACACAATACTGTTTTTATCATGGTCATTATGTACTTTGCATGTGTGTATATAGTTAATCTAATAAATAGAATAAGCAAAGAAGGGTGAAGAAAAAAAGAGAGAGAGAATGGCCGAATTTACCTACCTGGGTTGGGTTTTACAAGTTCTCCAACCTGTTTTAACTTGTGAAGGAAGGACAAAAGCTCACACTCATCAGTAGACAAGGTCAATGTAGGTCACTCTTTGCCCTTTAACAGAGGAGATAATTTGTCAGTTCTTTAACATGCATCGGCACACTCACACACTCAAACACACACACAGACACTCACTCAGGCACACGCACACACACACACACTTGTGGACAAACGAGAAACCATTGCAACATGAGATTTTCACATACAACAAAATGAGGGATCAGTAAAGTCTAATAGACTCACAGATCTCTGAGAAAATGTTCTAGTATCAATACAGATGTACATTTTTTGGGGGGGGGGTTGTTGTTTTTTTGGATGTGTAATGTAAATTCACTCTTTCACAGCTAATTGATGATATCTGAAAAGCAGAAGAGTTTACATGACTGAATGCTGGGTATGGGAGGAAGAACAGCACACACAGACACAGATTCACACATATACACACACACACACACACACACACACACACACACAAACATGTGCGTGCATGCACATATACACACATATAGAGACATATACACACTGCTATGTCAGCAGCCCTTCTTTGCATATTTCCCCTCTAAATATCCTTGGTTATACTTGACTCTCAAGCTTCCTCTTTTGCTAACATATAATGGATGTGTGTGTATGTGTGTGTGTGTATGTGTGTGTGTGTGTGTGTGTGTGTGTGTGTGTGTGTGTGTGTGTGTGTGTGTGTGTGTGTGCGTGTGCGTAGTGTTTGTCTGCATGTGAGTTGGTAAGCAACATAAGTGTAAGGAGAGTAAGAAGAAGAGGAGATATACAAACTGTGCTGTAGCACTACAAACAACCCTTGTCTTTAAATGCAAATAAATCTGCACTATTTTGACGGGATTGTTTACTTTTTCAGAAGAAGTTAAACAAATTTCAAAAGAAAATGTTTTCAAATGTGTTACTTTTATCAGTGAGGCGTGAAGATAATGATATAACAATATAGCCAAGGGATGGAAAAGCTGTGAGGAAATATATTTTTTTGTAAGAATTTCTGAATTTAATGTAAATTTTTTGATTTTCCATTATTTTCCACTTCCATAGAAAATAATTCTGTCTTTCTGATGTAAAAATCAGCAATGGGGACTTTTTTAAGAGTAAGATTGCATTCATATAATCCAGTCTGTAATATAAAAAATAACTGCGAAAGGTTGACATAGTGCAGGTATAACTTCCAACACCCGGACAATGGCTTACAAACCATGTAAATTCTATTTTATCTTCTATCACACGCCACAATGGTTTTAAGAAATCAGAAAATACTAAACAGAGTTCTGCAGAAAATGAAAAAGAAGCTGGACCCAGCAAAAACATTTGAGGTTTCAATTACAGTGTGTCTTTTAAAACTAGGCGACTGGGGCATAGAGAAAAAATTACAAAAGAGGAAGAGGTTAAAATGGTACTTTTGTTTTCTTACTGAAAGCTGTCAAAGTCAGTGAGTGGAAAGCTTGTCAGTATCGCACTTCTAATGAATTCCAACTGTTTGAGCTGTCGGTCAACATGACCTGCAACTTTCAGTAAAGAAATTTCAAAGGAATTTCAGTAGACTCGAATACAACATTTAGATTTCAGGCATTACATTAACATGTAAAGTGACATACAGTGTAAAACAGTGGTCACTCAAAGAAGAGCAGTGACAGCAACGTGTGACTCATGATGATAATTACTTCTCTGTTTCCATAGGAAATAGAAATCAGTCCTTTTAAGAAATTTGCTTTTCTCTACAGTCACTTTTTGAAATATGCAACAAAGGCATCTGTCACACCCGGAGCGCCCCAGAATTTAGGAAGCTATCATAGTCATAATAGTTCAATACTGAGGAAAAGAGGCTAATTCACTTCCTTGTCATGAGTTAGATGAGAAGATTGATACGACTCTCCAGCCTGTTAGTTGAATATAAGGCTACAGCCAGCAGGAGGTTAATTTAGCTCAGCATAAAGACTGGAAAAAAGGGGGAAACAGCCGGCTCAGCTTGCTCGGTCCAAAGGTAACAAAATCTGCATACACTGGTTTTTTTTGTACGGATTAAACAAACACGATATAAGATCCTAATTAATGAGCTTTAGAGGTGCTGGTAGTCGGATTTCGTTACCCCCTGACAGCCAGGCTGAGCGTTCCCCTGTGCCAAGTCTTTGGGCTTAGCTGAGCTAACTGGTTGCTGGCTGTAGCATTATATTCACAAAACGGATATGAGTTCGGTATCGATCTTCATCAACAAGAAGGCAAAAAAAGCCTATTTTCCAAACTGTCAGGTCCTATGGAAATCCTGTCTTTTATTATTCAGTGTGAGGTTAGGAAAATTAGTGGCACTATACAGTATGAGGTCAGGGTGTCTCCTTACATGAGCTGAGATAAATTCGGATCAATCACTTGGCAGTTTAGGCCTCTCATCACCTCACTGAGACCTCATGCTTTGCAGCTACCTTGAGAGCAGTCGCCCTCAGATGCTCCTCTGTGTTCCACTTTTAATCTGGTATCCCTGGAATTTAGGGGTCTTAAAGGTATTGTTCTAGTATGCAGGTAGCATTTTGTTTTCAGTTCAACCTAGGTACAGGTCAGAACAGAAAAAGAGAGAGAGAGAAGGAGGGTAGAATAAATCATTCATTCTGACAGATTAATTTTCAGGGGCAGTTTTACAGCTTACTGAAGGGGGAGGCTAAGGTGTGTCGAAGTGTGTATGTGCACTAAAGGAATGCGGAGGGTAAACTCTTGCTGTCATTTGAAATGGCCTACATGCCTAGTTTTTGACATCATGCATAGGTACATGGTTCTTTACAGGACTTTGTTTGGTCCGATCAAACATGTCCGTTGAGCTCATTCTATATTCATGACCTTTGTGAATCCAGTTTAACAAATATAACGTGTATTTTAAAATGAATTTACAAAAGTGGAAGAACAATGAGGACAGAGTTACAAATAAGATGTGATTTTAATTGATTTACATAGTCATAGAACACCTGACTACACCTGTGGAGCCAAATGAAAATAAAGTAACAGATAAAAATAAAGAAACAGAATCACACACATTTGAGGGTTAAGTTCGAACCACACACTAGTTGGTAGACTATCTCTCAACAGTTGTTCATACATTATATGTACATTGTATGCATTCAATGAGGTCTTTGTATGGTTTTCCAAGAGTATTTGGTTCATTTCGAACTTGCCACCGTGTTGTTGTGCAACCCAACATACTGTTTCACTGCCTTAAGCAAAACGTAGGATAAACATGTGTAGCATGTGTGCACACATGCAAAGGACCCTCCCCCCACCAACACCACACACAGACACACACACACAAACACACAGACACAGACACACAAACACACAGACACACAGACACACACACCAACACTCCTTTTCAGGTCGGGGATCAGGACCCAAATTGAATGATGTGCTCTGTACTGAAACACACAGACTCATTCATGTCCTGCTGCAATATTAAACTTCTGGTGGTCATGTGGAGACCCAAAACAACAAGTCCATGACCCAGTTTGTGTCTCCACCCACCGCTCAACAAACGCTGGTGTACATGAAAATCGAAAGGTACGACAACATCCTTCGCGTCATTTCAGGAGTGTTTGTTGATTAGGTTGAAGCAATACAGAGCGAGTTATCTTGCTATTAAAGGGGGAGTCATAGATAACACCTATACTTGATAAGATAGGGCAATGACTGTATGAATTAGTTGTAAGGTTTGCACATAGGTCAGTAGGGATTTCTTATGATATTTCCTCAGTGATAACCTATTGAGAAATAACATTGGCATGAATCTGTGGAAAAAGTAGCAGGTATGAAGTACGTGTCTTAATTAATAATGAAAAAAGGCTATGGTGTGAGCTAAAGTAGACTAGCTTTAGTATTTCAGTCATTATTCTAAACCAAAAGGATAATTACAAGCCAACAGAAAGAAAGAAATCCCAGTGTCTGTGGCAACATAGTTATATTTGTTATATCTATTTTTTTATAGTGTGAGATAGTGAGATAATGTCATAAGAAAGTTTTAATCGGGGGATCCCTCTTTGTTGTGTGTGTTCATTTGAGGGGCTGCCATGTTGAAATGTTTGGACCCCTCCTTTCAAATACAATTAGGAAAGACCGCCAAAGAAGGAGGAACTTTAGTTTGTGCGTGATGATCAGGGTTGTCACACATGTTGGCTCTGGAGAGTATAGGAACTCTTCCTCCTTCTTCATAACTGATGGAGCAGGTTAAAACAATTATCCTGCTTTGTTTATTCTTGCCAGAGGCACTGCAGCCCGGTGACAGGTAGGTCTGATAGACAAGGCATCAGATTCTTAACTGCGGTTAAATTTGGACGTTCAGTCTTTAATAAGAACAGACTACAATCTTTAGAACCACCAAAAACAAAAAAAGGCAAACAAAATAAATGGACTAAAATTAAAATTAGCCAATCATGATGTCATTACAATGTTCTATTATAGACTAATGCTGGGTGAATTTAAGCCAGAAATATCAGAGGAGTAGTCATAGGATTTCTTTTTATTTTATTATTAAGGGTGAGGAGATTGTATGACACTTCATCAGCAGTTATGATAAAAGTGGTGACCAGCACAGGGCGGGAGGGTGAGCAGGTGAAGGCCACACACGCTTACACACACACACACACACTCACACACACACACACACACACGCACACACACACACACCGAGAAGAAGAGAGGGAACCCATATATACATGCGCACATAAAGTCAATAAATATGCATTAGAAAGGCTGCTCATGAACGAGAGGTAAAAGCGTGATGTTGTTTTGGTTCACGCTGCAGCTGTTGACCGGAGTTTTCCTCTGGTCGGTGATGTCAAATCAGTCGGGGTGAAAAATCACACTTCCGGTCGGACCTGCCAAAACAAGATTCTCGCCCACGGAGCCGGCGCAAACAATTTTTTTTTTTTTTTGGAGGAGAGCAGTTTCACTCCCGTTCGGCTTCCCCTTGACAAACCAAGAATCAAGTGAAGGGTAAACTGAGTTACATTTCATTCAGTGTCATACTGGTATTTTTTTTTTATATATAAATTGCAGCAAGTTATATTTTGAGATGATTTGTATACAACTAAATAGATTACCGGCAAATACAAAAACCTGATATATATTTAACAAAGTTTTATCAAAGAGACCGCTTTATATATATATATATATATATATATATATATATATATATATATATATATATATATATATTGGTATTATTATTATTATCGTTATTAGTAGGCCACTATAGCTACGTTCAATGACACCACATCTATATTCTAGCATATACTTTCCTCAAAAAATATTCACCTTAACAAACCGGGCTGACTGCGGTTCCTTGCGTCACCAATGAATCATGGTAAGCAAATGTAGGGAAAATAACTAAAACAAAGATCGTAGAACGAAAACTAATGATAACCGGTGATAAAGTCTTAATAAAAACCCCTGGTTTTAAAACCGGTCAACCTGTGATGCGTTTGTTTTTTTTTTCTCTCTCTCTCTCTCTCCCAAATTTAATCATCGTCTTTCTCGAGACTCTTTATTCAACGTTAGTTTTTTTTTTTTTTTTTTAGAAACATATATCTTAAGCGATCACAACAGTGAAAAGGTGACGAGTGAGTTTTTTTGAAGCGACGGTTTTTGTTTTTGTCGTCGTCGCTTTATTCTGAAAGAGCCCTTCTCTTCCCGTATCGCCCGGATCGACGGTGGCCGCTTTGACGCCGCAAATTCTGCGCGAAAGCGCAGCGGTCTCCCTGTCGAGTCATCGCCGGAGAGGAGCACGGAGCGGACCGGGGGGCGGGAGCCGCCGTCTGATGGCTTGAAAAACGGGCGAGGAAGCGTGGAACACGCCGGGATTTATCGCACCGCACGAAGAAAACAAACGAAAAAAAAACAAAACAAAACAAAACAAAAACAACCCCCCCGAGACGCGCGAAGCGGCGGTCGCCGGGGGTTTGTGTGCGCGGTGGAGCGGGGGGGGGGGGAGCAAAGCGCCCGGTAGAAGCTGGATGTCGAGACCGATGAGGAGACCGCCTTCTCCGCCGCGGGCTGCTGCTGCTGCCGCCGCCGCCGCCGCCGCCGCCGCCGCTGCTGCTGCCTTCTGGTAAGCGGGTCGCGGACCCCGGGGGAGGAGGGGGGGGAGAGAAAAAACAGGCGAACGGGGGAGACGGAGAAAAGTACCGGAGCCTCCGAGACACCAAGCGAGCGAACTTGGCTGCTCTGCCCCGGTGGGAGGTGTCTGTTTGTCTGCCGTGGTTCGCTGCACGCCCCCCCCCCCCGCTCTCCACCGCCGCCACCTCCGCCGCCTCTCGCAGCCTCGCCGCTCGGACCCTTTCAGGACGGACGCGGCGGTGGCCGAGTTATGTTTAATGTCGGAATTGCGTCTTTTGTCTTTTTTTTCTTACCCCCCCCTCTTCCCTTCTTCTTCTTCTTCTTCTTCTTCTTCTCCTCCTTCTCCTCCAGCAACCAACTGTGGCTTTAATGTGACGCACTATACTGACATTTGTGCCGTGTGTCGGAGGAGCGGACACCCGCTGCAGAGGAGTTAAAGGCTTCTCCTTATTTTATCAAGTTTTTTGGGGGGTTGTTTATTTTTTACTTTTAACCTTCGTATTTCCAGGGAGCCGATAGAAGCCCACGCCGATGTAATAGGTAACCGTCCATCTTTTGTTGTTATTACGACGCTTTATCTCAATCGTGACTGGGATTTTTCTTTTCTTTTTTTGGTTGTGTTGATTTTGCCTGTAGACAAACTTAGCTGCAGAGCCTCGTTTTCTTGAGTTTCTCAACAGGCGGCTGTGAACCCCCTTAAACCGCCTGGGTTTTTTGGGGTTTTATTTTTTTTTTACCACAAAGCTCCCGGTTCAGGCCATATAAACGACTGAAGAAAGGGCTTTGCATCCTTCCCAGCCCAGTTAGTAAAACACCACCCGTGTCATAGTCATATTTTCATTTTTTCATGACTTAACCTGAAAGCCCCTTAACCTCGTGTCTTTTAACCTTTCGATTGCTCCTGTGCTTATTCTGAGGAGGCGGACATCTTTATTTTCTTTTTTCTTTAGGTTTTAATGTCATGTAATTACTTTAACCGTTTGCATGGACAGACTCCTGACAAAACATTCCCGTTTTTGATAATAACTATGCTAATGATTTCGATTTTTTTTTTAAATCAAATACTACTCATCTGCTTCTACTTTTTCCAACTTTTGGCTAAGCTTGATTGTTTATATGTGCATTATTTTTTTCAGGGAGCCAAACATAGAATAACAGGGAGAAGTGAGCTGCTATTCCGAATATTGTGTATATATATATATATATATATATATATATATATATATATATATACACATCTTAATATTGTATCAATGCATTAAACCAATTTTTATATATGTATGTTTTGCGATACATTTGATTTATATAATTTGTATAATCTGTATCTGCAAGGCAAATTTTACGTTTATCTGAGGGACAACTAATTGGTGGTTGCGGGACACCTGTGATGATAATAATGTATAAATACTTATGAAAATCAGCTACAACTGTATTTTTGTTAATTTACATACAAATGTCATACACTTTATCCTCAAATCACCATTGACAAGTATTTACTGTTGGTGTCATTTTTACCGGCTGCCCTGATATTGAGTCGGTAGAGGCTAGGTTTTTATATATGATGGTGGGAGTGTAAAACCTCTGCCCCCTCTTATACCTAACAACACCCCCTAGCTGTTGTGAAATCAGTTTAAAAACATCTTCTCATGGTTCACTCCTTAAATAAGCTGTATGTCATAATCACAGCCAAAGAGAGGCAGATGCCTTTTCAGCAGCAGTAAAGTTAATTGATATTGCCACAGTGTCTCCATGGGGTAATTTAAGTTGCTACCCCAAATTATAAACAGTATGATGTATCTATCCATCCAGGCAATAGACAAATCTGGGCACTGGGAGTTTACAGGCTTCAACTTAAATATTCAGATCTAAGAGATTTTTGTGTGTGTGTGTGTGTGTGTGACTTGGATGAAACACGCCCTGTAATGCTCTTCGGTTAGTGCCGCTGTTTCATACATAAGTCATCGGTCTAATCTCTTCAAATGATGCCATCCACTTGTGTAACGTATTGCCTCATTGATCACTGTGGGTCCTCCTCTACACGCTACACCTGGACTGGGAGTTGAGACATCTGGTTGAATTAATAACTTCCCTTAACCTCTAGGGCTGCCAGGTGCCAGCGCAAGTACATTCGTTCTAAACTCCATGATCTGAGGGATCATTTCAGAAAAATTTAAAACCTATTGATAGAATATCAATATACAAATAATAAAACAGCATACAAAGCTGCACAGGGTAGATTTTTATACATAAAAAAAGCACATTTAGATTTTAATGGATGGCTTTAAGGCATATACCTACCTCTTAGTACCAATCTTTCACCCATTTCCCCAGATTGAGACAATATGCAATAGCCTATGGTGCAAAGGTGCTCTCTGGTTTTGTGTATGGTCACTGTGAGGAAAACGTCCACACGATTCTATCTCAGTGAAATTTTAGAGTATCTTCTGAACAATAAACGGTTTCATATACCATCCACAGAAAACTTAACAGTTTATCAACAATGAGACTGTTTTGGCTTTCTTGCATCTTTTGTATCATATGCTTTCATCTGAAGTGGCCACACCAAACTGGGTTGATTGATGTGAGAGCGGTTTGTGCAATTTTCAGTTAACTGAAGGGCTTTGCATGCGGTCACTTGGTGCAATTTTAAACCCTTGTACTTAGTGGACAGATTCAGTTAAAAGAAATGTAGAGATGACTACATAAATGTGGCAATTATTTTGCATTTTTGCTTGTGCACCCGCATTGATAAGACTTGTAAAAACTTGTTATTGGTAGTTTTAAACATCAATTAATAATGTGAATGATTTTTAACATCATACACTAAAGCAGCTGCTGTACCTCTGTGCCAGTGCCACCGTGATAACACAGTGGGAGTTACTTCCAAGATGTTATGTTAGACAAAATGCAAATTCACCAAGCACATTCCTTACCTCTTAATCCATTTTCTATCATTTTTAATAACACAGTATACAGTGTAATATACTTGTATATTGTCCTCAGACATGCATTTAGTTTCTTTCCAGTGGTTGCATCTCTGTCACTCTGAGTAACTTCCTCTTCTCTCCTGTTAAGCTGCTGAATTGCCACAGAGTAGCCTAACCTTGGGGTCAGCTGGGGCTGTGGTGACTTTGGGCTAAATTTGGAACGTGGAGCAATTAGGCGCACGATCTACTGCATCACTCCACTGCATTAACTACACAGGGGCAATTGGAAGGGAAAGACTCGGGGTGGGATACAGATCTCTTTCTAGACAATGAGCTTGAGTTGGAGATTAAACCGTGCAGGGCTAAACCCAAGTCAAATGTGCACTGATAAATCCAAAACCAAGAGTGCAGGAGTTTTTTTTTCTGACCAAGTCTGACTGAATCCCTTATCATTCAGCCAAATCTGGCATAGTAAATTACTTATGACAGCTCTTTAATAAATGTAGATATTCACTTCTTGAATGGGAAACCCAGTGGACTCAATTCAGTGACCCAGTTTTACCATTTTGCAATCCAAACTGCCTCTAGAACTCTGCTTAGCAGCATCACTCATATCACTGATCATGGGCCAAATGGTGGTAAAATATCACAGTATTTGACAGCTTGTATGTAGGCCTGTCATGTTAATTATGCTAAAAAATGCTGAGACACATTTTGCTCTCAATTCTTGTTGCACTGTAACACGCACACATTGGCTAAAAGGAGTTTTTCCCAAAGACTGCATAACTCCAATGAGAAGGTTTTGAAAAACAAGTCCAAATGGACTTGGTTTCAAAGCAGTACTCCACTGCTCCAGTGTGGGAACATTTTGGATTTAGGCTGAACGAGAAAGGAAACCCCATTAATGTGAACTAGCTGAACTAGCTTCAGACAGGGGCGATATAACAGTATATTGCCCTTTAAGGAATGAAGTAATCTCTAAACCCCTGTGCCAGATGTTTAATATTTATTAAAATCCAATTTATGTTAACAGAGCCCAAGAGTCCATTTTATTTATTGTTTTGGTTATGTACTTTATATTTTTTTAATCATTTAATTTTATTTGGGATATTTTAATATTTTTTCACATTCCGAATCCAATGTCTGATTCTTCTTAAGAATTAAATGTTCATTGCTCTCTGAAAAGGTGTACTTGCATTATTATGCTATTATCATTATATAGGGGCAGAAAATGGTCTTAAAATGACAATAATATTGCTTATCTGCATTCTTCCTAGGACAATATATTGTCCAACAAAGGTAGTTATGGTGACAGATCTACTTGAATGTACTAGTAAGCTCTTTGACAGGGAACCAAGTGTCATTTGGGAGTCTCTTGAAGTTGGTTGGGTCACCGATGTAGTCAAGTGGAAGCAGATGGTGAATTTAGTAATTAATTTATGAAGAAAGTTATACAACGAAAATACAGTTTCACCTTTCAGCTCTTCTCCCTTTCTCTTTTTAATTCCAGTGACAAGGACAGACACAGACCAAGCCGGGCCAGGCCAGGCCTCGCTAGGCCTACCTAGCCTTGTGTCTGGCCTTACCAGGCAGGCCAGCAACCTCTCCAAGGAGTCCTGCCCTCAGTGAGCAGGGGTGGCTTCAGCCTGTTCTTACGAGCGCTTCCCTGACCCCAGAGTCAGACTGTAACGGATTGGATTCCCACTATATTTTGTCTTATCAGCCTTTGGGAGGCCATACTGGTCTGTGAGATCTCAAGTTTTTCCATGTCGCGGTGGTTGCTCTGTGGACGTTGGCAGCAGGATGGATTTGGATGTTAATTTGACAGGTGTCACCTTGTTGCGGTGCTTACACTCCCCCACTTTTGACTGCCTTTCATCCCTTCCCTCCCCAGTCTTTAAGAGAAAGCCCCTTTACCTCTCCTGGGGCTTTCCTGAGCCCTGTATGGAAGGGCCTTGCAGAAACTGTAGATTGTCTTGTTGAAACAAGTTGACATTGCCAAGAGGAAGTAAAGTTAATAAATTCTTGCAAAAGCTACAGAACACAACAAAGATTGCTTGGGTCAATTGATTTAATTGATTTTTTTCCTGTAACCCGTCCAATTTGCTTTTCCTGGAGTTTGATCAGCGGCTGGAGAGCTTTTCATTTGAAAAAGGAGCTTGCTGGTCAAGATTTGCACCCGCAATCAGTTTACTCATAGGTTGGTTTGATTACTCATATTAAAAAATTCCTTATTTATATGTTTAGAATTTTCTCTTTTGTGGTCTTAGTCTCGGGTAGAAATGTCTGAAAGCAATAGCAGCAGCAAAGCAGTGCAATTCATTGCCCCAGCACCCCCCCTTCCCACTGCCTCCCCCTGTCCATCACCCCAGACCCCTCACAAGAATGTGAATGGCTCTGCCAGTTCAGACTCGCATGTGGTGGAGAAGATAGGCGGGCACCCTGAGGTCCGACGTCGGCGCCACACGATGGACAGAGACTCTAAAACGGCCGAACACCGCTTCTTCCGTCGCAGTGTCATTTGTGACTCCAATGCCACAGCTTTGGACCTGCCCAGCAAAGCAGCTGTGATACTCACCTCACCTCCAGACTGTGAGGGGCCTCCCACCTTCTTTACTCCACAGCCCCCAGGGCCTGGACCTGGTGTGCAAGAGGCTGAGGACAGGGAGGCACCAAGGGGTTCCTATTTGCAAAGTACAAGCCTTCAGCCTTGTGTTGGTCTCAGTGGGACAGTTGCGGAGGGGCACATACAAAATGCTGAGGAAGATTTAGGTGTGAGCAGTATCGCAGTTGCCGTTCCCCCCACTAGCAGCGTTGAATATAGTGGAGGTGGGGCAGTAAAAGAGCCCAGCCCGACAGTATTGGATGTTACAGATGAAACAGTAGGCAAAAAGCCTGACATCACATTGCGTCCCAGAGGGTCTGATAACGCACAACAGGTGTCGAAAGATGGGAAAGTGAGAGAACATGGGGATGAGGGTAGCAGTAGTAGTCCAGCTGAGGAGAAAGAGAGGGAGACAGAGGAGGAGAAGGGTCTAGCGAAAGCACGAGCAGAGCAGAGAGAAGCGGAGAAACGAGTGCAAGAGGATATAGAGGAGGCCGAGACAAAAGCTGTTGGGACTTCACCTGATGGACGTTTCCTGAAATTTGACATAGAGATTGGAAGAGGCTCCTTTAAGACTGTGTACAAGGGTCTGGATACTGAGACTACAGTGGAAGTGGCGTGGTGTGAACTCCAGGTAAGTCCAGACTCATAAAACTGTCACCTCCTCAGTGTCTGTGCTATGTCTCTTCCTTTTCATTTGCCTAAGACTTTAATCAAATGTCCCTTTGTGGTTGTCTTTGTCCTCAACATGTTTAAATTCAATACAGGTTTTGAATTTAATCTCTATTTACTTTTTCTTGTACCATATGTCTTATTTTTTACCTTGAGGTCTTGATGCTACTGATAGGTGATAACTTCCTGCTTAACCAGCTGCTTTCCTGGGTAAACGTTCAGAATGAGATACTGTACAGATTCTATTCCGGCTAAAACACATGTGTTTGATGTCTTTAGTTTTAGTTTAGTTTAGAAAAAAGTGTGACAAGTCTGTCAGCAAACAGCAGAGTGCAACACTGGGGGAAACACCTTATTCAGATGTTTCCTCTTAACAAGCTGTTTGTGTGTAATTTAAAGCAGCAGCAATGAGGTAGTTCATGTTCAGAACTTGCTCTTCCAAGCTTTATTTTAGTTTGGATTAATTTGTCTGACTTTTTCAATTGCTTTTGAATTAGAATTTGTGTCTAAAGTTAAAGTTGATTTTAACTGAGAGAGGATGTGAATGCTCTACATGTGACATAACAATAGCTCCCAAATTTGTTTTCCAAAGATTCGGCGGATTCTGTATCAACGTCAGTCATTATAACTTCTTCATGGTCTGGTTTATGGCAAGATAAGCTAGCACTAAGGAGACTGTGCTGCTTGAAAATATTAGTTATCAAAATTTTATATCGACCTCCAGCTGTAGTGGCTGCTTGGGCCAAATTTGTATCACTAAAATTTTGAAACACGGTTGTGAGATGCAGAATTTCTACAATTCTTCTCCAAATCCTCTCCTCTGTTATGCTAGCATGAAAAATCTGGTGAACAAGTTATGGTGAAACTGCTTCCTGCCACAGGTGCTTTTCCTTTTATGCATGCTTTTTTTTTTTTCATTGCTACCTCCTTTCAAGATGCTTTGACTCTATGGCATTAACGGTTGATTAATGTGTGTGAACGGATGCTGTGGTGAATCAGAATACCACTACCACATATTGCACAATGAATATCAAATGAGGAAGATGTTGTGAAACATTTGAGGCCTAAATTTTTTTTTTTTTTTTTTTAAATTTAGGAGAGAAATATGTCGAGAGGTTAGAGAATTTCGGTTGTGACTAGAGACTTTCTGGTCAAATTCACCAGTCTATCTGGGGGAATTCAGGGCACTGAAAGTGAATGATGACATTGTTGTATTTCTCACCTGCTTCTCCTAGTAATGTTGTCATCTGTCCTTGAACAGGACAGATTCCTAGCTGCTTAAGAACAGTTTCACTGTGGTTAGAACAAGACAGGTTGCGCCGGGCAGCTCCCAGTCAGCTTTCATTCTCAGTCTGTACATACATAAAGGTTGAAAAAAGAGGAGGTAATGTGTAAAACATGAGACAAGATGGCACACAATTTACCACAGGATGTTATTGCTGCATTATGGCACACAACTGCACTGAGGCAACTTCTGCAGTGAGTGTGTGTCAGAAAGAGAGAGAGAGAGACAAGTGTGAACAGGGGAAATGCAGGAGAGTTGAATGTATGTATGGTAGTGAGAGAGGTGAAATACAGTGAAGTAAATAGAGGCTGCCTTTGCTGCCCAACTTGTTGACAACTAAACATAAAGACAGAGGTGTTGAGTAGTCAGATGTAGAATAACAGTTTCAGGTGGTCATATGACATTAAGGGCAATGACTGAGCTGAGGTTTTAGCGGAGGAAAAAAAAAAACAGTGACATGGACTCACGTGGAACTGCTTGCCCTTATGAAACACTGAGCCCAGGAAATAAATGTACAAGATTAAAAAAAAAAAAAAAAAAAAAAGTAAAAAGTACTTTTTTATGTTATCATGCAGCTTTTCTGCAGAATGACAGGAAATTTTAAGGGAATGAGGATGACACATTTGGCCACATGCTGAGAGTAATTTGTAATATGTCAGAAATCAAGCAAAGAAAATTGATTTTTTTTTTTCCTTATGAATTGAAGGGCTTGTGTAACCATTTTTGTGTATTTAGTCTTTTCAACATGCTCGTTTTCTTTTATGCCAGATTGATTAGAGCCAGAAATAGTCAAACAAGGTGGGATTGTCTAATTAAATGTTTTCTCTGCTAATCTGCGTGTGTTTATATTTCTCAGTGTGCAAGATTATTTCCTGTGGGACTATGCGGTTGTTTTCCTGTCATCTCCATCACAAGATGCTCCTCGGGTCCTCTTGAATCCCAGGAGCTAAAATCAGCTTCGCCTGACGCCCAGCGTCTAGGAAACGCCAGTTTGTTTATCAGAAAACAAATGGCTAGCCTCTGTTGAGTTTTCTCTCTCAGTCACACATACATCTTTCTTTCTCTCGCTCCGTCTCTCCTCCTTTTATAAAAAAAGAGGACACCTGGTGATAAGTGACAATGTTCTGAATCAAGGAGGTCACAGATTGAGACCTCAGATTGATTTCGATGAGTTAAAGAGTGATTAAGCTTTAATGAGGTTATATAATCAGAACAAGCTGATGCATTTTTATTACTAGTATGGTGTTTGATACATGGTGGATTACCAGAGTGAAAATTTCCATTAAACATGTTATATAAGGTTTTCGAAGGCCTGTGGTGACTTGACTGTAATGCTTGCAAAGACAAGTACTTTTCTATAGTGCCTTGCTGTAATCCTGTGTGTGTGTGTGTGTGTGTGTGTGTGTGTGTGTGTGTTTGTGCGTGCGTGCGTGCGTGCGTGCGTGTGCGAAAGACAGAAAGATGACTGAGCAACTGCTGACATGTGGCAGAATGGTGGGAGTAAAGTTACATACACACACACACGCACGCACATGGACACACACACACACACACACACACACACACACACACACACTCACACAATACAACCAATCACATTCACTCACTGGGTGGGCATGGCAACTGGAGATCTGTGAGAGTCAAGATCATCTGGAACTTGTCGGTTTTCTCTATTTGCAAATGTGCATTTTGACGTATGTATGTATGTATGTATGTATGTATGTATGTATGTATGTATGTATGTAGGTAGCATGTTTCCATCTGTTTGAGTCACCATGATATGCATATGTAAGTGAGCTGCAGTTGTTTAAATTCTGGTGTCAGTAAAAGATTTTTTTTTTTTTTTGGGGGGGGGGGCATTTAAAATGTTTTAAATGCTGTCTTCACGTTCTTTGGCATCTGATCCAAAGCAGGTTAACTTCTGTTTCCAGATAATTCCATAGATGGATGGAAACAGAGCAGGAGGAGGAAGGAGATGGAGCAGATTGATGAATAGATAGGGGGAGTGAAAAGAAAGAGGAGGAAGGTCACCCAGTAGCTTATCTTAAAGTGCCTTGTTAGACTGGATGGTGGACGATGGATGGGAAAGAACTGACACAGTTCTCCTGGAATGAGAAAAATGGCCAAAGGGAAAGGTTTGGGGTCAGTTTAATGTTGAGGCACTAAGCTAGAAAAATGTTCACTGATGACAGTGGTTACAGCAGTGTTTATTATCTCTATTAACTATTTAAAATCATTTTAAAGCCTCTGGTTGTCTTGAAGCTGAGTGGGAAAGTACAGAGGGCCTGATGTGGGTGGATTTTTGTGAGTGTCAGTAGTCTCACTGGCAGGAAACCAAGCATCAGTTTTGGAATATCTCTGTCTATGTGACTCATGACATGGTGAAAGTGGTGAAAGAAATCTGAGATGAAACCATCACTGAGGCGTCAATGGAAAAACAGTTTTGAGAAGCATTTGAGGACAGCAGTGAGCTTTTTACTTAAAGGACACAATAAGATAACTCCCAGTAAGTGGCAAGATTTTAATATGGTAATAGCTCTGTGGAACTGAGATAGAGTTAGTGTGAGTCAACCAAGAAGTAAGAAGAGGAAGGAGATAAATGAAGTCCTATAAGAGGGCAGATGGAGGGTTGAAGGTCAAAGTTCAGCCTTTAGTGTCAGATGCAAAAACCAGGAGCCTGCCCAACCTCTGGCAGAGGTAAAGAGCAAAATGGAGAAGATGGAACAAATTGCAAAAACAGAAAAAAATTGGTACTGGAGAACCTACGAGGAGAGGTGGTTGGTGTGGAGGAGGAGAAGGAGGATGAAAGCAGCAGGAAATATCAGGGGCAGGAGTTTGAGAAAGAACGAGGTGAATGTGGAGGGAGTTGAGTGTGAGAATATAGAAATGGGAATCATGGGGAGGAGGGAGGGAGGAAAAGTGGGGGAGAAAAGACAAAGAGAAAAAGGGAGAGGAGGAGGAGGGAGAAGAGGGAACGGAACGGAGAAACTGAAGACGAAAAGAGGAGGGACCCCACGTCCATCCGTGTGTGTCTGTGTGTGTCTGTCTGTGTGCGTGTCTGTCTGTGTGTGTGTGTGTGTCTGTGTGTGTGTGTGTGTGTCTGTGTGTGTGTGTGTGTGTCTGTGTGTGTGTGACCTAAGGCTCTTAGCTCTAATGGCACTCAAAGACCTTGAAATTTCTCTCTCAACAGCAACACAAGGCGGATTAGCCCCCTCCTCACACACACATATCCAAGCACATACACACGCTTCTGGGGGCTCCAAGGCCTCTCCCTCTATAACGGTTATTCAGCTAGTGCCATAAGAAAGAAACTGATCTCTGAGCTCAGACAGTTCTGTTGGCAAGTATTGGATGCAATGCCAGCTATTTGTTTTCTTTGCTAATATTTAAAATTACATATGCATCTTATTTTACAGTTTAATTCTAATCTCATATTGGTAAATCATACCACTGCAGTACAATGAACTATCAAAACAAAATTAACCCTCTCTAATGAGGCTAATAAATATGGCTCACAGTGTCCAATTTTAGCATTGTGGCCCTTTGTTTATAGTGATGACCCATTTTAACCTGGTACTGGCCTGAAATCAGTCCACGTGTTATTAAAAGGACAGAGGGAGGCAGAAAAAAGTATGTTGGAGGCAGGATGGTACAAAATAAGATGAACAAGAGAAAGAAAGAGGATATTGAAGTGTTTGTCAAGATTGTTTATATCAGGCATTTAAGAGTTGGTATTTCCCTGAAGCAGGTTCACTGAACAATGGATTCTCTGTTGTACCTCATCTTGATGAAGCTTTGCCTTAACAGACAAGCATTTTTATACATTTTTATTAGACCTTGGGGAAAAAAAACAGCTTTTTCAAAAATTTAGTTTTTATAGGCATAAACCACCCTGCTACCAACTTACCAATGTCAAATGATGCTCTCTGAATTAGTATAATATCACATGTAAATATTTTGAATTGGAGATGATATATATATATATATATGAGTAGACACGTTTATGAGGGAGATTTTACTGAAAGATAAATATCCCCAGATTACTCCAGGGCAGCAGAGTGGAGGTGAAATGGTTAGACTTTTCAGAGGTTCAGATTTCCCTGACAAAACAGCAAACTGCAGCTGTGTCAAGCCTTCGGCAGAGAGTGGTTCTCACTGCTGATTGATTCTGAAGTTGCCATGAAGACCACCCCCTAAAACACTCTCATAAGAAAAAAGGAATGGAAACTGTGCTTGCAGCTTAAACATTTTCTCGTAAATGTTTTAAATGCTGGCTACAAATAATTTACTCAGTTCCTTTTCTTTATTAGCAAACTAAGATAATTTGTGTGTGCATGTAAATGTGAGTCTGTATATGGGTTCCAATGTGTCTGAAGTGGGGGTGTAGCTGTGCGCACACAGTAGATAGCTTTGGGGAACATTCACTTATTAATTTGGCCCAGCCTCGCTGCAGATGAACTCAGCTGGTTAATTATAGAAAAACTTAAGGTGGAAATGTTTTTTAAACTTAGCGGATCCTTCCGTTGTTTTTAGTGTGATCGACTGGCAGATGGTTTTGTGGACTAAGGATTTTAAGAACAACCTAAAAAGACTTTTTATAGCCTGTTTGAGCCCTTTCTTCAGCTACAATCAGGATTGAAAATCAGCACTAGTTACCCAACCGTGTTAAATGGCTCGTAGATCTTTGTAGATGTGGCATCAATCATCATAGCATCATTCATGATGCTGTAATTCTTCTTTAATGAAACTAGCTCTACAATGAGCAAATTTAGTATCTCATCTTAAGAATCTAGCAGTCACCATGGCCTAACAACAGCCACATTAACTGCAGAAATGGTGGTTTGTTCAAAAGATTTTTTCAGGACTTACTGTCAAAGTAAAAGTGCAGTTACCTCTATTAGCTGATCATTTAACACACACAGCATTTCAACACACACTTCCATGTTTCCATAAACATGGAACAGCAAGATGTGTAGTTAAGATTTGTAAAGGTCCCAAAGCCCAGCCAGTTGGATTTATGGGTGATAAAGGAGGAGAATGCTGTGGACTCAGGCCACTCAGCTCTGATGAAGCATACCCTGAAACCTGAAGATAAGAAGAGAGCACAGCTGAAATCTCTTTTGCATTCATTTTATCCCTCATTCTCTCAGTGCATCGCTCAGTCTTTCTCTTGACCTTTTCTTTCTCCCTTTCTGTCTCTCTGTCATGTCAGTAAGGGAAGGGAAACAGAAAAGCTAACACTTCCTCATATGCAAACTATCCCTGTGCTTCCTTCCGTGTAATGTATGAATGTGCATTCCAACCAAAGCTTCCCCTAATGATGAAGAGTAAAGTCCGGCCACCCAGCCTTTGAGAACTTAATTAGTATCGATTTTAGTCGAGGTTGAGAGTTGACGTGTAACAGGTGTGATAAACAAAACCACAGTTTTAAAATAGCATATGTTTGCGCCTAGACACTGAAATGTAGTTAAAATACTGCATGCTGCACACCCACCCGTTGGAGTGAAGCATTTTATCACACACACATCAAACTCTCCTAATAACTTTGTGGACTCAGAAATGTGTGTTAACAGTTTAGTTATGTGTGAGACTTTGTGTTTGCCAAGAATGAAAAGTGTATGACCTTAAACTTAGGTTCCATCACAGCTCGTGTGTGTATGTGCTGCTAAGAGTGTTTTATTTGATTATAGCGTTGTTTAATAGGAAATAAGGTTTGTGTAAATGTGTGTTGTTGACTCAGGGCTAGGCAGTGTGTACTTACAGCTGATGTAGGGATTGTGTGTGTGTGTGTGTGTGTGTGTGTGTGTGTGTGTGTGTGTGTGTGTGTGTGTGTGTGTGAGAATGTGTGTGAGAATGTGTGCGTGCGCACGTGCTGAGGGGGTGAGTTGGGGACATTGAATGCATCAAGCAGATGTTGAATGACTTGTACAGTGATACATGATGACATAGCTTATGCTTTCTCTCTGGTTTTCTTTTCTCTCTCACTCATTTGGGTTTTTTTCTTCCTGCTCCAGCTTTGCTTGCTCCAGATTCACTCCTCCCTCCATTTATCTCCTTTATCTAGTCAAACTCTTCTCATTCATGTTTCCTATGTCATCTCTCCCTCTCTTCCACTGAAATTATTTTCTCCCCCTCCTTAAATTTCAGACATTAAGTGGAGTAGTAACTTTTCATCTGATTCCTCCTCCTCCTCCGCTGCCTACTCATCATTCCATCATTGATCTTATCGAAATCTCCACTTCAGTTATTATCTCAAGCCATCTCTAATCTGCTAAATGGTACATGATCGGAGGGAGGGGAGAGAGAGGGAGGGGGGGGGGTGAGAGAGAGCGAGACGGTGCTACAGAAACATTGTATGTGTGTGTGAAATATGTGAATCACAATAGCCTGACTAAATGCAAGTTTGTTCCTGATTAGTGAAAAGAGGGTTATGGTTTTCCCATTTTTTTTTTACCAGGTTTTGCCAGGAAGCAGCAAAACAATACAGACATTGTAAGAATAATCACTTCCTGGAAATTCACAGCAATGATTGGCCGACAGCTGCAGATCAGAGGGAAGGGGACTCAGTCACATTGTTTTGAGTCAGAAATGACAAATCTGGGATCAGGTATACAGCTTCTCTTTTCTCAGACAGGCTTAAACTGCAGTGGATGCAGCAAACAAAAGCTAAGACACCGTATCATACACTGAAAATGTTACTATTTTGTGAAAAGTATTAGAGTAGGTCCTCAAGGGTACTTTAATTTCTTTGGTTTAATTGGTAGGAATTAAGTATCTGGCTCAAGTGCTTATCATATATAAGACAGCACCAATCTACCCAGTTGCCATAAACAGGTTCAGAGTTTCTCTGGGTGAAATGAAACCTCTGGCTTTTTAATTACAGGGCATTATCTTTTAACCACTTTAATAAATGAAAATTACCCATTTTTATATATAATCTGACTGAAAACATCAGAGAGCTCAATACAAGTTGAGTTATAGCAAAGAGTGAGTGTGTTGATGCATCAGCAAAGACAGAGGTGCAGGTTTTACTGAATTTCGTTGCATCACCACACTAGTGGTCTGGGCTGTTGCCGTTGCTGTGATGATGATTCAGTAAATTGTATTTAAAGTCAGTCTTTGGAAAAATTGTCATCCATCATCATTGAAATGCTGTGACTCTGCTTCAAGTATGTTTTGTCTGTGTTTCTCAGACTATTGGCTCCATTTCACTTTCAATAACCTCTCAGTTTCTCTAGTTTTCCCTCAGATGTTTTCTGTTTCCTCAGTACACAACATTACTTCATGTCTGTCTGTATACGAGAAGAGGGGTCTCTCCTCTGTTGCGCTTGCTCAAGTTTCCACTCTCTTTTTCTGTTTAAGTTTTTGTGGGGGGATTTTCTTTATTTGAACCAAAGATATAAGGACAAAGTGACTCATATGGAAGGCTAGGTTGATTGTAAGGCCCTTTTAGGGCAAATTTGAGATTTTGTGCTATATAATAAAACAGACTTGACTCAACTTGAAAGGTTTCTTATTCCTTTTATAGCTTAACCACATGACTGTGCCCACAGGAATGGGTTTATACATTTCGACCTCTCGACCCTCCTGACCCTCCTCCCAACCCACTTGAGCACGGGTCAGATGCTGCTCGGGTTTGGTAGATAGCCATTTGTATTAGCGTATTTTTTTTTAATAAGTTAATAAAGTTTTATTAGGTTTTATTAAAGTTGAGATGATATTTCCACCAAGTTCTGTTAAAAAGAAAAAAAAGGGAGAAACTGCAGTTTTAGATTATGTCTCTGAAACAACAGATCGAACAGGGACAGCAGGTCTGAACACATGTTCAATAGACCGGTGCACCTCCTGCAGGAAAGGGGTGAAGTAGGTGACTGTGTGAGTGTGACCTCAGTCTAAAATAGATCAAGTCTCTAAAACTGCTTGTTGTCCGCATCAGCGTAAAGAGACCTGGCCTGTACATCTAGTCTGCTTGCTCTGCAACACTATGTGTGTGTGCCTGTTTATGTGTGTCTTTTCTTTTTCTGTGTGTTTAGTCTGTGCTTGCTTTTGTCTGTGCACTGACTCTGCACAGACTATTCTCCTGTGTGTGTGTGTGTGTGTGTGTGTGTGTGTGTGTGTGTGTGTGTGTGTGTGTGTAGGGTACTCTAGTCTGTCTTTACAATGTGCGTATGCATGTGCAAGTGAGCTCCTTTTTTCTTTCTTTGTGTTCACCCCTTATTCCGTGTGTGTGTGTGTGTGTGTGTGTGTGTGTGTGTGTGTGTGCGCATGTGTTTGGGGAGGAGGCAGCTCCCTGGTTTCATTGTATCCCTCTCAGATTCCCCACATTCCTATGATAAGATGTCATTCCTCAGTGGGATGGGGCTTGGGGTGGGGGGTCCATCATAATGTGAGCCCCCCAAAAATAAATGTCTGCTGTGGAGAATGTTTAATCGTGTGTGTGTGTGTGTGAGAGAGAGAGAGAGTGTGTGTGTATGTGTGTGTGTGTGCGTGCGCAAGCCTGAATCCCTGTGGATTTACATTTTATACATTTGTCTGATTATTTCTTTCCCATTGGATCTCTTTGATATATTTTTGGGCATTTTTGTCTTATTATGATATTAGAAACGAAGTAGGAAATGAGGAAAGAGAAATAGGGAGGGGGTATGACATACCCCCCAGCTAGAATAGAAACCTTTGGATTTTGTGATGAAGCTGAAAATTTCTGATAACTTGCAGGCTAATCAAACAAAACTTTGATTAAACTAGCTATAAGTTGAATCTCTGTCATATTTTGTAAGCTGATGTGTGATTTACTAAAAATATTTTCAATTATTTGTGATTTTCATTCATTATAACCAAACAAAAATTGAATGTGCTAGTATGAAGTACAGCACGTAATGGTTAGGGCTGATGATATACAGTCCAGTACTAGACAGACACACTGACAGACTGATTTTAATTATTCAAATTTTTGTCTTGATATGTGATAAGTCTATATTAAGAAAAATTTCAAGTAAACCAATTGATGCTCAAAATAAAAGCATGCAGAACAGAAATGGTCTCGGGTTTAACAGGTACATTTATGTCTAGAAATAGAACCCAAGAACAGTGTGACACACGGAACAAAGTGTTGTATTGAAGCTCTGTCTTTTCACAACTCTGTGTGTGTGTGTGTGTGTGTGTGTGTGTGTGTGTGTGTGTGTGTGTGTGTGTGTGTGTGTGTATTTTCACTGTTTTTTCTTTCCCTGCCACCCATTCTGCCATTTTGTGTTTGTGTGTCTCTCTCTGTGTGTCTCTGTCTTCCTCTCTTGCTCCCTGGTTTCATCTCTCTCTCTCTCTCTCTCTCTCTCTCTCTCTCTCTCTCTCCATCATCCATGACCTCAACTGAAGCCTCTTGGAAGAAGAGGAGAAAGAGAGAGAGGCAGAGACAGAGGGAGCGAGCAGAGAGAAGAGATGGGATTTTTCCCTCTCATTTTTTTGTTTCTATTCTATAAATAGCAGCAGAGCAGAGTGTCATCTGCTGAGCCATAACTAGAGCAGAATGAGCGGGGACCGTGTTTGGCTGCATGTGTCACCGTGGATATATGTGTGTCAAAGTATGTTGTGTCTGTGTAAGGTCTAATTTTAACACTGTCCTTATTTTATTTTTTTTTTTTAAATGAGGATTTTAAACAAAGAACTGAAGGTTTGAGACATACTGCTTGAATGCTACTCTACTGTTAACTTCATGGGCTCTAATAATATAGTTTTAGGGGCTATTAACATATTGTTGGATGGAAAGTTTAATGTTTAATTAAAGGGAGATTCCACTTTAAACCTATGTATTTCGTATGAAATGCTTTGCTTGAAACAAGGCTCAAAAAATGTTTTAGCTTGCTCCTTCACTGAGCTGTATTTGGTTCTTTTTGAAGATGAAAATAGCATATGTATCTGAGCATACAGATGAGAAGCTGTGTAGTGGATTTTAAGGCTGGAGGTGACAATTATTTTTCTTATTTATTAATCTACAGATTATTGTCCTGATTAATCATTTTGCCTATAAGTAAATAGTGAAAAAAGACTGTTATAATGTCCGACAGCCAAAGGTGATAAATTCTTAGTGTTTGTTTATTTTATTCAATAATCAGGCCAAACTTCAAATATATATAATTTATGATCATAAATTACAAATAAAGCATTAAATCCTTACAATTCTGAAGTTGGAATTGATGCACGTTTGCCAATTTTCTTTAAAGAATTACAAAAATGACTAATCGATGGAAAAATCTAGCTCTAGTGGATTGTGCTGCAAGAGTAATTTAGGAAGTGTACTGAAATTGTTTAATATTTTTTTCCTTTAAACTTACAACTTGTGCTTTCGGCACAGCATTCGTTAAGAATCTTCTTTGGGAAAGCACACCATTGAGATGAATCTCCATTCCAGGTCCACATCTTGCTTATGCTGTTAATTTGTAGACTGCATCACAAACTGTTATCAGCAATAAATTTCTGTCTCCCCTGCACATGTTGCTGCACATGAATACCACAAGTTTTTAATGGTTAAAAAGTTGAACGAACTTAAGATTTCTAATCATAATGGTCACTTTCATAGTCAGATTGTGGTGTGAGAGTGTCCGCTTGACACAACGCTGAGTCAATGGGAACAGGATAAACACACAGAAAATCTAACTCTCAGTCACACAATCTGTGGTCAGTGAGGTAGGAAGTTCTCCCCACCAGATTAGGAGTCAATCCCTCATAAGCCACAGTCTGCATGATGTAATCACCACAGAGAGAGGTCACATGGATGGTATGTAGTGCTCAATGCTGATTGAATTGAATGGGAAAGCCCCCTCTGTCCTTTTAATGCTGTGGTCGGGTGCAAGGATGAACAGCTGCATGATTTGCAACTGTCATCTGCCATAAATCGTTTTGTGTAATAAACCATGATATTGTGAGACAGTGCAGACAGTTTGCCAACAATATGTCTTTGTTACTTTCTTATCTTAATGTGATGCATGCTGCGAAAACGACTGAAAAACGTTAAAGCCTTGTGACATGAAACATTTCTTGTAGTTTAAATGCCATTATCCAATCCCCATCAACTGTGGAGGTATTATATCATGCCTGTATTATGTGCCTTAATAGTTGTCTTCTGTCATGAGGTTGGTGTTCAGCTGACTCTGTTCCCCTGAAGTAGGGTTGCATTTATCTGAGAAATTAATTTCTATGATGAGATAGGACAGGATGGGGCAATATTGCCGGGTGGCCTTATCTTAGAATCAAAAGATCAAATTTTGGATCTTTGCAGCAGACACTGTGTCTTTTAAAGTAAACTTCTTCAAATAATTTCTCTAAGAGAAAACTGAAAATGAGATTTTGGGGTCTTACAGCTGAGATGTAATGACTCTTTACGATTGCAATATAACCCAAAATATTAACAGTTTAGTTGTAGCACACACGTGTGCTGCAATACACAAGGACATGCACACGCAAATTACAACAAAGCAGGTTTGACCAAGAGGTCAGGTCTGTTTGTTTACTGTTGTCCTTCCTTTGTGTGCGTTGATGTGTGGGCTGTGTTGTCTGGTCATTGTGTTATGGGTGATAAACAGGTCACCTCTTTCACCCTGTTGTTGACTTGAGCTTAGTTGCACTGAGAAAAAGTCAGCACTGAGGGGGAGCACAAGAGAGGCAGATAGAAGGATGGAGAAAGAAAAGTGAGAGCAAGCTAGAAAGAAAGATGAGTAAAAAGAAGAGAGAAAAAGACGTACAGCCATGTAAAGAAAGAGATAGAGGCAGAGACTTGCACTGCTTTTTTTTAACTGATGTGTATGGGCGGGACTGGGCCTTTTTTTGGGTTACATTTGTTTCAGGGGTTTCTTTTGTGTGTGTGTGTGTGTGTGTGTGTGTGTTGGTGTATTTGTTTTGTTTCCCTGGGCCTATCGGAAAGCCTCCATCCATTCTCACTCCATCAATATTTGATTGGAAATATCTCTTGTTCTTCCTCTAGTGCTGAGTGTGCATGTGTGATTGCATGTCACACAGGTGGCCTGAAACTAGTGTTGATTTTTATGGGGTACAGTATATATAAAGTTGCAACTACTTAAATGCAATCACAACTTTTATTCTTGATTAGTTTCTGTAATTTTTTGAATAAATCATTAAATGTGAAGTCTACAAAAAAGTGCAAAATATCCTAACAATCTCGCATATTTCCAAGATGACATGTTCAGATTGCCTGTTTTGTTAGACCAACAGCAGAAAACCCAATGATATTGAATTTGAAATTATAAAATACAAAGGAGAAGCAGTAAATCTTTACATTTTAGAAGCTCCAACAAACCAATAATTGGATTTCTTTTTATGTTTGCTTGATAAATGATTTAAATGATTCATCAGTCGTTGTTTGAGCTTACATATGTGTACATAGTCCAAATTTGTCTGTGAAATGTGTCTTTTGTTTTTGTCTCAGTTAGTATAGCTGTGTGTAATATTCAATATTAATTATTCAATGGTAAAAGCGAACCTCAATTAAATGCTATGGATCTTGTATGTTGAAACAAATACATGGCTTGAGAACTCATGAACTTGGGCCTCCTAAAGAAGATTGAGCTAAAATGGGATGAAGAAAAAGTCACCGAGATGCTGTAACAAAGACAACAAATAGAGAAATACCACACAGAAACTGAGCAAAAACACAATGAACACAGAGTACAGCGAGAAAGGGAAAACAGAATAACCAGAGAGAGAAGTTATTAGCCACACGTGAGAGAGATGAAGACAGAGACAAAGGCAGTGAGAGCACCAGGCAATACAGAGAGACAGAGAAGGCTGATGGAAAAACAACCCGGAAAGAGTGTGATATTCACAGAGATAAATGCAGACAGACAAAGGAAGATTAAAAAAAGTGATGCAGACAAAGTCAGAGAGAGACAGGGGGTGGGGTGTGAGAGACAGGGTGAGGTAGACAGGGAGAGTGAGAGTGAGACAGAAAGTTAATGGACAGCTTTAGAAGGTAATGGACTGTAGATCCCCTGTGGTCTGATGGTAGGCCCATTCAACCTGTGTACTTTAGCCATTGTCTGCTCTATCTTCTATTCAATATCCAGATGCTCCCCAACCCTAGGGCTTTTGCAGAAGAGCACAGGGCGGCTCACACAGCCACCCATAGAGAGGATTTATTTGACTTGCTTAGTTGAATTTGTATGTTGTAATAAACCAGTTTAGTTCCAGGAATTTAAAATAAATAAATAAATTTAAAAAACAGGTCATGTGAAGTAATAAAAAAGGATTACTCTACAAACCCATATATTAAAAAGATCCTGGCGTCATTATGCCTCTTAATTGATATTTATAATAAGTCTCTGAGTCTCTTTGTGTGTTTGACGTGTGGGTGGCCATGCATGCATAGCCATGTGACTTTGTTTGCAGAAGAACAAGTTAAAGTGTTCATATCTTGAATTCTAAAAATATTAGGGACACAAGGCTTTATCTCTTATTGGTTATCCATACTAATCATTAAGAGAAGCAGAAGAGCACTTTTCTTACGTTTGTGACCATTCAACAGTTGGAGCAAGTCGGTATCAAGAGGTTTTTTTGGTGTTTGCTGTTGAATGTTTTGCATTTATCTTCATGTGACAGAGCAGGAGGAGGTGAACAAAACGTAGACGCACACCGCATGGTAGTATAACATGAGAGAGAGGGAAAAAAAATGGCGCTAAAACTTTGCAGCAGTGCAGTTTTAGTGTCAGGTGGGACCAAACCACACCACAGTCTACAGAACATCCTCACTCAGTGGTTACTGCATGCACACACAGACACTTTTGCAAATGACTATTTCTGTACGTTAAGAGGCATATTTCAGTGTGTGGTAAGCCACCAGCTATCTCCTACCTGTGCATTTATAGTGTAGGTTTACTTTTACAATACTCTTTTTTTCCTTCCAACCCACTGATTGACACAGAGTTGTGAATGTAACCTTTCAGTCAGTTTCTTTATCAAATATTTAAATAGCCATACTTAGCTAGATTAAAATTCAACAAAGAGATTAGGGGGCTCTTCCGGATATGTTTCCTTGGCTTGAATGATGCACTTCATTTGATCAGATAGGTTGATGCCGCCCATCCCGGTACCTGCTACTAGTCTATGTTTATACTAGTTGGTATCATTCATAATTTTTTTTTGTTTGTGTGTTTTGTTACGACTTTTAAAAGCTGTGTGCTGGCAGCATATAACTATATATCAAAGTCAACACTGCTGACAACATAATTCTTTTCCTCTGTGGCATTAGAACACGTAACACCAGCCTCCAGGATTGTCTGCAGGTGAAACTGGACTAACCAAATACCTTTTAAGGCTGATAGATTCAGAAAGACTCTGTATAGACGGAATTGAAAACACACACTAGCCTAGCATAATAATAAAACTACAAAAAACCCATAACGCAGCCCTCTTTAAAAGTTCGTAGTTACATGGGTACTCTATCCATTCAATAAGAATATCTGTTGTAATGAATGAACGTGCTATTGTCTAGTTGTGAAGTATAGGCCAACCCCCACTTTTTTATACTTAAGTTTCAGAAAAAAAATGTCTGATATTGGGGCCAATGTGGTTTCCATTCTTTCCAGAGCAGTAGAGAACTCTCAGAATAGCCTTTTCTGTTCATTCGGTTTAGGTGATGCGCAAAAATGCTTTTGCGCTGCGGCTAAGTCTTATAATGGTTGGGAAAACCCTGCCATTGTACGCGATTACGCTTTCAACAGAGCATGGCTTTGTTTTGGGATGGGTTATGAGCCAAAAAGGCTAAGAAATGCTGGCATTTCTATTAAGTATCTTCCAGCACATTTTAAGGAGGGTTTAACTCCAAACTCTTTAGAAGGCTTCCTTTTTGTTGAAACAGCAAATCTGCTGTGACTGCAGTGGTGGGGAATGTCCTTAATTAGCCCAAACATTAGCTCTGTTTCAGCTCACTAGCTTGAAGCGGGCAAGAATGGGGGAGGGCGAGAAGAAGATAAAAAAAGGGGAAAGGGGTGAAAAAAGGAGTGGCAGATGGGAGCGTAGACAGGAGAAAGGGAAGAGAGAGGAAGATAGAAAGCTGCCAGAAAGTGCCAGGGAAACTGCTTGTGATGCTGGTTCCATTAAAGCACCATTCTAGCTGTTTTCCTGGCACTGTAACTTACATGTATGTACATGCCATTTCCTTGGTACCTGTCAGGCTTACTTCAACCTCTGTAACACCGCTGTCATTCCGGAAAAACTGATGGTGTTTGTGTGCAGAGACTTGCACGTGACCTACCAGGTTTGTCCTTCTTTCACCATAAATTACTGGGAAATCCCTGGTTTTCTTTGCGCGCGTGTGTTTGTTTGAGAGTGGGAACGAAGATGCAACAGTTCATTATGGTAACAGCTGGCACCCAGGCCAAACTTGGAGGGCAAATTCTTTTGTAGCCCGTCAAGTCTCAACATGTTTGTGATTAATTGTTATTTTTTTTATCAGCCAATCACATCTCTGGTCTGAGGTCTTCTTTTTTTCCCAGGATTCCCTCATAGTGCAGAACTATTTTAGATACAGACTTCGATGTTTGGTTTTAACAAGCTATTTGTGGCCTTTTCCCTTTTTTGTCCTGATAATGAATATACCTTTGGATACTGAAGGACTATTTTTTCATATGAACCAAAACAGGTTCTACCATCAAGTATCTCTGCCTTGCTGACTGAACAAAATAAGCGTTATATAATAATACAACATTACAAACAATACAAACATGCACCTGCGTTCGTTAAGGGGTTTGGTAAGCTTTAGCACCATTTGTTTGTCACTAGGGAGCAAACAGAGAAATAAGTAATAATTCTAAAGGACAGATGCAGCATTTCTTTATGATTGGGTGTGTGAAAATGTTTCTTGTGGGTGTGTTTATGAATGCAAGGTGCCCATGCATGGATAACTTCTCCCATTGTGTTTGTTCATGGCTATCCTAAACTGCTGAATGACTTTAAAGCCCTATTGATACTGGATATTTTAGGCTGAAATAGATATTCCGGAGGTTGAAATAATCAGAATAATCAGAATAATCAGAATAGGATCTAATGAGTAGTTTGAGATTCTTTGGGATTTCCGCCCTGCAATTTTTTGTCACTACCTGACAAAAACACGTATCGACACAGAAATTAGCTGCCATTAGCTAGTGTTGATATAACGAGCCAGCTGATTGATTGGCCTAATCATTCTAGGGATTCCTTTGAGCATGAAGCGCAGAAGTACAGTTGCAGTGATTAGTTGATTAATCCATTAGTTGATCCACAGCAAATGAATCAGTAACAATTTTGATAATGGTTTTAACAGAAAACAAGATCACTGGTTCCAACTTCTCGAATGCGGGGGTTTCATCATATATACATCCTTCATTTAATCAGACAGGTTGAATCTTAGTGCAGTCAAAACAAGTTATTTCAAAAATAACTTCTTGTCCCTCGTACTTTGTTTGCAGACAACCATGTCCCACTGACTAAGCCTGGTGTCAGGTTAATACACCTGTCTCCGGCTGATTTTACATGCAGTTCTTAGGAACAAACTGAAAGATGTCTTCTACCCCAGAGCCTCTTCCCTTGTGTTTTTCTCGCTCTATCCATTTTTTTCTCTGTCTTTTACTTCTGGTTTGTCATTCCAGCCATCCTCCAGACGACCGCAGTCTGACCCTGGTATTTTCTCAGTCTGGTGCACAATCATTCGTCCATCTCTTTATTCTCTCTCTCCAACTCTTCTATTTATCTCTACTGCCTGCAACTCTCACCCTTTAAGTGATTCCTTTTCTCTTGACTGCTTTCCTTTTTTGTCTCTTGTTCTTTTCCTTAGTCTTTCACTGCTCTTCCCGCTGTCTACTTCTGTGTAATGCTGCTATTCTCTGAACTTGTCTTCCTCGCTGCTATCTTTTTGCTTTCCCCCACTCTCTCTTTCTCTTGCTATAAATAGCGGTCTTGTGGGCTTGAGGTGTTAGCAGCAGCAACAGCAGTGCATGATTCATATTTCTGATATTTCATATTCCTCCTTTATATTTATTTTCACTAGTCTCCTCACTAGACTCTTTTCTACTCTCCTCTCCTCTCCTCTCCTCTCCTCTCCTCTCCTCTCCTCTCCTCTCCTCTCCTCTCCTCTTCACACATGAAGGCATTTGGATCATATTTAAATTACTTTCACCCCAATAAACTCTGTCTGTGAGTGTGCTTCCTGAATGGAGGCCATGAACAATCATGGCCTCCATTCATCAGTCAGTCTCCTCTTTAAACTTCAACATAACTTCTGGCTGCTCTTGTACAACTGCTTAAACATAGTAGAAGAGACTGGCTGTATAGGGAAGACGAATGTATGGATGTTAAGCTAGCAGGTTAGCCTCAGCAGATCTTTAAGACAGAGGCTTCTGTCAGCGCCGTTTCCAGCTAAGTAAAGTTTATTTCTGCTACTTCATTGACCGAAAACACACACAGGTATCTGGCACACAAAACCTATTCAGAAGTAAAAGATCTCCCCTGCAGAGCTAAGGATAGGTCCATTGGTATCAGCTGTTGCAACAGGAAGGTTCACTGGTAAACCACAAGAATCTGCCATATGGCTCGGAAGACAGCTACATTTCTTTTCTTTTTCTTTTCTAATTTCTAAGTTTTTAAAATAAACCTTTAAATATGTAAACGAAAGAGCATCTGTGGCACTCTGTGGCAATGGCAACGCTAAGAGTCTATGTTTCTCCTTAGTGGGTAATTATTGGCCCATGCCAAAACTTTTTCCTCTAAATCTTTTACATGCTTCCACTAATAATTTAATCAATAAAAGTTGATGAAAATTAACAAGCAAAGGTGGTATTTGCATTTGTGTAGTTGAAAACTGTAAAATTTACTTTAAAAAATGTCTTTATCAGATAAATGATTATCAGTTGGATTCATTTATATATTCATGATTGTCGCTGCAATTAATTGTCTTTTTGTTTCAATTAATTGTGGCACCTGAAATAAATTTTAATACCATCAAAACTTTTGCTGTTAGTCCTGGTAGTTTGTATTTGCACAGAAATTTGTCTGACTTCGTCTTGGCCATTTAATAAATGTTTATAATAGCAGATATAAGCTAATATAGGATGGCTTGCACAGCACCTGCAGTTACCAAGGAATATACTCATATTAACTGTATGTAAATATACTAATGTGTGCATTTAAAAAAGAGAGTATCACAAACACATGTGCAACCAACCACATCAATGCAGTCACATGCACGGTCCCCTTGCACGCTTGGGACCCCCCCCCCACACACACACACACACACACACACACACACACACACACACACACACAAGGAAGAAGGACTGAGGGTCTCATTGAGTAGAAGGGTCTGAGGTCAGATTTAGGGTCAATGTCTGGGTCACCTAAGGGGTCCATTGGGGGGAGGCCTTCTCAATGATGATAGATTAGCAGAGACAGATAGAAGAAGAAGGAGAAGATGGAAAAAAAAGAGAGAAAAACTCACCCAACATATGAATCATATCTGATGTCCTGTGTTGACTTCACAGGATGTGTGTGTATTCTCATAGTCAATTCTGGTGTTTGTTTGCCTGCCAGTCCCTCATCACTTTTTATTATCACTCTTTGGCCCTGTGGTGAACAGATGAGGCTGATAGTTTGCTTGTCAGTAGGAAACCATTAAAGAAATGGCAAATATCCTCCTGAGCTTCCACCACAACTGGTTAGCCAGCATTATTTAGATGTTCTATTAGATTTGTTGTGAGTTTGATGCACGGTGTCTTTGATATGCCATCCTCTTCTTCCTCTTTCCAGTTTCCTTTCACTGCTGCCTCTTGTGTCACTGCTTTCTCATATTTTTTTTTTTTATCTCCTCATCTTCTTTTCTCCACAACTCCTCCTCCTTCATGCTTGTAGAGATTATGTACTTGACACACTAAGAACAAACACAAGTCTGTTTATATACAGTACATGACATACCTGGATTAATTTTAAAGGTACCGATTTGTTTTACCTGGAACTCCAGCCTTTGTTATCAAAGTGAGATCACCACCATGACAGCTATTTGCAGCTATGCTGGCTGTTTTTCAAAGCAGATTTTTTTCTGTGTAATTCACTAGATCGTCTGACTCACCAGATCTAGGCTTTGGGTATAAGCCTGCCGCTGGCCCTGTGTCTGATGCAGCATTCTCCCTTACCATTATCTGCCTGTTACCATTTTCAAAATCCCCTTCACTACGGAAAACAACCAACTTCTGAGCTAGCAACCTACACACTGAAAATGTCAAGTTTCTATGAAGATTTGGATCATGTAGTCACACGTCAACATGCCTTTAATTGGTTTTGTGGGGTTTACTTTGTGGGTGATCGGCCATTTCAATGACAGCGATCGCCTCCCGATAAGCACCAAAACAAGTTCCCCCAAACATAATTTTTCATGGCCACCATCTCTGCATCCTGTGCTCAGCGCCACCCAAGATGATTGTGAGTGGTTAAAGACATATAAACATGCAAGAGTTTTTTTTTTTTTCCCCCATATAGCAGAATGATTAATGGATGCACCATTCTGACACAGCACTGTAGACTTAGGTCTGGCTATGCGAGACTATTCATTTGATAAACAGACTGTGCATGAATCCCAGTTTACAGTAAGACACATATGCAATCAGCGGCACTGGTCTGTCCGGTTTACAGTAAGACACATATGCAATCAGCGGCACTGGTCTGTGACCTATGTCAGTGCAGAGTAGCAGCTTGTGCGTTGTGAAAGATTCATGAAATTCATGAAATTCATGAAAATCATCAAATTTGCAACCAAAAAAGTACAATATTGTCTCATGGAAGACATGTCACTGATGTTTTTTTTTTTAATTGTTCCTCATCTGTGGGACAGTGTAGCTAGAAATGGAAAGGACCTCAGGTAGCTCATTGGGCGAATCATGGCAATAATGTTTTAAGAGGATGGGGGGTACAGAGAGCAACGTAGGCCTAGTTAGAATTTTGATTCTGTGTGCCTCTGATACACTAAGTGCCTTTTGAAGAGAGTCCCATTTGCGAGCTGCAGCTAATGATAAGTAGACCTGCTCTGATAGTAGATAGGTATTTTCATTAGTGTCTCAGAAGTGTTTCAGGACATGACTGATAGAGAGACAGAGGGGTGTATTTAAGGTTTTTATCAGAGACGACAGAAGGTGTTTTTCAGGTTTTTATCAGAGAAATGAATGATTTACTTCGGACTTCCAACCACAACTTTGATACACACTAATGTGGCTGTATGTGTTGGCATAGCACTTAGTATGGACAGGTGTTGGAGGCCTTTTGAAGTCGCGGCTCTGATGGATCGTTTCATAGTACGCACACTTCTCACTTCTCCCTCAGGCTTTGCACCTGTATAAATCTGAATCACTGCCGTTTGTCACAAATGTAAAATGTATGTGCACACAGGAGCTGTTGGAGTAGGCAGCCAGTTATAGTGAAGCTGCCTTTCGAAATTCCAGATGTATTCATCAATGCAAACATCCTGCTGGAGCAGCACATCCTTTAGCTGTGCACCCACATATGAGTTGTGTTTGCCTTAGCTTGTGTGAATATGTCTTTATACTGTGCCGTGCATGTTTACTTCTGGCTCTTGAACTTTCTTGCCTACTTTCTTCTTTCCTTTGATTTCAACCTGTTTTTCTGACCTCTCATAAACCTCCAACAGCGTGATGTAACATGTGTTTGTGTATGTGTACACGTGCTTTTGTGTGTTTTCATCTCAGCCAGAAAGCCTAGTAGAGGCATTTCTGTTGACATTACCCCCTCTTTTCTGTTCATGCAGCCCCCCCTAACCCCGATCCCCTCACCGGACAAGTTTTCCAGATTTTTCTTTTTTTCTTTTGCCATCCATGAGTGTGTATATACGTCTGGAACATTTTAACCTATGTCATGTATTTTATGTGTGTTGATGATCTGTCATGGGGAAAACAATCTCTCCCTTTTGCGCTTGTTGTCATGCTAATGTTTTGAACACACCCACTCACATCTCCCAACAATGAATAGATATGAGATGTTGGATCTGGACCTGAAACAACAAGTTGATTAGTCAATTAACATAAAGTTAATTTTGATTCTCCCATTATAATTGATTAATTTTTCATTTATAATTGAAAATGATGGTTTCAGTTTGTCAAAGTCTTTTTTTCTTGTCCTACATTGTACATAATTAAGTATCTTTGGCTTTTGGGCTATTGACAAATTGCCCTCTGGGAAAAAGTGAATGAAATTTCTTCACTATAACCTGACTTTTTAATGAACAAACAGTAAATTGATAATTGAGAGAATAATTGGCACATGAGTTATAGTGAAATTTTATTTAGTTACATTTCTACTGGGATCCGTTTCTAATTTCTAAATTAAGCAATTTAATTTAGAATCAGCTCTTTGCTTATTTCCTGATATGGTCTGCAATCATTGTCAGCAATCATTGCTAACATTTAGTAGCCCATCACATACTCCCCTCATCTACTACTCATTTTACCTTTAAGCAGTTGCTACTTTAAAGAAAAGAACAGTATCAGTGTCTCTTTCATTCCTGGCCTGACCCTTATTTCATCTTAAACTTCTTGGTTCGGATATTTTAAGCCTTAATTGTGTTAACATAAGTATAAAAGTCATGTAATAATGGTTCATTTCTGTCATTGTTCCAATGACAGAAAGTTAGACATCTTTTATACTGTACTAAATTCAGCTGTAAAATAGGGTAATTCACTTTTGTGTGCACTCTTTTGTGTCTTTTGTACACCGTATGGATTTTTTTGCCAGAATACGTGCACGTGGATCCTTAATTGGTGTGTGTGTGTGTGTGTGTGTGTGTGTGTGTGTGTGTGTGTGTGTGCGTGTGTGCGTGTGCATGTGCACAGTGACAGCGATAAGAGCCTGGCTATTGTACAAGTCTTTAAAAAGTTAATTGTAGCCAGATGTACTTTGTGATTAATTACAGTGTTTCCTGTCAGAGGCGACAGAGCTGTACATTATTGTAATTATCTAGCTTTTCTCCTTATAAGAAAGTCTGACAACCATTAAACCGAAGCAGGGGCAGGTGAAATAACAAAACTCACTTGTCTCTTAAGCTTTGGGTTGGGACCCAAAACGGGTCTCAGGTTGGACTTTGGGGAGACCTCGATTGAAAGAAGGAGTTATAAATGTTTGTGTTCAAGTAACTTTAAAAGTCTCTTGTCATAAGGTGAAATGTTAGGTGTCATACATGCCCACTCCTGGCTGTGGGTCTCAGAGCAACACGCACCATGATCAAATGACAGCTCTTATGAGCCGCTCAGTGAATTCTCAAACATTCTTAAAGTTGCTTGGTATACCTGGCCTTGTGGAAGAAACTAACAGTGAAATAATAAGAACAGTTCTTTCTAACTTAAAAAGAAAAAAGTTAGTTTTGTGCCTTTTATGTTTTAAACAAGTAATTTTGGCTGTCACTTTATGAATAAGCCTCAAGCCTTTTAACTTTCTCCCCTATAAAAGTGTCTGTTAAAAGTTTTAATCGGAGCTCGTGGGTATCAGGGTACAATAGTTCGCTCAGGAAAAGGTTGTTAAATTTTGTCTGAATTGCTGTATTAGTCTCATTAGTGAGGCCTCGTCATTATTAAACTTAACTTTCCTGAGAATGGGAATCATTATGACTTTACACAACTCTGCTTTTGTTTCAATTGACAGCTCATTATCTACGTTGTCCTCCCTCCCACCTCCTCTCATCCTCTCCCTCTCCCCTTTCAGCCCTCTCCTCAAATCCCATCTTCCAACTCACCCCCTCCTACCACCATCATGCTTTTCTTCTCCCTTTTACCGATCAGCCTTTAACATCTGTCATCCTCTCCTTCTGCTGGTCTTCAACTTCACCTCACTCTTTTCCTGTCTCTTGACAGATTTATAACCTCCCACGACTCCGTTTTCTCCACTCTTCTCTTACTTATTCACTAAATAAACACTTTTGCGAGATCTAGGATAAAATTTCACTTCAGCAAAAGTAAATAAACTTGGATAACTGGGTTTTTACCTAGAGGTGGCATGATCTTCCTTGGTCTGTTCAGCATGCTTCTTAAGCAGTGGCCGTGTTTCTACTTGATTTAAGTGTTAGGCTGACTCAGTCCTTCTGACATTGACATCTGTCTCTCAGCAAAGCAGTGCTGAGACAGTCAGGCACCTTTGCAGTAACCCTATACCTTGTGGGTGTGTGTGTGTGTGTGTGTCTGTTTGTGTGTTTGTTTGTGTGTTTGTGTGGCTGTGTGTGTTTGTGTGTATGTACATGATGTCCTAAGTTAGTGTGTCTGTACATGATGTTCTCAGTTATTGCATCATTGTCTCATATAACCCAAGCCCATTTGTCTCCTCACCTCACCTCACCTCACCTCACCTCATCTCACCTGTCCTCCTTTCTCTCCTCTCCTTTGTTCTCCACTTTTTTCCTCACCTACCCCTGCCTCTGTATAGATCTGCTTAGGCTAGTACAGTTGGCTGGACTTTAGCTGTCAAGGAAACCAGTTTCCGAGTTTTCAACACACTTGAGAAAGAGTGGGTACTGTACGGAACATTTCTGCATTGTGTGTCATCCTAACAGGAAAGACTTCAGAGGACAAATATGCCCATTTCCTCTTCCTCTAACCTCACTTCTGCCCTCATTTCTGTTCTCAGCCCTCCTCCTCACTTCCCACCCCTGTTTTGTCAGTCACGTGTGCACGTAGTGTTTGCGTCTGTATGCGCTAGATAAATATTTGTACAATTACTCTGTCTTATTACTTAATATGAAAGTGAAATCATCCTGTCATATCTTTCTCAATGCATTTTTGTGCTTGTGTGTGTATGGGAGTATACCCAACTATAGCCACCATTTGTATTGGTCGAGTTTATTTCTAACTTTTCTCAGTTAAACAAGTCTGCTTCAAATCATGTGTGCACTGCATATGTATGAGAGAGAGCAATAGAGAAAAAAGTTCAAGGAAAACTAGGCTAATGTCTTGTAACAGTGTGCGCTTTGGCAGTAATGGACTCTCATCTGGGACAAATTAACCCCAAAACCTGCATGTAACAAAACCACAGCCAGTCATCAGAGAGACCCGTAGAAACACACACAAACATACATACAGCACACATGCACACAAACACACACACATGCTTCCATTTGGCTGGATGTTTCGATTCGATTACTTCGGCCTCTAGTGCATGACTTTGTCGGTAGCCTGTATCTGTTTAACTTCTCTGGTTACCCTGTCAGAGCTGAAGCCTAAATCAGTTCCTCTCCCTCGTCTCAACCAAACAGCTGCCGAAGAAATATAGGCCACTGCGAGGGGAAGAAAAGGGCAAAGAGACATAGACTGAAAGATAGAAGGGGGCATAGAGATATGAAGGGGAAAAAAAGTGAGGAAAAAAAGATTTGTGACATAAAAATTTGATGTTTTAACTTGTTTTTCACCCTCTGTCACATTCGCCTTTTTCCACTCATTTCTGGCTCTCCCTCTGTCTCATTCCCTCTCTCTACTCTCCTTTTCTCTTGACATAAGCTAATCCCTCTTTTATGTTTATTGTATAGACAGGAGGTGTGGAGTGGTGTGTCTTTGTGTATTTATGCGCACATGCACAGTTTGTGTATTTGTTTTCATACATTTGTTTGTGTGTTTGTCTCTTCAGGGTTTCTGTTAATCTGTTGACAAACTCGGGGGGCTTGTGGAGGAGTTAGAAATGAGACCATGGCACAAGCACAGGCACACCAGCACTCACATGGATCACTGACATAGTGTGTAGTATTCTTAGAGTCAGTTTCTGTTTATGCCAAAGCTACACTGTGTGCATATAAACAGACATTTGGTTACCCTCACTAAAGTGGTCGTTAGGTTGACAGAGCATAAATATTGTGTGCTTCAAATATTCAACACACAGTTTTAATTGCTTGCTTGCACTTTCCTCTGTATTTGGGACCTAAAAATCTCTTTTATCTAATATCTCCCACATTATGTGTCTTACTGGTTAAACACAAGTTAAAAAGTAACAAAAAAAGTGTTAGGGCATCGCTATGGTGATCACATGATCACAGTGTCGCTGTTCGATTCTGACTGGGGACATTTCTAGCCAGTCTCCATGGTCATGATCAAAATTAAAACTGCAGCAAAGTACAGTACGAAGCATGGGGAGAGATTTGAAGTAATAAAGATGTCAAAGTACAAGATCAGTGGTATTAATTAATGGCAACTTGTGTGGTTTTCTTGTATAAAGATACAATAGTATCTACCATAACTGTCAGCTAAACGTATTTTGTGTATCATTGATGACCAACAAATGTGACCTGCATGTTCATACAAAGACAGGATACCAACAAAATGGGGACCCAGTTATCAAAACATTGCTTCCTAGACATATTAATGATTGAAAACTCCATGGTGCATCTTTACTAAAACATTTATTTATCTTTATATGCTGTTTGTAGCTTTGCAGCTTTTGATAACATCCGGCTATCACCAGTACTGCATGAGAAATTTTCAGGCCAATACTAATGTGGGACTAAGACTTGTGGAACATTTATGCCCTAATATTCCTTGTGTGAAATATCCTGCATGGAGTTTATTCGCTTTATCGAAGGAAAAAAAAAGTTTGAATGGTTAAATCTGTCAGCTCCAAAGCTTCCACTAGGTTGTCTCAAAGTCCATTTGAGCTCTCTCATGTCTCCAAAGAGTTCCACCTGTTTCAGAACTGTACTTTCTCACTTTATAAGTAAAGAATAACAAATACCAAAGACAACTGGCGCAGAGAAAACCATCACTAAGAAAATGTTGACATTTTCCACTGTGTAAATTTGAGCTGATTGCAGCATTAGAGTGTAGTGTTGTTTAAACACACATGAGTTCTGTTACGGGATTGGATGCCTATGGCTATTGATGCTCTCTAAAGTTAAACCTGAGAAGTGCTAAAGTTCAACTTGGGTGTTAATAGTGGAGGATCTACAAGTAATGGTGCGTGAAGGGATAGTCCTCCCAGATGATGTAATAGTTTTATCTGGGACAACCACCATCCTCTCTCTCTCTAACACTGTTCTTAACCCTCTGTTAGATCATCAGTTTCTGTAACAGTGTCAGGACCTTGCTATAAGATGTCATTTTTACCCTGTGGTATCCAGAGACACTTAACACGCACACAAGCACACAGAAAAACACACCACATAACAGCACACAGGCATGGATATATGTTTCTCAGTAATGAACTCCTGCCAGTAGTATCTTATCTATTATTTGAGAAAGCTTTAGTACGGATTTTATTCATGATCCCCCTACAGTATGTGGCATATTTCCTTTTGCTTCTGACCATACAAACTTCTTGTTTGTGATGCTGTTTTTCTATCATTAGACATGTTACTTATTCAGATGTAGTGAAAAAGATTTGAATGTCTGAGCAGTAGACACATGGTGAATGGATCATGTCCATCAGCATATCCGTTTCTCCAATCTGTTTGTTTATGATGTGTTAACAGAGCAGCAGGTGGGTGTATGCTATATTAAGGCTGCAACCTTTTACAAGCAAATACACACACATACACACATGTATACACTTAAAAAGTCTGAAGCTCACATAAATTCTTGCACAGAGAAACACAATTGATGTATACACACTTGCACATTGCACATGCTGCAGGGACATGATGGCTTCCTACTGCACAGAGGGTTAAGTTCAAAGACTTTTTGGTCCCTTAAGGGCAGGCAGAATTGCTGATATATGAAAGTCATTATGTTCGAATGTCTCATTTTCCAAATTTATCTTTGTTATAGTTCAAAGAGCATTTTATTGCCTAATCAATCAAATGAGGCATGTTGTTTGTTTAGACTGAGATTATCGATGATTACAGTGACCAAAATGGTCATGGTTATCAGTTATATCATGGTATTGTTGAAATGTGCTGATAATGTTCAGAAAGTACTGATAACACACCCCAAATAATTTCATTAATATTATCATTCTTACACACACATACACACACACACACACAGCATTCTGTGTTGCATTTGAGTTTATGCAATGGCTCTGTTCACAATTTACATAAATTACAAATTAGTTTTAAGAAGACGCTGAAAGTAATTGCAAAGGGTCCAATGATGAGGAGTCTTGTATAGGAGTCTATAGTATTTCTCCTGCCTAACTAATTTGATGACAACCAGATTTTAAATGATAAAATAAAAAACAAATTAAGGTGTTTGGGTGACTCAACTATCCAACCTGTTACTGTGTGTATTAGGCAAATGGAGGCTGTAGAAACATGACACATAAAGCAGCAGAACATGAATGTGTAGTGTTTTTAGAAGAGTAGGTAACACTGAAATCTCCAGTTTAAAATATTGACAAGCTTTAGGCAAGTTAGACAGACAAACCATGACGATTTCCCCCATTCTGAAGTTAACTTACCTTATTTACCTTGCATTCTCTATAGAGTAGTGGGTGGTCATCAGGAAGGACTCAAAAAAAGTGTTTCTCCATTTCACAGTGATTTCAGGGTGACCATTTTCATTCAGGATTACCCCAGTATGCCTATAAAAAACCAAAATATGACCACACTTCAGGCTTAGTACTCTTAGAAGGCTGAAAATTCTCCAGAACACTTTCATTGCCCTCCACCATGTTTTCATTGATGCAAAAGAAACATGCTGCGCCTGCAAGCTTCCATCTGGGAGACTTTTGCTAGCTGTGGTTGATGCTGGACAGTAATCACCGTGGGTTTTTCAAACACTGTTTTAATGGTAATTTGAATTGGAAACAGTTACACTAATGGATGGGAATTTTACTGTGGTTTAGAGTATGTAACTATATAGTACATATGCAAACTGTTAATTATTTCCACATTGAAATCTCTCAGCCCATTACATTGAAGCTCCTGAACTTTGATTTGATACTTCTCCAAACCTTCTGTTTAAGATTACTCCTGATAATCTCCCTGTAATTCTAATGTAATAATGAAGATGACGCAAATAATAAAAAGCCTTCCAATGTAAAACTGTAAAACTTTGGATCCCTGCTTTCTTCACGTGACTTCATTGGATCTTTGCTTCCTGTATGAGCGACAAAGGAGGGCATTGTTTGTTGCAAATCATTTCAATCAAAACCACAATCAATGAATAGAGCTTTAGTAGAGCCCTGGATATTGGAACAGGGTTTGCTCAGCTGATTCAGGATTTGGGTATTAGATTGGTATTAGAATGTTATTTAGAGAATGAAGAAAAATGTTCTGTATCTTGAAGGTCAGGGGTTCATATGTTTTAACCAAAGCACTGAATCCTACCATCTCTGTGTTTTTAAGGTGATGGTAAGTGTTTTTCCTGCAGCTATCTCTGTGAACTTTGGAAGTCTGCCATGTCACCATATTTTACTCATTAGACCCAAATTTGGGATTATTCCAGGTATAATGTGATTCTCTGTGCATGGTTTGCTGTTCTGTCAAGGATTAACACTTTACAGGGGCGAAACTTTACACCAGAAGTTCCACTCATTATCCTCAGATTTCCTGTCATTACCCTTGGATCAAGATGACGGGATCAAGTGGCTGAACTGTAGCATGTAATGTGGGAGGGAGTCCATTTTTGAAATGCATCCTGCTTGTATTCTGGGGGAATCCCATGAATGGGAAAGATGAGAAAAACGAGCATGGGATAGGAAATGATAGGAGAGGAGTAAGATAGAATAAGGAGTAGAGAGGCGCACTGAGGAGACAGGGAAGAGGAGGGGAGATGAGGCGTGACCAGCAGAGCTGAGGGTAATGACAGCATTTGTGTGTGTGTGTGTGTGTGTGTGTGTGTGTGTGTGTGTTTTCCTGTGTGCGTGTGTGTGCACTTGCGCAGCCAAGCATAGAGAGATGAGACAATAGGGTGCACAGTGAGTGGCAGGCAGAGATGGCACCTATTGTTAAAACACACGAGTTCACAACATGTGGGCGCATACATACATCCACACACACACACCCCTATATACACACATCCAAATACACACACACACACACACACACACACACACACACACACACACACAAGGCTTGTTATTGAACCCATCCTGATGAATGGGTTTGTTTGTAGTTTCTGTTAAAAACACGAAAAAGAAAAAACAATCAAAATGTCCCTCCCATAGAAGACTGACACCAATCATGTTATTAACAGATCACCAATAACCGTATTTCCAAAGAACGAAGAAGAAAACCATGGTGTGTGTATCTCGGTATGTCACCACATTTTCTACAAGAACAGATTTTCAGCCACAACTAGGTCAGACTACAGTTCACATGCATGTACACACGCATGCACACATGGCCCTGGTTACTGGAGTAGGTAGAGTGGTGATTGATGGGAAACCAAAAACCATCTAAAAAGGAGGAAAGAGGGAGGGAGGGGGCAATGGAGAAACAAAGAGTGAGGGAGGCAGTCAGAAAGAGAAACAAGAAGAAGACAAAAAGATAAGGCAAACACAGGGGATATAGGAGGAGGGGGTGAACAAGTAGACTCTGGCCTCGGTGTTGCCTTCATTTTTTGCTGGACTAAGCTAAAATGTCTGTTTAAATGATGAGATCAGTCTCCATTGCTTTCTTTTCCCTCTTTCTGACTTTTACTGGAGCTTATTCATCCACTTTTCAATCATTCTTATTCATAACAGATGCTCCGTCTATCTCTCTCGGTCTCTGTGTCTGTCTCTCTCACCCACTCATATGCTGGCTAACCATAACAAGCTGTGGTAAAGTTCTTGGAGAGATTTTGGTCTGTGTGTGCGAATGAACCTGGTACATATATATATGTCTTTTTGTCTGCATGTTTATTAGATATCTAGATATGTGTGTCTGTGCACGCTGTAGGAGTTTTTTGTGGTTCTTTGCAAAGGAGCGTTTCCAGAGTGTGTGGGGCCTGAGAGACAGTTTGGCTACATACTAAAGGGGCACACCGGGACTTGTTTCATGCACTTGTACACACACCAACCCCACCGCGAGCCCCTATGCACCAACTCTGTAGGTCTTTACTGTATATAGAAACAAATCAGTCCATTCACTGGACTGAGACGCTTAATGTAATAAAGTTTTACGGGCCCTGATTTTTTTTTCTCTACTTACAAATCAAAATTCTTGGAAATGTGGGTCAGGACTCGAAGGTTGATCAGAGGAAAATCAAACTGGGTCAACGACACATTCTAGAGAAACTGTGATGAAAAGTTTATAGTTCAGTTAGGCTCCAAAAGAATGGGTTAAGTGCTAATGGCAAAAAGGGTGGTGCCAGTTGTTCTGCTATGTGCTGGAATAATGGGTTTAAAGCAAAACTATTAAGTCATGATTAGTTTCAGAGAAGAAATTATTTCATAGGAGATTTGCAGTGCACTAATTCTCAATTACAATATAAATAAAGTTGAATTGAATGGATTTGAATTGAAAATAACCTGCAGCTAGTCTTATTATCGATCCTCCTCTTTTACTCTTTATTGTATTCTTCATGTAAAAAGTTTATTTTAGGGTGCAATTGCAGACCTTGGCAGAGTCTGTGCCTCATCATGTGGTTTAAAACTAAATGCTTTCAGAAATAAAAGCCTTTCATAAACGGGCACTATGAAATAATTTTCATCAGTTTCTTTAAGCCAAAGTACTTTTTGCTACTTGCTGGATGGTCTGGGAACAGTTTTTATAAACTTGGATTTCATTTTGGCCACGTGGATGCATGTTTCACATTTATATGCATGTAATACTTGACGCATTACTGGTACAAATAAGCTGTGAAAAAACCTTGTTTACAGTTTTGCCTTTAATTTGGAACTGCATTACCATAATTATTTGTATAAACTATAGACTTGAAGGTTTTCCAGTAATTTAAAATTGATCCCTGGGAAATACCCAGATCTGAATGTTCGGTATTAAACCCTAATATAACACTTATCCTTGGTAGGATCGTTAACTCTACCAGTCCCTGGTAACAGAACTTACTCTAATCTAAAACCTACTGGTTGGTGAAAAGGTAAAGGTTTCTGATTATTTTTGTGAATTTAACAACCAGCGAGTCAAACATTACGGTTTCCTTCCCTTTTGTCTATTATGGATTTTTTGTCCCTTCTGATCCATATTATACAATTAAAAGCCTATATTTACCCTATATTTATGCTTCCACTTTCCCCAGGAGAGATTAGACACTTTGGACAACATCCTGTGAGTTTGGTACTATGTCAAAATGTTTATTTATACAAGTCTCTGGCAGTCATGGTGTTGTCTTCTGTTGCGAACTCCATCCATCTGGTGCTGTTCACTCACTCGGGTGAAGCAGACCAGAGCAGATGATCACAGAGTGTTAAAGCACAGCGGGATGTCTAGACTAGATGAGTTGATCAGAGGGTTTCAGCTTTCAGCCTCTCTGCAGGAAGCTGCATAATGCTTTAACACTGTCGATTCTGTTTCTGCCCGCCTCCCTGGCTGCCTAGTTGTACGTGGGTGTATGTATTGCAGAAATAGGGCAGACGGACTTAGAACTGACTGTCACTTGGGCAGGGATGTATAGCTGGCTCATTTTAAGTCCTCAGATAGGTGAGAGGAAGATAGTGAGTAAGCAATGCAGGGCTTAGAGAGTGAGAAGCCCTTATGTTGAAAAGAAGTGTGTGTGTGAGTGTCAGATAAGAAGCTGAAGATTTGAGTGAAGAGTCCTGCTTAGGTGTCTGTGTGTGTGAGCCAGTGTGTAAGAGAGACGGAGAGAAAATGAAGCTTGGATGGAAAGTGAGGGTATATCTGATTCTGACAAATTCAAGTCTCATGATGTTTTGAAGCTTGTAGCAGAAAAGATGGGAAAAAAGAGAGAAAGAAAAACAACCACTCTCAACAAGAAGATTTAGATTAAATAATTACTTAAATACCCACATTCTCACAATGTTGGCTTTTTTTTTAATATACATTTCTTCCAGATCTATGTTTACTGTGTCTGATGAAGCATATCTGTGTTCGAGAGATGTATACCCATTTATACAGATGAATGAAGAGGAAAACATTAATAATGGATGCTATCAGCTCATATCTGAGACAAATAAACAAACCCACATCCACACACACACACAAGTTTGCGCACCAGTTCTTCTTAGGACATTTCATTGACTTCAACACCTTTCATTGTAGACAGCCTAACCCAAACACTTATCCTATTCATGCACATCCCTAATCTTAACCGAACCTCAATTCACATCTTACCTCTAACCTTAAATAGGACATTCAGAAATGACGTTTTGCCTCATTAGGACTGGGCTTTGGCCATGAGTAGACCTGTCATGAGTATTTCTTTAGTTGATATATTGTCCCAGAAAGAATTGCGATTAAAAAAAATATTATTGTCATTTTAATACAATTTTCTGCCACTCATAAAATGATAACATAATAGCATAATAATACGAGTACATCATTTCAAGCAGTAATAAACTTTCAATTCTTCGGAATAGTCAGACATTGGAATTGGAATATGAAAGAATAAATACATATCCCAAATAAATTAAACATTAATAAAATAAAAACCCATAACCAAATCAATAAATAGAATAGCCTCTAAGGTTCTGTTAACAAAACTTACTCTAAAAAAAATATTAAACAATTAGAACAGGGATACAGACAGTGATTCATTCCTTAACAGGCAATACACTATTATTTTAACACTATTTTTAACCAAAAGTCAACATACCAGCGGGTTCACATTAATGGGCTCTCATTCAGCTTAAATCCAACATGTTCCCCCACTAGGGCAGTGGAGTACTGCTTTGAAATCAAGTCTATTGGACTTATTCTTCCAAACTTTCTGGCTTGAACTATACAATCGTTGAGAAAGACACCAATTGGGGTGTGTGTGTGTGTGTGTGTGTGTGTGTGTGTGTGTGTGTGTGTGTGTGAGCCCTGCCCATTGTGAAACTCAGACAGATATAGCAGACAAAAATGACAGAAAATGTGTAAATGCATTTTCTTTTTCTATTCAACTTAGGCACTATTAAAAAATACTTAGGGGCTGCAACTAAGTCTTATAATGGTAGCGAAAACACTGCTGCTTATTCTAGCATCGTGTTGGCTAAAATTTTGGTGACATTCGTAAGTGAACAAATGCAAAAAAAAATCGGGTTATTTTGAAGTCCGCAAAAATGATTGAGGTCTTGTCCTTATTTAGAGCGATAAATCTATAATGTGTTTATCATGGCAGGCCTACCCATGAGGACTACTGTTCCCGACAAGGTCAGTGTTTATACAGGAAAGGGTCCCAAAACGTAACAAAACATGTACGCACACATACACACTCGGTAAGAGAGTGAGGAAGGGGGATAGCTAATCTTGTAGTGTCCTGAGGGAGATGTCTTAACAGTCGTATGGGTGGTCAGGGTCTTTTCTAAGTGCTTCTGGGAAGTGGAATGTTGGCTTCCAGTCAGTCAGGTGACTTGCGGCCATTGTCATGTGACCACAGGGTCACGTGATGATAACATGCAGAAAGAAGAGAGTCAGGGAGAACAGGAGTAAGGGTTAGTAAGCACACACAGATGTTACTGTGTGTCAGTTGCTAATGGGCCCTCATCGGAGAAAGTGCTGCTCTAGGGTGAAGGAATTGCTGCTATGGACGATAACCAACACACACACACACACACACACACACTCACACAAAGTCTACACACATTAATGCACTCAGAAAAACACTGAAGCTTTCTGAGTTCTCTCCCTCTATGTGTGTGAATGGTGTGTGTGTGTGTGCGCGTGTGTGCGCAAGTCATATGATATAGATGGGGGCCCCAGGTTATACAATATGACAATATGAGATCATCACCTTAGAGACTGTCTTAATCTCCAAAGCAGCTCACAAGGTTTTCTAATAGCTTTACAGCATTTCAAGAGACTCGCTCACCGTGACCAGGAAGAATCTTCACTGCCGAGTGCTTGATTGCTTGGTACAGTGGTTGTTTTTTAGGATTTTAATGGCTCCATTACATGGTTAAGGGGTGTAGCTTTAAACCCACTGAATGATTGATGGCAAGCTTGTTATTTGCCTTGGTTGGGTTGCACTAATGCACTGGATGCGTTTGTTTGTTTGTTTGCTTTTACCTTAATTCATATTCAAATTAAATACTCAAATGACAGAATACAATGCTACAAAAAAAGCAGTGATTCAAAACAATTTATTTGTTTACCTGGAAAATGTCAGACTATTGGTAATTTATTTAAGGAAACAGTTGTATTGGAGTCAAGGTGCTCCTCATTGGACCTCTTTTTAAAACTGGTTGCCATGGTGATAATCCGGATGATGTTCCCAGAGTAGGTGTCTAGCCTCCAAGGTCTGATCGTATATCATGTTAGATTTTCCTCTAGTTTCTTCTTTAAATGCAACTTAAATTTCTTCTCTGTGTTTCAGGTATTTTGTCATCCATACTTAAACAAACTGGCCAACCTTGGTGTCAGTGCTGCTGCTCTTTTTCTGTGTGTCAGCAGACCAGTCCGTCTGCTCAGTTGGCTGTAATTTCATCCTCTAAAAGGGTCACAGACATTATGAAAGCGTTCTGGATGTGTGTCATGATTTCCTCTCAAAGCACAAATTTCTGTTTGTTCTGGGTAAATTGGGACATCACTTTCATATTTGTTTCAATCAATTTTGTTAAATATCTCGTGCAGCCTACTCGTAATTTAATAATTTAGAGTCACAGAGGAAGAATATGCAACCATATTTAGGCTTCAGTCCTCTGTGTGTTGAGGTTTCATCACCTTATTTTACCATTGTCAGGCAGCTCTGATTTTGTGTATTATTGGTGCACTGATGTAATGGATGTGTCCGCAACAGTTGAGCATAGTGCTGATGTAGAAACTAGAAATATCTATCTGAAAAGACACCCAGACAAAAGGAAATAAATACATACACACACTCATATAGGCTATATTATTTTAACTTTCAACAGATTGTTTAAATGAATGATGTTTAAAGAAAAGCAAAAAATGAATACCTAAAACAAGATAATAATGAATTATTTAGGCTTTTTCCACTTGAAAAACACACACACACAACACATGCTAGACACAAATGAATGCATGACAGCTTTCATACAAATGTTCATGTGCGAATGCACACACATATGCACACTAACACTTCTTTACAAGATCCCACCTGCCTGCACTGTCTTTTGCATCTGATTTGTTGAGGTATCAGTAGTAGAGCTGGAATGCCCATTAAAGTGTGTGTGTGTGTGTGTGTGTGAGAGAGAGAGAGAGAGACTTTTCTAAGAAGCTAGTCCGCCACGGGATGGAAGAATTTAGACCGTAACTTTCTTTTCTTAGCTTGTTTTGGTCAAGCCCTCACTGAGTGCCCACGACCGCTTCTAATAAAGACTCAGTTAAAGTTTGGTGCGAAATTTAAAGTCTGTAATTCACAATTGAGCAACAAATATACAGACGCAAGTAGCGGGAGCCAGTACCTCAGGCTTTGATGTGTGTTCCAGTGAAGAGTGGTGGGAAGCTGGTCAGGGGGCCTATCCTTGCTCACATGTCGATAGCATTTTATCAATCCTGATTAAGGTTTTTCCACTAGCAAGTTAGAATAAGCAGCTTGTGGTATCATAGCTGTGTCTGAAATCCCTCTTTTATTTACTCATTCCGTATATGATAGACAGTTAAGGCTGAATATTCATTGATAAGTCAATCGACAGAAAATTAATTAGCAGCAAGTCAAGCTATGATGGAATCAACAGTTTGACAAAAATTTTCAAACTATTCTCTGATAATTGATAGTCTCAACTATGAATCGATTTATCAAGAAAATAATCATCAGATTAAACAATGATGAACATTCACTTGATGCAGCCCTACACTTAGTAGTTAATAGTCAGCAGTAGGTTGAGAAATTGGACACTTAAGAATTATCATTATATGGCATTCCTGACTCATCAGAAGGACTTTCATTTTGTCAATGCAAGATTGTTGGCAGAACATTGTGAAACTGCCAAGGACACAGCGTTTTTTTGTTCCACTGTTGGAATTTTTATTTGCATAATCTTCATACTCAGAATTCAGACAAGTCAAATGAAATCTTTTATTAGATTATTTATAAATTCCTTTTTATAAACCAGTTTGTCAAAAAGGGCCTTGCAAAGAAATGAAGCAGGTACTGGACAGCTAAAAAGTAGACAGACAGATCAAAACAGAGCCTGACTTACTGTAATGGATGTTTGTGGCTGCTTTGAGTTAAGATGAAAGGACGGTCTACTGTTTCATCCATATCCAAATCCTCCTCTGGAGCTGCATTGTAATGTGGCAACATTCTCTGATAGTACCTTGTTTCATATTTTATCTAAATTTGTATTTTGATAGGATGTTCAGATGTTGCATCAGTTTTACATACAAAGGATGTTTTGTATCCTGTTGTCAAACTATAGTCGCATTCGTTATTTTTCCTCTCCTCCCCTCTGTATAACCTCTTTTCTCTTGATTAGTTTTCCTCTCCATTCCTAAAAATTTCTTCCTGCTTGACTTGATTGTAATCACAGTCAGTATAATCATGTTGTACTATTTAATCAACATGTTTTTGTTTTTTGTTTTTTTGGTTAGTACTTCTACCCACCAGACTTTAGATGAACAATGTTTCCTTAGTGTTTAAGATGGTTGGCTTATTTTCCCCTTCTGTCCTGTGTGTAGGATCGTAAGCTGTCCAAGTCAGAGCGCCAGCGCTTCAAAGAGGAGGCCGGGATGTTGAAGGGTCTCCAGCATCCTAACATTGTCCGCTTCTATGACTCGTGGGAAGGACCATGCAAAGGAAAGAAATGTATTGTTCTGGTTACTGAGCTCATGACATCTGGCACACTTAAAACGTGAGTACACGAGAGATTATATTAATTTTCTAAAATGTTGATTTTATGACTCCCAGGGGTAAAAAAAATTACTCATCAATCCAAAAAGTGTGGTTTCTTTTTATAGTTTCTACCACTATTACCAAAGCTACTCTGCAGAATTTGGGAGCATGGATAAACAGAAAGTTATACAGTAGGTGTGACTGGAAGGTGTCACTGCAAACAAAAGGCCCTGCTAACAATTTCCAAAATTAACACAAAATAGGAACTGGCTAATAAAAGATGCTTTCAGTTGATTCAAGAAAAAAAAGATGTTCAAGCTTAACTTATTGGCATGGAAAACAAAACAATTATATGAGCACATTCACTGTGTTGTTGGTGTTTGTGAACAACACGCAGACACACACAAACACACACACACACACACACAAAGTCAATCACCCGCCACCCATTTCCCCCCTTTGCTTTTGAAGAGCAGTGCAATTAGAGATGATGACTCAACCCCAGGTTTTTGTTGAAATGTAAAAATTACAGACACTCATAGATACATAAGCTTTCATTCTCTTCTCTACAAAAAAACATGTAATTTTTCTCTATTTTCAATTGTTCAAATGGCCTTTGACAGTTGTGGTGTAAGCATCTCACATCCCAGCATGATTTCTTTGCTGAATGCAGCTTCTAGTGTGTCATCCAGTGTGTCTTGACTCATTACATGTACAGACAGAGTGCCTGCCTATGTATTTATGCAACCATAAAGAGGGAAACGATGTCACTGCACAGTCACTCTGTACTGTAGCACCGACCTACCATCAACCTACCAGTTTTGATGTTTAAAGCATATTTCCGAAATAAGTTGATAAAGATCAGGAGTCATGGGGAGACTCCTTCCTATGTGCGTCACAAACTGTACATCTGTGGTTGGCATGTCAATAACAGGGGCGTCTGTCAGTCTCTCTGCTTATGCTTTGCCCCCTCCCCTGAATTCACTGTGGAGAGTTGATGTCTCTGGCAGTCATTGTCTGTGCTATGACCGTGTGCCAGTCTCTCTGCTGTGTGGAATAGATGTGCGGCTGTGAATGCGAAAAGTGATTGTTGAGCTCCTGAAACAACAAAAGCTTAAATGTGGGGCGAGTGGCACACAGTGTGCCCCATGCAGTGCATCGTGGGACATTGATCCACCTGCCAGCTGCTGCTTCTGCTGCAGATTCCTCTCATTCCTGACAGACAGCATGGGGATGGATGGATAACCAGACAAATAGTTACATACAATTAGTTTCAGTCAGAGTCACAAAAAGATGATTTGGGCAAACAGACAGATCAGTAGATAGACAGTCAGCTGGAGGCAGATAAACGCACATATAGCTAGGTCAATAGACAATATAGACTAGAACTAGATGTCCAGTTTAAATGCAGCTAAGCAGAGTAACTGACAAACTAATGAGCTGTACTGTACCTGTTACCATAGAATGAGAGATGTAGTCCACAATACTACCAAGGTCAGTAGCTCCCTCCAGTGGAAGAGTGAAAATGCTTGATGAATTTGTTAAGAAATGTATAAACTGTGCAGAAGCTCTCAAACCTGCATCTATGCAGGAAATTGAAAAGTAAAATGAAGTCAGGTTAACAACCCTCTCCAACCCCCTGTTGCACTCTCTGCTACCTGCAGTGCAAAAACTCGAGGATAAGATTTCTAAACAGAATTTAGACATATTTTTTTAGTATTAGAAAATAGGAAAAGAGTTCCTGCACAAGTGTGACCAATTTAGAACTTCTATGATAAATTATCTAAAATGAGGGGATATGCATTGTAAAATAGCTCAAAGACAGAATTTGGTCCATAAAGTCTATAAAATTGTATGAAAAATTTCATAAAAGAAAAAGAATAAACATCAAAAGTTCCAGATGCCCAAAATAATGTTTTCTGTGTTGTTTTGTCTGACCAGCAGTCCATAACCCAAAAATATGCATTTTAGAACCACAGAAAATTTTGAAAACCAGAAAAAAATCCCTTTTAAAAGCTGGTTTCAGTAGCTTTTGGCATTTAGGCTTCCAAAAAAATCACTTCAATGATTAACTATCTGTTAATCAAATAATCGAAACTATCAACTCAACGCAATAAATACAGGAAATATATTTTTCACAAATGCATACATGTTTTTGTAGGTGTGTTTACTTCATGCATGTACATGAATATGAACAGATTCAAGGCTGCATAGCAATCTGGCTTACATCCAGATGAAGACTCAGAAAGGACAGGGGCTCCGGTGCACTGAAGTGGTGGAAAAAGTATGAGAGATGACGCGAGAGAGCACTGATAGGGAAGGGGGTAGATGGTGAGGGTGGAAATACTGACCAGTGTGAGTTCAGAGAATTAGAGGCTCCTTATCTGTATGTGTCTTTAGGTGTGTGTTTGTGTGTATGAGACACAGAGAGTGGCAGAAAGGCATGTGTATGTAGTGCTGCTGTTACGTTTTTATGTCTTTGTAAATGTATTTAAGCTTCTATGTGTATGATTGCTTATTTGTTCATGTGTACTGAATGTACAGTATGTGAACAGTACACATACTGGGTTTTCCCCCAGAAGAGTCGTTTTGTCCTGTGGCTGTTTGTTTTCTAACAGCATTCCCGAGGAAGGGGTGCTCACAGGCTAAGTATCGCCAGCCTGATGCTGGGCTAACCTTGTTAACTCGGTAGAGCCGTGAGTCTTAGCAGTCTCCTCCTTATCTTCACCAACTCGAGTAATTGGCCATCTGAAATAAGCGTCTAAGGGTTTTTGGCTTTTACCTTTCCTCCTTGACATTATCTCCAAATATCAAAGAAAGTATCAGTGTTATAAACCATTAGGCTAGCTAGTTGAGGTTGCTAGGTAAAGTTAGTTTGACTGCTGACGGTTTCAACTATACCAATGGAAATTAGTTAAAGTTTGCTCAAAACGTTGCTAAATGTCAGATGATTCAGTAAGTTAATCAACATATTCACAACATCATTGTGTTCTATTCGCATTCTTCCTTGTATCAGCCAGTTACAATCCTATTTGCCTTTTTCCTACTGACTTTGCTCACATATGCAGAATTTTAATACAGCCAGTTCCAAATAAAGCTTCTCTCATTTACATTTTTTTCTGTTTCTGTTGTCAGACAACCGACAAGTATGTAATAGTAATTGAACCCTGGCCCATTAATTGTACATTTTAACCAGCAGTCACTTCCAAGCCATTTCCAAGCTGCTTCTCACTGCTAAAATCTTGATACTATAGCCATCATCTGAATAAAATCACTAATAAGTTACAAACACGATTTACAGACAAATTAAAGACAACAGCTGTGCTGTGTTTTTGGCTATATTAACTTTTATCACTCAGAGAAAGCTAGAAGCACATTCAAGTTTAAGTTAGCAATCGTGCGGTCAACTGAATGAGATACATAGAGAGGTGTGCCTGCGGAGGGAAAGCCTGACCTCCTGCTTGCTATACGGGTGACTCTCTTCAGAAGCTAATATTTGTCCAGGAAGTTGCAAGGTTTGTCACTAGGGTCTTTTTTGAAAAGACAAAAAAAGTCTGAAAAGTCTGTTAATCTTGCGCCTAAGGTGCTAAGTTGGCAACACTGCCTATAAACGATTCTCTGGTGACATGATAGAAATTGTCATTTTGATAGAGCAACAGCCAAAAGGGAAACTCCAATGCTTGACTGGCCGACCAATGGTGTAACTTCATCACTCAGTCAGTTAGTCAGTCAGTGCCAGACATTCGTGTTTATAAGTCTGGCCCCTCTGCTGCAGTCCAGCCAAAAACATCTTAAAAATACATATTTAAAAAATTCCTGGATGCTTAGACGCTGCAGTAGGTCAGCCTAGGCCAGGTGGGCTATTGGGCTTGCAGTTCATCGGATGAAACTCTGTATACAGTATCTGCACATTCTCAAAGTGCAAATAACTGTATGTATTAAGTTGCATGTGTTGAAAAGAGAGCATGGTTGAGTGATTGCATGTGGGGGAGATGCTTTGTGCAGTGTCAGTCCAACATCACATGCCACAGGGTTTAACTTGTCTGTCAGCACTGTTCTGACTTCAGAAAGAGAAAGAAAACAGACGAGACAGGTGAGGTGGAGGAGTGTGGGTAGGTAAAGAAAAGTAAGGTACAGAAATAGGAAAAGGAGCAGAGGTTGCTGTTGAGAGATATGCAGATATGTAGAAATACAAGTGAGAGATGAAGTATAATGGAATGGGGGTGGATGTGAGAATAAGGGATCGGCCGTAAAAGGTTTTAATGTAAACACTGAAGTAATGCAGATGTGGATTTTGAGGTATATTTATTTAAAAAAGTCCCCAAAAGGTTATTTTCTGTCTGTTAACTATTTTCTGTCGGGCAGGCAGACTCCTTATGAATCCATCCAAATTATTTTGCTGTCATAAATGCCCCCCGTGTAACATTTTAAGACAGAGAGAAATGGTGGCCTACATAAGGGACAAACTCATCAATTAAAGTCAAGGGCAACCAAATTATTCAGGCGTTTTATTGTTATGAATATTTAATCGCTGTGTATTAGTCTAAGTACAATTCATCATCTTCTCTTTTGGAACTAAACAATAGCAGAGTAAATTTCTAGGTATGACAGTATTTACATTGCAGGGCACTGCTGCATTAAAATGATATATGTTGGAAGCTATATCATTTTTATTCTTAGTTTTTTAACTTTAGCTGGTTTGAATGATGCATGATGCTGATAATCCTGATATAGAGAGTTCAACCTAGACCATGTGCAGAGGAGAGGACACTGCACATAATTTTGATTCCACTAGTCAGCAGAGATGCTGCCTGCCAGCCTGACTGGTATTTAGTTTCCTCTGTATTGAAGGGTACGTATAAAGCTTGGTGATTGAATTAAATGCAGTAAACGAAACAAGGACAACATTGTTTTCAGCTCTAGGAACCAAAGTTACCAAATAACAAAAATTTGCTCAAATTAAATTGTCCTACCCACTGATATACAGCGGAATTTACACATACCAGCAGAGTTAAACAAATCAAAAAGATTGGGAGTTGTGAAACGGATGATCTCTTTTGAATCCTTCTCATTGCCTGGATGACTAAGTAGCACATCCTACTTACCAGGTCTGACTGTTTCTAGTTGGCACAATTTTACTGAAAAATTGAACAGAGAAAGTCCTCAGATGATTAGATTCAATCAATGATTTTAAAGTAGCTAATCGAAAGTGATAGAGAAATAAATTTGAAATGAAAGAATGAATGAAAGAGAAGCCTTTTCATCAATTACTTGCATGTAATTTAATCAATAATAATCATAAAAAAAATTGCATGTTTTGAGTTCTTTTAGCAAGAAATAGGAGTGATATTCTACACTAATAACTGAAAAAATTTTCACATTCTGTTAAATACCTGTCCTGGTCTCCCTGTATACCTGTGGGGTTTTCTTCCATTTTCCTCCCATATTCCAAAGACAAATGCAGCAGAAGGACTGGAGACTTTATTCCACCAACAGGTGGACATCTATGTTTGCCTGGTGACCTGTCAAAGCTTATATCACTGCTTTCCACCCAGTGTATCCTGGGATGGTTTCCAGACTCTTAAAACTGTAGACAGGAATAAATGTGTAAAAACAATTAAAAGCTATTTGGAAATACGTTAGGATTCACGATGGAACAGTTAAACATTAAATGATACCCTGTTGTTTTCAATCTGGAAAATGAGTCGATGAAATAAGTGGCATAGGCATGACTAGGCTGCTGTATATAATGTAATATAGCCATCTGTACTGTTGTCTCCCACTTTGAAACCTTATTAAGTCTGATGATGTGCATTGGCACATCATTTTTGCTTCCTGTATATGAAAATGATGACTAAAAGAGATGTTTAAACTACGTAAATGCCTGTTAATATTGAATTGTTTTTTTTGCATATATTGTATGAATGTATAAAGTCAAATATATTAATGAATAGTATGTAAGCCTTTTACACCTTACTGTGTCACTTCTTTGCTTTTAGATGGTATTCATGCCCAGATTAAAAAAGATGTCCTTTTTTAAGAGATAAAATGAATCTAAAAATCCTGTTTACCACGAAGACAACAGAATGTCTGTTTCTGTCTTTTTTATGTGTGTGGGTTTTTTTTTGTGCACATTCATGTGTGAATGAGAATTTATGATGCAGCTGTTTAAGCTGGAATTGTCTTCGAGTAATCCACTTTGGTTGTGTAAGCTTTAATTGAAGCATTATCTGTGCTCGCCACATCACTATGTAATCAGACAATCATCTGCCTGTGCAAAATCTTGCTTTGGCATAATTAATTTCCACCCTACTGGGTTTTTAATGTCCTGCAATAATTATACTATAGAATAATTCAGAACGATTCAAAATGTCATCTGAGCAAAGCCCGAACTCAATTTCATGATGCTATTCTGTTTATAATACTTGATATGAGGAAATACCAAAGGCCAGCTTTGTATTTTGTGCAAGTTGTTTATGAATTTGTTTCACCTATCTTTAGCTGGTGCAGAAACACATTGGCAGTCATTATGTCAGGACAAAGATCTCTTTAACAGAATATGGGGCTGTTAATGGGCTTATGTAGGACTAAAACTGCTGCTCTCTCTAAATTTTCATACACTTTATCTCGATTTGTTGAGGGACATGCTCCCTTATGTATGATTGCTTTATCTTGCAGCTACCTGAAGCGTTTCAAGGTGATGAAAATCAAGGTTCTGCGTTCATGGTGCAGACAGATCCTCAAAGGCCTGCACTTCCTGCACACCCGAGCTCCACCCATCATTCACAGAGACCTGAAGTGCGACAACATCTTTATCACGGGGCCCACGGGCTCAGTGAAGATAGGAGACCTGGGGTTAGCTACATTAAAGAGGGCCTCCTTTGCCAAGAGTGTCATAGGTAGGAAGATGCATTTGTAAAACTACTGAAGTCAAAAAGTCCTTAATTCTTGAATGTGGACATACTGTACCTGTCTGTAATCAGATGTAAAGTTGTATTTCATGCATCCATCCACACACACAGTCTCGTATAAGCAAAGACATGAACACAGACACATTCTGCACACACTACACGCACCTACTGTAGATTAACTTAACGGCTTCTAAAATGTCTACTATTTAAAGCCAATTGCAGGAATTTGTGAAACACACACCAGTCACTCTGCTTGTAAGCCATGATTAAGCTGTCTGGAGATGTGATGACTACATACACACACCAAAGATTTGCCACACATACACACTGCATATAATACGTAAGTCAAGTACAGAGTATCTTTTCTGCTCCATGTAATAACTGGGCTGCCTTTCACTGGTTTACTTGTCAACCACAGGTATTTTGGTATTCACACATTTTCTTGCACACAAAGTACAAGAATGATCATACACCCAGCACACTTAAGAATAATATATTAAATAAATCTCACAGCTGCTTTGTAGTGATTAGTCAAACCTCAAACATTTGGACTCATGAAGAAATCCACACTGAATAAGCAAACAAGTTAGGAGTGTTTATTGTCTCCTATGATTCATTTACAAGAAAATACACAACAGAGCCATCAAAATCTGATCAGTGGTTAAATTCTGCTCATCAGAAATGCAAAAAGATTGAGCAAGTGTATAAATATTTGTTTTAATTAGAGACAAGGAATAGGAAGGATTTTTTTAATGTCTGTGTTAAAGCACGTTATAGAGACATTCCCACATTTTGGAAATACGCAAAATGAAATAAAGTTACAGGATCTTTAAGGTGCACTTTGACCCAAGTTTTCAGTAGAATGCAAAGTATTATTGTTTTTCCTCTCCTTTTTATAAGGTACCCCTGAGTTTATGGCTCCAGAGATGTATGAAGAGAAGTACGATGAATCTGTAGACGTCTATGCCTTTGGGATGTGTATGCTGGAGATGGCTACCTCAGAGTACCCCTACTCTGAATGTCAAAATGCTGCCCAGATCTACAAGCGGGTTACTAGTGTAAGTCTGCATTACCTATATAGTACCTATATGACAGAAAGAGTGAATGATTTCTTTTGAGTTCCTCAGGTGTGAATACTGGTAGACTGTGTAGAAACCAAGTTGTGACATCAGTATAGTCTATATCTAAGCGCCTTGTTTGTCTTTTTTGTGTCTAATCTATATCCTCCTCCCCTGGCTCTCGCTACCAATCACCCCATACTTGTTTACTGACTGACTATATTAATAAGTTTGGCATGAGCTGCAGGAGATGCAGTCATATGACAGTGTTTTTGCACTGATTAGTCTCTCCCTCTCTTGTCGTCCAGCCCTCCCCACCTCTCCTTTGCAAAAAAGAAAACAGTTGCATTAGAAAACACGTTTGGCTACATTTTCTTCTGCACCACTAGAAAGCAGTACTGAGCAGACTCTGTCATGTCAGGCAAAAACTAGTGTTCCCTCAACAGATACTGTTGTTTTGGCCTTGAGCAAAACACTCTAATCCTACTGCTGTGCATTGGCCACAGGTATTTGTCTCAATGATAGAAAGTTGCAAATAAATGTAGGATAACAAGAATCACAAATTGTTTTTCTTCAGAAAGTGTCTTGAATGAAAAGAGAAAGTGCCATCATTTTTTTTGTCAATGTTCTGAAAGGCTGCAAAATATCTCTCCACCACAACCCCTCACAAACTATAACAGAGTGAGTCTCCATTTTTCCATGGGGTCTCTTTATTGACAGACAAAAAGCCTCTTGCAACAACACATCTGACTGAAATGCACCTAATTTCCCTTTAGCTTTTGTGACATTTCCAGACTTTGCTAAGACTTAGATGACAGTTGGCTGGAAACACTGAGAATGGAAAAAAAACAACAACAAAAAAACAAAAAGCAGAGAGAGACCTAAACAGCCAGAGAGGACAACAGATGCAATCATGGGCTGCTTTAATTTAAGTGCTGCTGAGGTCATCAACCCAACAAACAACAAAACACACACACTTATACACACACACACACACACACACACACACACACACACACACACACACACACACACACACACACACACACACACACACACACACACACACAGGCAGATGAGGGGGGAGAGCCGTTTCCCCCCTTCCTCAAGGGGACTGAGTTCAGCTCTGTGGAGGCTGACAGTGATGGTTAATGGACCTTTGGAATTTACTAGAAATCTCTTTTTTCTCTATCCTTCTGTTGTATCTGTCCCTCCCATCACATCTTTTATTTAAATTCAGTAACCTTTATTTATAACTAATGTTTATGTTGCTGAAACAGCAAGAGATAAAATGATGTACTATTATATGAATTATTGTGGCTACTTCTAGTGTGTTTTAACTTATACTCAGCTTCAGTTTAAATTTCCAGTGTTTAATATGGAATAACAAAACACTGGAAATGTGATCAAATCCTGTCCATCCATACTATCTAGTCAGCAAATTCAAATTGAAGAGATTTGGATTAAGATCACCTCCCTGCCTCTTACCACCACTGTGAGAGAAATTATCCAGTCCCCTGTCTTTCTGTCCCTGAATCTCTGAATTCAATTTAAAAAGCTATGTGGGCCGAATAAATTCAGAAAGTATATTTCAATCCATTTGTCTATCTGGCCCTCTGTCTCTCTTGCCATGCTGTCCTCCCCTCTCCATATTCCCTCCTTTCATAAAACTGAAATGATTTTCCCAATTTAATCAAACCACATTTGATTATCCTAGTGACCTGAGCCTCTGAGTTCACAACTCTGTTTGTGTCTAAGTGTTTGAGCGTTAACTTAATAGCAGTATTCTCATATACCGGGAGAAACAGAGTTTTGCCTAGATTGTTGAATTCATCCAGCTAAATAGTTAGTCAAAAAGCAAACTTCAGTTGTCTGTATTTGTTAATATCAAAGAAAAGACGTACAGACACACACACACACACGTACACACACACACAAACTTGTGACAGCCCCAGGGTGCCCCAGTCACCTGCTTTCTTTCATTTTGCTGCCTAATCCCTCCTTCCAGCTTCCCACCCTCCATTTCTCACTATATCTCCCCTCATAAAAGCATGAAACCTTAGTTGACCTCCGACGGTTCAAAACCAGTTTACTGTAGGGGAGTTATCAAACGGTAATTTAATAGTTCCCTTTTTGATTTGTTGCAGTCTTCTCAGCTGACAGGATTTATTACTCTGGTCAAGCTATTTTAGGCAGTCTTGTGGTAAAATCTTGTTCTTTTTTTGTCTTTTGTGCAATTTCTGAAAGTTTTCTTGATTTTTTTTTTTTTTTTCTTCATTTGTTTTTTTTTTATTTAATTTAATTTTTTTGTATGTTGGTCATCTCTATTCTGGTATCAGGTGATTACATTTTCACCAACTGAATCCGAATCAACTGCTCGATCTTTCAATCAACTAGTGGTCAGGTTCCCTTAAGGAGTCACAGGATGAAAAATATCAGGGGTTGTAAGAAAATTAATAGTATAGGAAAGCAGAAAAAAATTAAGCTCCACAGAATTATAGTAATTGTTTTTTTCAGGCAGTTTTTTCTTCTTCTTCTCTATTAAAAACAAAAACAAAACATTCACGTCCCAATAGACATTTAGAACTAGTGAAAATAGATCACATGTAAAATACATTGCCGCTTAATTTTCCTTGACAATTGACAATTGGCCATTTTAGTTAGGCATACAATATATTATTTCATAAAAATATTTCAGTGTTAAAACACAACTTAGTTTTTATATATAATTCTTACAGGTTTTGAGACCTTTTGTATTATTTTGTATGACTCAAAGCCTGAGAGAGCCAGGATTTTGGGGATATTTCTTTATGGCCCATCCTCTTATACATTGACGTACAATGTTGTTGACGTGCTTCATGGTCCTTCTACTTCTGGAAAATTCCTTACCTCTAATCAGCCTTGGTAAACTAAAATGTTGCTCTCTCTCTCTCTCTCTCGCTCTCTCTCCTCCATCTCTCTCCCTCTCTCTCTCTCCTCCATCCTCCCTTCTTCTGTCAGACTTAATACCATTACTTCCTCCATTAGTCTTAACTTTGTTTGGCCCAGGAATCTCAAAATGTGTGAGTGTTAGTTTGTGTGTGTGTGTGTGTTCATGCGTGTGTGTGTGTGTGTGTTTGCATGCGCGTGTGTGTTTGTGTGATAGAGAGAGTATGTGTGTATGTGTGTGTGTGAGAAAATGAGAGAGAGAGAGAGAGAGAGACAGAGAGATGGGGGGTTGTTACATAACGATGAACTGGGGGGTTTCAAGGAGAGAAACAGCCCAAGAAAGTAAAGGCGGAAGGGAAGACAGCTAGAGGACAGACCAGAAGGATGTGGTCATCTGCTGGCACAAACAGGTTGAGATAAACAGTCGGCCAATCTGTCTGACTGTCTGACAAGCAGTCACTTTAGACTAAAACTTTTTTTCAAAGACATCTGTCAGTCAAACAACTTTCTAATCCACTTGTCTAAGTACTTCCTAGGTAAGTTAATTACACTTTATTTGATCTTCTGTCTATCCACTTAAATGGTGGTCATCAAGCTGTTTTAATATTTTATGGTAACCTAAACAATAATTCATTTACTTAGAGTTACCCTTTTTTGTGTTTTCAGTCCTGTCATTTTTTGAGTTTTTAATGATTTTCACTGCTTTTAATCTGCACTCATCTTTACGAGTTAGTGCATTTGTATCTAATATAGCTGTTAGTAAAAGTCTAAAAGTTCTGCTTTTTAATAATTACTTAAATGTCTTGCTGATTATTACACCTGCATTTCAAGAGGGTTCTACCAGGTAGAAGATATTACACAGAACAATCAGTGCATTCAGTTGATTAGATTATGAGTGACCTTAAAGTTTGTCGACATATTAATCTGTCTATACAGTTTTATTACAGATGGAGAGAATGTAGTAATTTCAGGAGTATTCTCTTGCCCAGATTTTTTTCAGGATTTAGGTTCAGCTCCCTAACTGCTGCTCTTTTCTTCAGTCTCTATTCTGTTCCTGCATTAACACTGTTTGAACAAATGGGCTGGTCAGTAAAATCCCTTCTAGTGAGCTGTGTAGCTTCTATTTGGCTTCTGATTGTTGTACCTTTTGATAGAGCTTCTTTTGCGAATAGTCATCAGGGCTGTCGACAAATATTCTAAATTCAATTATATAACCAAACTGTGGATAAACCCCCCAGATATTCAATTGTGAATAAAAATATTTGATTTTGGAGGAAAAAAGCAGCACTACCGCAACTGTCTGCTTTTCAAGCTTTTGTGTGGGCCTGGGCTGCTACACTGAGAGGATTTCCCAATGGACAGGAGGCACACAACGCTGCTTTCATCGATTGTATGCACAGTATGTTTGTGTGTGTGCGTCTGTTCAGAGATTGCAGCCTGAGTAAAATCTTTCCTGTGCACGAGTGACAAAGAACACATCTTTGTTTTAGTTCTTTCCAAATTCCAGCCAGTTTATCTTCCCTTTTTTGAGAATGTCTTAGCGTTTTACTCCTTGTCTTTCTCATCTTTCTCTAAAAGATTCCTTGTCCTCACTGCTCTTCTTTCTCTGTTTATGATTTTTGCAGGGAGTGAAACCTGGCAGTTTTGACAAGGTAGCCATTCCTGAGGTGAAGGAAATTATAGAGGGTTGCATCAGAACGAACAAGGATGAGAGGTGAGCCACACAAACAGAAGCTATCAGTGCCAAATCTGAAACTGTTTACATGAAGCAATATCTTTGGATTTTTATGTTTGGAGGTCCTGAAGACTATTCAGATTATTTTGGTTAGATAAACAGACATTTGCATTCAATCAATAAGGTTAATAAAATGGACTGGATCATGTTATTATCACTACACCTAATAATGAGGGGTGGTACAATTCAAATGGATTATGTGACATTCTGCCCAATTTAATTTTACACAGGTATAGAGACTGAACAATAAAATACTGTTACAGATTACTGATTTTTTTTTTTCATACAAGAGCCATCAAGGGACAAATGGCACAGTGTGAAACATATTTGGAGGGATGGCTCTGGACTAAATATTGTCAACATGCTAGGATTCCCAGCAGATTACTGAAATACCAAATCTGTCCTGTTAGCTAATAAATTAGAGATCAGCTCACAAGCTATTGCCAGTCTTGAAGAAGTAAATCCATTTTTTTCCCTCATCAGCATTGTATTTTTTTTACATTACTATGAAATTGCTGTATGATTCTTCCTCTCATTTATCATCTGTTATAAGTGTATCTTTTTGCCTCCTTTTCCTCAAGGTATGCCATAAAGATACTACTGAACCATGCGTTCTTCCAGGAGGATACAGGGGTCAGGGTTGAACTGGCAGAAGAGGATGATGGGGAAATGATCGCCATTAAACTTTGGCTCAGGATAGAAGACGTCAAGAAGCTCAAAGGCAAAGAATTATTTTATCATCTGATTAACATTTTATATAAACGAAAGAAATTTTGATCGGAATATTTTTTGTCATTCCTCAAGTATTTGCCCACATTCAGTGGCATTTTAAAATGCCCAATAAGTATATACTTGTAATCATATTTTTCCCAATTTGGCTTTTCCTAGTGTCTCAAAAATCACTCTTTAGGTTTTGAAAAATCAAAGCACTTATGTTGTTTAACAACTTTATCTTTACACTACAGATTCTATTACTAACAGGGGGGCAGCTGCCTGACCATCACCCTGTACATTGTTTGTTTTCAGGCAAATACAAAGACAACGAAGCCATTGAGTTCTCTTTTGACCTGAACAAAGATGTCCCTGAAGATGTGGCCCAGGAAATGGTATGCACAAAGGAGGGAGGATGCAGTTGAAGGATGAATGTTGGTATGAGTTGTGGGAAGAAGTGATAGATTTAATTAAAAGAGAAACGAAGAAGGAAAGATATATATAGAGAGAACTATATTGTAAGGAGAGATGGAAAGAGAGCGGTTTATTTATAAAGGGCCTGAGTTTTGGAGACAGAGATAGACGGAGTTAAGAAATGTTCCCCGGTTTGTTAAAAAAGGTATCTGTCTGACTTTACTCGAACCCCCCAGGTTGAATCTGGCTATGTTGCCGAGGGTGACCATAAGACCATGGCCAAGGCTATTAAGGACCGCGTGTCTCTGATCCGGAGAAAGAGAGAACAGAGGCAGCTGGTTCGTGAGGAACAGGAGAAAAGAAAACTGGAGGCAGAACATCAGCTGCAACAGCAGCAGCATCAACAACAGCAACAACAACAACAACAACAACAACAACAACAACAACAACAACAACAACAACAACAACAACAACAGCAGCAGCATCAGCAGCATCAGCAGCATCAGCAGCACCAACTCCAACTCCAACAGCACCAACAGCAACAAGAAACACTCAAAACTTCACACACACAGGTTTGTTAAATTTGTTAGTTATTTTGTTCGTATATTTAACCTTTTGTCGGATTGATTGGATGTTGGAACAACAGACTGATCAGTTATCAAGCATGTTTTTTAAGGTTTCTTAATTTTTTAAGAAGATAACTTAAGTACTTGGGTATAGCAAATGATTTTGCCCTATGCACTCATCACACGAAAAGTCTTTACCATTGATGTATCATTTTGTAATATGTCTTTGTTTGAATATGGCAGTTGTGGGCTTCTATAGATTGCGAGAGCTTAATATGTGTAATGTAAAAATGAGAGTTTTTTTCTGTTTGTTACCTTTTATTTAGTTTAACAGTAGCTTGTGTTTGTCTACAGGCAGAGGCAGAAGATACTGAAGTCGAGCAACAGCAGCTTCACTATCAGCAGACTGGCATCTCACACACATGTAAGATCTACTGCAAATAGGAGATATAGTTGTTATGGTAGACTCCATCATCATATTCTGACCAGTTTCTTGTTACATTATATGTTTATGCCTGTGAAGGCCCTTGAATACTTTAACACATGGTTTTTTGAAGATCAAGTTTGTAACCTAGTCTTGACTTGATGTGTTTTATTAACACATAAGACCTAATTTAGAATTATATTTTTTATTGTTAATTTAATTTGTTTTTAAATTATTTTAAATGATATGCTATTATGATATGTTTGATTCATACCTATTAACAGTAGTTATGAAAACATATTTCAGCTTGTTTTGTAATGTAAGATCTAAGAACTAAAATTTCCTAAGGACATACAAATATTCCCATCTTAAAGTAGGTTTCTTTAGATAACTATATATGTCTGTTTAGGTCATTGCTGGAGGATGTAATTCATTAAACCTTAGAGATGTATTAGAGTTGTGAGGGACAGGAGAAAAGGTTATCCTCCTGATATCTTAACAAATTTTTCTCCCTCAGCTGAAGGTGGTATGGACAGCGGCCAGGGTTCCTCAATTTTCTCTTCAGATTCCCCTCACCTCGGTCAGCTCACCATGTCGTACAGCTGCCCCCCCTCCACCCAGCCCCCTTCTCAGCCCCAGACTCCCTACCCCTCCAACCCCTCTGCTACCACACAGCAACACCCAGGCTACGCCCAGACGCCACAACCAATGGTGAGTGGTGATGCCATCCATATTAGACATTATGCACGTGTAGGTTTTTATTTGCACTTTTTTCACACATCTAGTGTGAGAGGTGCTTTGCTCACAGATGTACTGAAAATTAATCATCAGTTTGAAGTGAGCACGGCATCTTGTTTTGATGTGGGAGTGAGTTGGAGTGAAGTTTGCAGTGTTTGTGAGTGGGCTGTGAATTCTAATTGCAGCTGTGTGTTAAGAAAAAAAATACATGAGGGCATGCTGCTGATTAGTTTTTATTTAGAGATGATAACCTCTGACATGAAGAAGAAGAGTACCAGAAGAAATTTTATTACTTTCTTGCCCAGTGAGGCATTACACCAGCAGTATTGTGCAGAGAAGAAGAAATGCTTTTCACCAACGCAACACAGTGAGTTTTTCTGCCGCTATTTTAGCCATCTAGACACTTATAATGCAGACTGATATTTATTCAAATCTTTGGCTACTCAGTCTGTTATTCGAGGTAGTCAATCAAAGAGTTATTTATGGTATGCCAGCTGCTATGGCCATTCAGTTTCTGTTGTATTTCATCATAAAAGTCTGTCATTCACTCTTTCTTTAGCCTCCAAGATGTCATGCATCTACCACTTTATCAACCAGTTACCTCCTCCTTGCTCATTCCCTTAAACCTCCTTCTACTGTATGTTAAAATCCATTTTTTTGTTGTTCTAATCCCTCATCTGTACACATAATTGTTGCATCCGTTGTTTACCCTGTTATTATTCTTTTTTTTTTTACAGTTGTTATTTTATTTATTTCTTTGATTTCATTTTGCTAAACTGGTTTTTCTACATTGATATTTGGGCATATTTGCTTGGATTCACATCAACTGACATTCCTACTCCTTATGGCCTGTGGATTCTCTATATAGCTTTCTTCCCTCACTTAGGGAATGTTTCTTGAGCATACTTGCTTTTTTATAATAATTGTTGAATTTTTAGCAGCCCTGCGTAACTTCTTTGCTCAAGGTCACCTTATAAGAAGTTGTGAAGGTGTAAGGACGAACATTTCTTATTTGATTTCTCACATTAGACTTTCCTATCAAGTGATCTTTCGGCTAGCAATGTTGTGTGACCTTTATCTCATCAGCACCCACACTGACTGATTTATTGTTGATCTTCATTCATCATTCCATTAGTCGGGTGATTAATTGAAAAACTCAGTGATGGTTTTGGCTTTTTTTTTTTTTTTTTTTTTTTAGGTTTGTCTTTGAAGTAACTTTTCCCACTAGAATTATTTCCTCATCAAAGGTCATTTCTCAGAGCCAGCGGACTCTGTGTTGACCGACTGCCTTAGTTTATTGTATGAAATAAGTACTTAATGAATTATTTTTGTTAATTATCCTTCCCTTGTATGCAATGCTTTGTTTATTTTTTACTTGGTTTTAAAAAATACTGACCTCAGATACTTTCCCTGTTTCTTTTATCATTGCTCTGTTTCATTCTGTCTTTCATTTGTCTTTACTGGTCATTATAAAATTGTTCGAGTTTGGTGTTACTTCATTGTATGTTGTATACATTTTTATCAGCATAACACAGAACATGGAAGGTTTTCGCTCCATTAAGAAATTTGCTTTTGGAAAAACTGAAACTTACAGTTATAAAGTTACTGTTGCACGGATCTTCAGTAGCAGAATGATTTTTTTTCCCCTAATTCCTTTAATGATTTAGGAATCTGTTATCTTGCTGGTAAACTTGTTATTCTAATTATGGAACATCCAACAAAATCACAAAATTTAAATTTAAAACTGTGACTATTTATTTGAATTTTTTTTCAATCATATAGTTGTTTTTTTGGTGTTTTCTTAATTTAATCTCTGAATATTTATATGTTTTTCTTTGTACTGTTGTTTTCTTTGTTTAAGTATTTTTTTTAATTCTTATTCCTTTGTGTTTGTTTTTCATTTTGATCCTACCCTCTTCCATTCCCCCTTCCTGGCCCACAGCCTGTGTCACGCCGTTGTCGAAGTCGTAGCATGTCCGTTTGCGCCCCCCCCTCCTCCTACTCCTTTTCCCATGCTCCTCCGCCCCAGGCAGTTCCTCCAAAGCAGCCCTCCACCCCTCCTCCAGATCTGTCCTCCTCATCCCCCTACATCACCACCTCCCCCTGCATGCCTCCTGCTGCTGAGAGGGACACATTCGCTGGGCGCCTCTCCAGGGCCCTGGAGACAGTCCTACCCCTTCACTCTGCCTCCTCTCTGCCAAGGGCCAGGCAGCGAAGGGCCAGTCTACCTGCCCTGTTCTCCACCCCTGTAGGTTCACAGTCTTAATCACCAGGGGCCACAGTGGTGGCAAGAACCAGAGATGAAAGGAGATAGAGAAAGACCAAGGGTATGGGCCACGCTAGTGTCTGAAATTAGAGATTTAAAAAAATGGTTAAGAACAACTTTTTTGTATTTATTGGAGGGGTGTTACTTTAAGTGGAAACCCTGGACCAATAAAGTACTTTTCAAGTATCAGTAATTTGTTCTAACTGCAGGATGACATAGAATGTATGAAGGATTGTTAATGATAAATCTTGTGATAACCCCACTGTCACAGCTGTTTACGAGAGAGCAGAGCCAAACAAGAAATATGTAGACAACCAAAGTGAATCAGGAAATTTAATTTATTTGCGAGTTCATTGAAAGTGCAATTTATCATGCGCAGTAGAAAAAAAAATCTTGAACTGGTTTATAACCAATGAAGCCCTCCTAGCTCCTATACAGTATCTCTCCTCTTTATAGTTTTCATATTAATAAATTCTTATATAATGAGAGCTAACTATGTAGCCAGTACTGTACATTGCTTGATATCTAATCATAAAATAAGTCACCTAAAAAATGCTACATCTTTATTCTAAATTTAAGTAATTATATGGGCCACTTATATTTTAAGTGAATTAATATGACTTCAGTCTTAGCTTGCTTTCAGACACTGCTGTGAGTCTGTCATTCTACCCATTCATTTTTCTTTCTCTCTCTCACTTCTCTAATAGATGACCTTGTGTTTATATTAAATACAAAATGATTTTCTTGATCCTTAACCTCACTCCTAGGTACAAATGCCTAATACCCTTTATATCTGCCATCAGGAAAACTGCTCATTTTACAGCCAAATTTATTAAAGTTGTCAGTTTCAAAATGAATTAAGTGCAAAATATTGGCCACAAGAAAGTTGTTTTATCTAAAATGTGAAGAATCAGTTAACAACGGTTTAAATTCTTAGACATTGGAGTAAATCCCTGCCAGGGTTGGTAACCAATAGTTTTTCCTTTTTGTGCTAGAAGCTATCTGGGCCTTTTTTCTTGCCTCTCACCTTCTCAGTCTGTTTCTGTAGGTATTTTTTGGATATCTAATGCAAAGATAATAGGAAATTAGAAGAGAGAGAGATGAAGAATGACATGCAAGAAGGTCCATGGCTAGATGTGAACCAAGGATGTTGTGTTAACCCTTAGGAAACAGCAAGCCTATTTTGGCAAAGAAAAAAAAGAAGATCAGCATTAAACCATGAATCAGTCTTCCTGCCCTCTCAAAATTCATCAGCCAGTTTAAAAAAAATTTCTCAAGTGTCTATTCTTTGACAACATCTAAGCAATATACACAGTTATTTATAAAAATAGTCTGCAGCTAAAGCCCTCATTCAGATTTTGTCTCAAAAGCAAGAGATTTTTTGTCTCTATACTTGGTCAAAGTGATGTAGACCCATGCCTTGAATTATGTATATTTTGAACCATTTTATCTTTTAAGTTGCCAGCTGGACCTACTTAGTTGGAAGGTCAGCATTTTGCAGGGATAAGCAGAAATACAAGACAGTTTCCTTGAGTGCAGATGCTTCAGGATATTGTTGAGCTTAAAGCCAGCATTTGGCCTTTCCTGTCTTTGCATTTAATACTCCACTTTCTACTTAGCTGTGGGCTATCAGTGTGTGTCTCTCTCTGTCTTGTCTCTGTATTGTCTGCCCGTCTTTTTGCTGTACCAGTCTGTCACCTGGTTCGCCAACCTTTTGTAACCAGCTTTGTATCTTCACATTGCTTCACCTCACTACATCTTTCTACAGTTTTTTGGTGTTTTCTGTCCTATGTTAACCATATCATTTTGTTTCTAGTTTTGAGAGAGTATATATTTGTTTTGAAAGTATGCTGTTTTTGAAGATTTGACATTTTTATCCATTTCATGTGGGCCTTTGCTGTGGTACTCTCTCTCTCTCATTCTCTGAGTTTCATTCTTAAATCCATTATATCTCATTATCGCAGCAGCATTCAATGCCGCATCCCTACAGTGGAGGAACAAGTGCAGGAGGAGGACCAGGAGGGAGCGTTCCCCTCCCAACTCTTCCTGACCCCCCTACTATTTTCTTCCCCTCCATCCCTGAGCGCCCCATTTCATTCTCGCCTCCACCCACTGGGCCTCCAAAGGCCTACAACACCCAGCGACGCAAGAGCACGTCCATTCTCGAGGCACACACCCGACACTTCCAACCAGCCTACACTCGCTATGGGAGCAGCCTGCACCCTTTTTCTGGGATGGAGGGTGTTGAGACCCCATCTCTGTTAATGGTAAATCCTGGTTTTGCAGCAGCTGCTCAAAGACTCGGTGTTGGGGAGCCACTGCATCTTCCAGGACAATCTGACCCGAGTTTGTATGGCTATAAAGACATGAGAGCTGAGCATGAGGAAGCAGTGAGGAGATTAAGTCTAAATCAGGCTGCCTTATTGGACCATTATGAAGCAATGGCATATGGAGGATACCCAATGACTGCACATCAGCTTGGTCACTTGAGTTTCCATCAGCAGAGGCAAGCAGCAGCAGCTGCTGCTGCTAGTTTTGGTTTTGATCCTGGACCTCCACCTCAAACAGGGTTCCTGCACCCGCACATCATGCAACGAATGAGTACTCACAGTCCAATCCCTCCACCTTTACCCCCCATGAGCGCTTCCACTGGTGGCTCTGTTTCCTCATCATCTGAGGGCTGCTATCCTCCTCCGCAGCATGCTTCTCCATCTGCTTTTCCTATTTCTGCACCTCCAGTAATAGCTGATGCCCAACCACCTACTGGCAGTGTTTTTGAGTTCCATTTAGCCGCAGCTGCGGCTGCTGCAGCGGCCGCTGGAGACCCGAGCCTCCTGGCGTCCAGACTTTACCGGGCCCGAAGAAGCTCCATGGACCTCCCTCTGGAGGACACCACTGGAACTGGATCAGGTGGTTCAGGCACGTACAGCCGCCTCCAGCCAGTGACAGAAGAGCTGTACACTTATGTCAGTCCCGAGCTCCCCTTACCTCCAGGAAGCCTTCTTCTTCACCACACAGGTGTAACCATAAAGGACAGAAGCCCGGAACCCTCTAGTGACTCTTTGGCCTCCTCTGATGCAGGAGAGTTCCAGTCACCTCCTCCTCCACCTCTCCTCCCCCCATTCGACTCCTCAGCTGCTCAGTCCATCCCTCACTCATCCTCCACTGCACTCTATGATTCATCAGGGGGAGTGCTTCCCATAGATCCCCAGGGACATCCACCCTCCATGCAGAGCTTTCTCCCTCCCACCCCATCTTCCGAGCTCCTGACCGGGGGGGCATCATCAACTCATCTGGAGTCTCTGATCCAGAGCGCCTGGGCCCGGCATGGAGGGGTGGTACCTGCCCAACCTGATATGACATACCATGAGTCATTGCTGGCCATGCAGGCCACTAACCCAACTCTGGTACTAAGTTTAGACCTTAAAAATAAAACCTAGAACCCTGGGTCAGTTACTAGTTTGAATTACTTAGTTGCTTTTTTTCCTATCAAAGATCTGCAATCAGCTGTCAGTTAATGAATACACTGTATCATATTAGGGTATTCTATGTTCTTTCTTTCTTGTTTGACGGCAAATTGTCATCATCTCATAGACTGAGAATTTCATATACATTGCCACTGACTTCTAACATTGTGAAGACAGTTAATACATTAATTTATTTACCATCTTGTGCCAGTCAGGTCATTTACCAGTCTCTAATTTAAAAACATCATTTCAAATAATTCTACAAAAAAGTAGCTGAAGTAATTTATAACAGTAATTTGACCCAGAGGCAGTCAACCAATCCCTGTTGTTTTTATACACTACCGACCCAGGAGCCCCAGCTGATGCTTATTTGTCACAATGTAGTCTTTGGTTGTAATTTTAACCCCGTCCAGACACACCACAGAGCGAGTCTCCTAGCCTGCCTTCATAATGTCTCACATTTATTTATTCCTTGGCAGTGTTTGCTTGTAAAAGAAGAATTAGTAGAAAAATCTTTGTCAAGAGCATGGTGCTACCTCAGCAAGGATTTACAGAGACAGGCACAACCCAGAGTACATCTGGGAGAGACACAAGACCAGAAACATTCGATTTCAAGTCCAGCATAAGAGTTATTATTTTTGGACGAATTATAATAACTTTAAAGGCAACATTCAGAAGGTAGTCTTTGAGACAATCTCCGGTGTACAAGCTTTATAAGCAAACAGTCTAAGCCCCCTCCTCTTTGTCTTTTTGTTGTGTTTTTGATTTATTTGTCAATATCAGTAAGTAATATTTTGTCTGTATGTTCATATATGAATGTATATGAGAAATGTGTGTTTGTGCAGGTATACTGCATGTATGGTATACTTGAATTTTTGCTCGTACAAATCCAAAGTCCATTTGATCCAAAGATAAGCAAAACTACCACTTGGTGAGCATTGTATATTTCAAAAATTCAAAATATAGCTACATATTCAAGACATCTACACACCGAATGGTATCATAATAATGATTCAGCAATAAATCATAAGAAAATCCATGAAGTAAAAATAAGGCTGCGAGACTTTGTTGATTTGTATGGTCAAACACACAGAAACATACAACAAAACCGTGGGGGCTTTGACAAACCTGGCAATGTAACCATGCAGAGAAACACATCATTTGTGTGTTTTAGATTCTTTCTGTTGTGTTGTGTTGTATTTTCTGAAGATCTTGGCTTCAAGCCAGTTCTTTATTTTAGCATATTATGTTGTGGTTTCCTGTTCAGGCAGGAAATTATCTTCCCTACACAGGGTTCAAAGGTTGCAATTGAAATTCAGTAAACCCTTAGAACGCTGATACAGTCAGTTTCATCTACAGTTTCTACATTGTTCACTTTGAACTACATAGGATCACTGGCCCTTTTTTTTTCGTTTCTTCAGTCTTTGTTTTCTGTCATTATCTCATTTTTTTTTTGTTTCATGTTATTTATCTTAAGCTTTTGATCTTTCCATAAATTTCTAATCAAAATTTCAATGCTATGAAATTCATTATTTTGTTTATGTTACTGCCTATGGTAGGTAATAGTGTGTTTGATGCAACTATACTTAACTGTAAACTCCCACCACATTTTCTGAGATTGAGCTTTATGACAAGTATAAGGTTGCATAAACTTTCTAAAGGTTCAGTCATCAATAGATTGGTTGTAATGGCCTGTATGCTGCAGTCAGTGTCATGGATCATTCATAGAGTTCAGGTAGGATAAGAACAGCCCTGTAAGGCTTGGTGCTAGAAATGTACCAGGATTAAAAATCAAAAGAAAAAAAACTTGAAAAGAAACTTGCACAGGATTCAACCGATTTAATTGAGCAATATGACAAGCCCCATCCAGCTGACATTTAAAACATACAAACAGACTTCAAATACCAAATACCATTGCACCTGGGTCTTTATAAGTGCCTCTATTAGAATATTTTCAAGAAAAGGGTAATATGAGGATTGAAATCTTCAATCTTCATCTTTAATTTTAATGTTTTAAATGTAATGTTTATTGTTAGTATTCAGGCATCTACTCTGCGTCATTGATTTTGTAACAGCCACTTATTACCACTTCCAATCATTTAAGGTCTCACCTGCATGTTAAAAATCCCCTGTACTTACACCCTGCCTAACCCTAGTACAGTGCCTATACTGTTGTACACGCTACACTACAAGCTGTGTATATGTGCATATACATACAGTAGGTGTTGGTGTGATTATATGTTCTGTTGCCAGATGGATTAGTGTACATAACTGTGGTCTGTGTGCATGTGTGCATACACAAGATGAAAATCTAGACTAAAATTTGATCACTAGAGAAGAAACCGCATAAATACCTTGTGTTTGCACTCATGTACAGTCTCTGATCTAGAAAAATTTGCAATCATGTTCTAATTGTTTCTTTTTTCCCTCTCTCCCTGTTCCCAATCTCTCTTGATTTCTCACCTTCACCCCCCCCACACACACACATTATATATCATAAAACATTGCATCTCCTCCTCTTTGTCCATCTTTCTGTCTTTCCTCATCTTAATCTCTTACTAAGCAGCAGATTCCGGCTCCAGCCCCTCAGCCCACACCAGGACCCCCCTTAGTCCCCCCGACGTCCCAACCAGCTCCCCCCGGCACCTCTCAACAAGTAAGAATACCAGACAAAAAAAACACAGAAGAAACAATTAAATTCAAGTCACTGTTTATACATCGAGGCTTTTTTTCCACTTCTCTTCCCTTTTCACCTCACATTATCAGTTTTCAAATATTTTTAATGCCTTACCTTATGTCCAAACCCCATTGAGATAAAATATAAAAATAAATCCACTCTACTTTTGTGCTTATACACTGATAACCTACATGTTGTCTTTTTCTATTAGGTTGTTGCCTTTGCTTCACAGTAGCCACTCCTACAGAGGTGGCACTTTTCCTGCAGTAACAGCCCAGTATTTTTGAAGAAATGTGTTTCCCGCCAGGACACACCAATGCTATGAACTTATTGCAACCCTTAACTGATTTGAATGAGCATGAAAGTGGATTTTAAGAGAAGATAAAATGTTTAAATTTCAGAATAGGATGGAAAATAATTTCCCTTTTGGAACCACCAAAATAGCCATTTTTGCATGTTTATATTCACTACATTTATGTAAGAATTGCCTTCCAAAATCTTTTGTAAAATGTGTAAAGGTGAATAAAAACACCTTTATATGTTTTACTAAAGATTTGCTGCAAATTATCTTTTTTTTTTCACAAAAAGAATATCTTTATCATAAAATTAACAAAAAAGGGGATAAATATTAGTAAGTGTGTGTGGTAATAAAAAGAAATTAATTTTACCAGCTGATATTGTCTGTATAATTTTAGCCTCTCTTAGCTGGTATTTGGGTTTATCCAGGTTATTATAAGCAGGACACGAGATCTGCACCAGTTTAAAAAAAGTATCAACCAAAAAAGGAGGTTGATGTGCATGTGGAAATGTTTATTCATACTCTCTATCTCACACTCTTTCTTTCTCTCTTTGCGTGTGTGTTTCTCTCCAGGTTGTTTCATCCAGTCAGAGCAGTACATCAGTTCAGAGCCCATCACACACAGCTCTGCCACAGGTACAGCAGCACTTTACAATTTTCAATACATACAGAGCACAAAACTTAATAAACACATTCCTAATGCTCCCATGCTAGTTCCTGGAAGACAATTACTTGAATCCAGCTCTGCTTTCATTTTTATCGACACACATCCCTACTTACATGTTTAAGATGAAGTAACTCATGAATAGTCTTTTTGAACACAGTGTAGAATTAACCTAAGTTCCAAACATCTCTAGCGTTAACATTGTTTTTCCATATACATTAATGTAAATATATTCATATGTAGAGAAATGGGGGCCAGGAAGACAAATATGGAATCTACATACAGAGACATTTAAACATACACATTCAGTTAACGAGCTCCACATTCAATAGAAATGTAGCAAAGTTTTCTATATACAGTGGCTGGAAGGTAGTGTACCTGCTGTACGCAGGCACAAATACATAGAAAAAAATCAATGAATTGTGGACATGCACAGTAATAATAGAAAAATACCTCGTAGCTGAGCAGCACATCAACCAAACACCTATACGTTCCATTACTATGATAATTCATCAGATCGTGCTATTGCCATTCCAGGTCTAATTGTATTTGTTGCATGTTTTGTGCAGCCTGAATTGAATTTATTTAAAGTTTTGCTGCTTCGCCAACTCAGTTTATTTCTTCTGTATTTCGTTCCATCCTCTGGCTTGCTCATCGGCATGCTGCCCGTTTAACACTGGGTTTGTTTTTATGTGTGTTTATATCTGCCTACTTGTCTGTCTGTATGCTTGTGTGTGTGTTTGGTCATGTGTTTATCGTTTCATGCACAAAATGGCTGGGTGTATGTGTGTGTGTATTTAGCTGTGTGACCTTAGTCCATCTCCCAGTATAGAACACCTTTTTCTTCTATACCAAGCTGCTCAACTAGCTCTGGTTCAGGTACCATAACGTTGGCAGTGTATGTGGGTATAGTATACATCCCTGTTTGTGTCTATCCTTATGTATGTGTGTTTGTATGTGTGCATCTTGGTAAGTAGTTAGGCTATCAGTGTGATAGGCAGAATAATCCCTCTTGTTTTTGTGCTTTTTGGATATAACTTGATGTCCATAGTTGGTAGTTTTCCTTTGTGAAGCCCTGATGTTTGTACTGACCACCAGATTAAAAGCATGAATGCAAATGTATGAGAAAATGTTACGGAGCTGAAGACAGGAAATATTTTTAGGATCAGAACTGATCAAGCAAAAGGTTAATATGGGAAAATGTGGGAAAAGAAGACTCTTGAAAAGTGTACAGGGTCAGTGTTTCAGTCTAGCATCCTCTATGGTGTTGTACTGATGAAATAAAAACTAAAATTCATAGACAGAACAAGTTTTGCATAGCATAGCTCTTTAAATCACATTGTAAAGTCTCGCTGGGAAGAGACATTTCAGTAGGTATAGGCAAAATGTCTTCATCTGTATTATGTTATTAAAGCGTGTTGTCCATCTTCATTGCACGAAAAATATGCTAGGTCTTGCACCACCTTTAAAACTGTGCTGTACACTGTCTGTTGACATTTTGTTTTGTGGTTGCATGGTCTTATAGTGATATGTGTTTAAGCGATTGTCATGACACAAAGTTTGATTGAAGAGCTTGAGATGTTGTCTTTATTAGGCTTGGTCCGTGTTCCAGTTGTCCTACTCGAAAAAAGCTTCTTGAGGGTCTCAGATTCAAGTGTTTTACTAATCGCTAAGTGAACTATGGATGGCTCTTTTCTTCTGGAGTCTTGATTTTAACATGATTTATCATGGAGACCAATGAAGACTCTCAAGCTGACGGATCTGTTATCTGTTCTTTTCCAGGGCACATACATCGTTTGATGTGAAGCCTTTATTGTATTTTAGATCAAACAACAGTTAACGTAAAGACCATCCTCAGCTCACTGCTATTACCTGGGTGATTAGCAGTAGTGTGCCAATCTGCCTTTGCAGAGCCGATCACTTGGCAGGTTTATCTACTTCTTCATCTTCCCTGTGACGTTGCTCCTTTCCTTTTCTCACTTTTTACCCTCCTCCTCTTCCTCTTTCTGGCTCTTCCTCCTCCTCTTCTCAGCCCAGTGTAACCCCGTCTACCTCTACCGTTCCCTTGGTGACGCACCCTACTCCGTCGCCATCCCTTCCTATTGCCATGCCGGTTGTGGCTTCCCCACCTTCTCCTCTGCCACTCCCTGTTGGGGTGGTGCCTACTATTGTATCCCCTCCTCCTGTGCCCACACCTGTACCTCAGCCATTGGCCACTGTGGTGCCAATCATCAGTGTAGTCACCGCCCCGCCTGATACTCCCATGGAAACCCCTCCCCAGGTACTGGTTAAAGACGGTCAAAAAAAAATCATTTGCCAGAACAGCGGTTCCAAAACTTTTTTTTAAACCAGGGCCACTGCTTCATACTGATTATTTTTTCATGGCATCCCCTTTTCACTATAGGTAACTCACAAAGTTGTCAGTACAGTAGATTTTGAGTTTCAGTATATGCCCCGTGTATGACTTCCATAGTGTAAATAAGCAACCTGTAATGTAAATGTCAGGAGTGAGATTCTAGTATCAAATTATATTCTATAAGTTCTTGTTGATTAAAGGTACTGGTATATACTATAGTATATATTGTGGCATTATGGTATTACTAGGTGTAAGAACAAAACCATTTTGTCATATCACCCTAGTCTGTTGTGCCACCGGGCTTAACTGTAGTGTAACTGCATATTTAAAAGGGTATAAAAGGGTGATGTCAATCTTAATCGCTTGTTTCTTCCAATTTTATGTTCAAAACTTGCCCTGCTGTTTTATGTGGTATTTTATGTGGCAAACAAAGATCAGTTTTGTGGCTAGTGTTGAATAGCTTGTGTGACTTGGTTTGAGTGTAGTAACGCTGTGGGTTTTTCCACTGATGAATAAATCTATCAGGTATTGATTGCTGAAACAGTTTCCATTTGTGTGATGTCGCTGAGCCAGGGAAAGACTTGAAACATCTGTAAAAACTGAAAAACACAGCTTTGATTGGTCCAGAAATAACTGGTGTTTAATAGAATCAATCATTGTTTACAGTGATTGGCCCTAGATTAACTTCTCATTCAGACCACTTGATTTGTTTTTGGGGCTTTTCATTTCTAAATTGTCATTTATAGACCTTCACTATGAGACAAGGTTGCACATTTTATTGGAGGTAGTGTATGCATCTACAATTTATTTACTCTTTTGTGGCAGTTCTTGCTTTTTTCCATGCTCTTTTTTGATCCAGTCTAGTTCTGGTGCTACTCTAAAATCATGAAGGAATTGCTTGCAATCTACTTAGGTTTCCCTCATATTTTTATCCCATTCTGCTTATATTTCATGCTTTTCTGCTGTATTTTGATTCCTCAAAGTTCCCCTGGTGTCAGTGGTTGTGTGGTTGGTGATTATACTGAGTGAGTATGTAGGTGCCTTTTTCATGTGCCTGTCTGTGTTTCAGTCTGCCTCTCAGTCTTCAGAGTTGTCCCTTTCCCAGCTACAGCCACCTCAAGTTCTCTCATCTATAGAGAGGTAATTAATGCACACACAAGCAAACTCACACACACAATTATTGAACCGATGCTATAGTCCTCAAATAAAAATAAATGTTGTTGATCATATTTGGTCTTTGTGACGCTTTTCCTTACTCTGTGCCCATTTACTTCTCTTACTATGTTTGGCTTCCTTTATTGTACCTCAGTGGCCACTCTGAGACGTCAGGTCTGAGTGACGGCAATGAAGGAGGAGGGGGAGGTCGTCATGAGGGGCGCTCCACAAAGCGACATCAGAGACGTTCTGTACGAAGTCGATCGCGCCATGAGAAGATCTCCAAGGCGAAACTCAATGTTCTCAATGTAATAGCACATCTCAAAATGCCTATAATGTCATAATTAAATGATAAATCCTCTTTTATATTGTATTGACTGTCAGTACTTATTGGTTGTTACAGTCTTATGAGTTACAGTAAAGTAATGAAAAGCATCTAATTTAGACGCTAAATTTTATTTTTCTCTTTTCCTCTGTGTGTGTGTGTGTGTGTGTGTGTGTGTGTGTGTGTGTGTGCTTGCGCATGTATTTAGATCTCCAACCGAGGAGACAGGGTAGCAGAGTGTCAGCTGGAGACCCACAACAGAAAGATGGTGACCTTCAGGTTTGACCTGGATGGTGACAATCCTGAGGAAATCGCTCAGATCATGGTAAAAAAACGTCACTTTTTCCATTTTCTTCCCCACTCTTCTGATTAATTTACTCTCTCCCATCTTATTAATGCTTTAACAGCTCTGTATTAGGCTGCAACACACCTCTATTCTTTGTCATCTGTGTGTGTGTGTGTCCGTCCATCCAGGTCCAGAGTGAGTTCATCCTGGAGAGTGAGAGAGAGTCATTCATTGAGCAGGTTAGGGAGGTGATAGAGAACGCTGATGAAAAGGGTCTGGAAAGAGACACAAACAGCCAGGTAAAACGCTACAGTACACACTCAAGCTAGAACATTATAATTATAATCTGCCCCTTTGGGGTTTTTTCCCCAGTTGATCTTGCAGTCTTTACAGTGTGTTTTCTTATTGATCTACAGAATACTGGTGACATGGAGCAGCAGATTCCTGCTATATCTGTCCCCATGCCAGGTACCAATAACTGTTATGATAATCACAATAACTTCCTTACATTTTTTGCAGATGAACTGCAGTAGAGAGAGTATTGTGAGTCTCTGGGAGATTAACAAATAACAATGCGTCGTGTCACTGTTCCCTTTCTATCCAGAAATCCCTTCTAGCGCATCAGCCCAGGTGGTGCATTCAGCAGGTCGGAGGTTCATCGTCAGCCCCGTACCTGAAGCCAGGCTTAAGGAACCAATATTTCCCACCTCTCCATCTACTGCCCCAGCACCCCCTGTTGAAATAGGTAAGGATTGTGTGTATGATCCTTCAAAGGTCAGCTGAGTTGTTTTGTTTTTCTAATAAGTAGGATTTGGGGTTTGTTTGTAGGCTGTTGGATCATTTGACTACTAATGTTCCTTGCCCTGCTGTACTCCTAGATGTGACAACAAGAAAAATTTCATCATAACATTTTGATAGGTAATCTATATATGACCAAAATGAAAATAAGAAATTTGGAAAATAAGACCCAGTTTTTTCTTTGTGACATTCTAGTTTCAGAAACATCTAATATTCACCTTAAATCTCTCACTCCCACTCTCCCACTCTCTCACTCTCTCTCACTCTCACTCACTCTCACTCTCACTGACTCACTCTCACTCACACACACTCACACACAATCACACACACTCACACTCACTCACACACTCACTCACACATTCATTCACACTCACACACCAAATGTTTTGTCCAAATATAATAATACACTGGCAGCTACTTAATTTGATACCATAGGTTCCTCTGGTTGAAGGCTGTATCCAATCTTTGTTTTATTTAGATATTGTGGAATTTAAACATTATTCTATTCTATTCAAAATATACTAAAAATACATTTTGTATTATTAAGGCTAAAACATGTGGAAAAGAAAAAAATGAATCGGTGCTTTAGTCCTTTTAGTGCTTCCTAATTTTCTGAATACCACAAAGAAGAAAGATGGTGTATTTTCTAACTGGATTCACATAATTTTGCAAGGCACAGTGAAGACTGAATGAAATGGGACAATTTGACACAGAAGGTCACTGACATAACTGCCACATGACATGGTGTGTAGACTTCTTTCAGACCCAAAAAAAGCCTTAAACTACCATCACTGAACATTACCTAAGTCAATCAGGATTTCATTATGCAGTCTCTGTTATTAAATAGCGACATTAAATTTGATTTTACAGTCATGTCTTCACAATCATCTTCTTGGTCCTATGCAGTGTTGGAGAGTAACTAAGAACATTTATAGAAGTGTTGAGTTTTTTTTGTCCTTTATTTGATTTATTTCCATTTGATGCTAATTAACTCTTGCTTGGAGGATGGAGCTATCCTGGGAAGTGCATGATTTCACAATAGCTCCCAGCTAAGTTCTCTGCTCTGTGGCTTAAAGTTGTGTTTCTGTTTTCTTCCAGTTCCTCCAGCTCCATCTCAGACTCTAGGCCAAGGTTTGGGGTTGTCCCAGTCTGCAGGAGCAATCAGCCTACAACAAGCTTTTTCTGAGCTCAGACAGAACCAGAATCAGTTTGATGCTGGACCCAGCACCGCCCCAGCCTCCATCCACTCTACCCATCCTCCTCTACTGCCTGCAGCTTCCCCTGTACCTTCACAGGGTAGCACCATCACTCCTACTGTTGATGCTACTGCTGGGCTTGTCCCTTCTAATTTAAACAAGACACATGAGCAGGTCCTGGATGCCTCTCTTCCTCCCCCTTCATCTTCCAGCCCCTCCTCTGTGCCCGTTGTCTGTCTCAGTCCTCCTTGTTCCTCCTCTCCTCCTGCTACTGTGGTGAACCAGTCCATTCTTCAGTCACAGGCACTTTCGCAGACAGGGATGCAGGCTGTGTCCCAACCCCAGGGACAGGTCCAGGGACAAGCACACATTCAGCCCCAGGCCTTCAACCTGCCTCAGTCCCAAACAGTTTCTGCTGTCGTTGCTACTTCAGCACCTTCCACTCTACCACCGGCAAGCATTTCCAACATCCCCCCATCAATGCTCACCTCCCCTCCTCCAGCCCAGAATGTTTCACTTTTATCTTCCCCTCCCTCCTCCAGTCTTCCAGCCAGTGAAGTCTCCTCCAATCACCCGTCTGTTTCTCCCACCTCATCCTCTACTCCTTCCCTCTCTTCCTCTGTCATCCCCACTACTGCCATCCCAGGCCCCCAGCTTGCTCCCTCTGCTGCCTCCCACCCCACTCCCCCTCCCTCCTCCTCTGCTTCTGCGGGGCTTCAACCAGTGACCACAAATGTTCCCTCAGTCCAACCAACCTTAGTCCACTCCCAGCCTCAGACGGCAGCCCTGCCTGGGCAGACACACACACACTGTGGGGAATGTGATGCAAGGTGAGAGGTGGTCAATATTTAGTGTCTTTATTTATTTATTATGACAACCTGACTACTTTTCTGACAGAAAAACAGTTTCATTCTCTTCTATACCTGTTCCCTATAATTCTGTATTCATGTCTTATTCTGCAATTTTCTCACTTGTTTGAAGTAAACTGATCAAACCACACCCAGGAGTGAGGACAACCAGATGTTTTGAATGTTACATGCTGAGTAAATTGATTCGAAGGATGTTATTTTCAAAATTTAACTTTGCTTGCTACTTATTTAGTCATGCATATTTTACATGATAGACATATACTCAAGATTATTCAGGGACTTTAAGCTATTGATAAAGCAAAATTGAAGAACATTCATTAAAATCCGTCTCAGGTGTGAGGCGTCAGCTGAGTCCCAAGGAAAACCGGACGATATACAAGCTCTGGAGAAGAAGCTGCGGTCTCTCTTCATGGACCTTGGTTGCGGAGTGCCCTCAACCCAAGGAGACATCCTAGCCGGTGATCCTGCCTCTGGGGCCTCTGTGGTAGGCACCTCGTCCCCAGTGGGGCACGGCTCTACCTCCACCACAACTGTTACAACACCTGGCTCCAGTCTGCCAGCCATTCCTCCTCAGCCCCCCTCCAGCCTGGCGCTGGGGTCACTGGGGTCCCCTGCTCCAATACAGGGCCCTGGGACACCTATAACCACCCCTGCACAGACTGGTAGGTAGAAGAAGAGGTTGATGTGTGTCTGTACCTGCGCCAGTCTTAGTTAAGCTGTGTATTTTTAATTTCACTTTATGATCTCAATTTCTACAGTCATGCCTGCCTCATCCTTCGGCCAGACCACTCCATCTAAAACCCCCTTATCCAGGGTACCGGTGAGTGGTAATGTTTTGCATTGCATAGAAGTATCAGAAATATTAGTTTATTTTAGTTTTAGTCAAACCATTAATTTTTGTTTATTATGTGGTCAGGGTGCACGTGCATGTTTTAGGTGAAACTGCTGTTTTATACTGCTACACTTTTAAAGGTTAAGAAGTCACAGATAGTTTAGTATTAGGAATTACAGATGTTCAAACATGTTCCTACTTACTTTCCTTATAACTAATCTGGCATGGAAATTACCTTTAACATTCTCCCCAATTAACACTATTCTTATAACCCCCTTTACAAATCTTTCTCTCTGATTTCTCCCACTCTGTCTTTTCATCACCTCTCTTTCTCTGGGATTAGGCCAGTACTCCTCCTTCAGAACTCCTGCCACCCTTCCCTGGACCTTGTCTAATACAGGTGTTTTTTTCACTCTCCGTAGCAGTGTGATGCTTATGCATGTATCAGGTCTTTGTTGTATCTGTTTTTTATAGACAGCGCTTCTGCAACTGTGTTTCATTCAGTATTAATAATTCATTCAATGTTAAAATTCATAATTCATATTGAATAATTGAATACTTAGAATTAGGTTTCAATACACTATCTCTATGTGATAAGACCCTAAAAGGAGACAGAAAAACAACAAACCCAAAGTTTGACTTTCATTTCCATCATGAACCCATCTCATTTCAAAAGAAGGAAATCCTAAACAGCTAAATACACATCAGAGTAAATGAAAATAGAACTTAAAAAAGAAGAGGAAAAATGTAACATCAAATAAATACATTAAACTATGAGTTCATGCTTATACTTGGTAAAATTTAGATTCAAAAAGAGTCTAAAAGACAGAGAGACATTATCAGAAAGAAAATAAAGAGAGAGATTAGGAAGTAGATAGAGAATCAGTGGGGCGGTTGTAGAAAAAGGACGAGAGAAATAGAAAAATAAATGGACTGAAAAGGCAGAGGCAACAGTCAGACACGCTGAGGACCAGGTAGTTCAGGGCAGAGAGACAGTGAACTGACTTTAATTTCCAGACAATTGTGTTGTAGCTGTGAATACCACTGTACAAAAATAGATTTTCAGTTTAACTAGAACAGCACACTGAATAGGGAAATATGACGTACAACTCCTTTATTAAGGAAAAAAACCCCAGACCTGCCAAGTCACTGATATTCACTTCTCGCCTCTTATGTAACTCTCATGGGTGAGACTTGTCCTCCTTGATTAAGATAATCCTGCTGTAGTCAAAGCTCACAAGAGGCTGCATTTTAATGATTTATTTTTTAATTGTGGTTAAAAAGCTCAAGTGGATAAAAGACCTTATGTGCCCTCTACATCGCCTGTGTTTGTGTATGTGTGTCAGCACAGGAGAGGGGTCTGATTCAGCATAATTTGGAGGGATGGCACATTTTTTCAGCTACAATTTTAGTACACACAGGATCACAGTGTGGGCACAGCAAAAAGTTAAAATATCATACTTAGAGGAAAACTAATTTATATGCCTTTGTCCAGATTTGATGATGTCAGTAATTATACAGTAGATGTTGTTGAAAATTAGTTAGTTAGTCATGGGTGATGTTCAAAGCAACTAATGTTAGAAGACAAAACTCTTCATGTGTGTAACAAAAAAAAATTATAAATTGCTTGGAATTATTAATATGAACAATAGAAATTTGTAGAGTGATGGCATGAAAAAATCATACCTGCTGAAAATTAATAAAGGATAATACTGAATTGTCGCCCTGCCCTAGTAGCCACATGTGTCCTTTTGGCTGATCTGTGCGACCAGAGTGACTGTATGTTTTTGTCTGTGTGTGTGTGTGTGTGTGTGTGTGTGTGTGTGTGTGTGTGTGTGTGTGTGTGTGTGTGTTTTCTTATTTTTGCGTGTGTGTCTAAAAGTGTATCTGTCTTTCATCAGTCCCAACAGCCTCTAGAGGACCTGGATGCACAGTTGAGGAGAGCACTGAGCCCAGAGACTGTTCCTGTCAGCACACATTTACAGGTAAACTCACACATGTCAACATGTTACTCTGATAGCTCATACTGACGTTGTACTGTATTTAATGATTCAATCACACTGTTCAATATTCATCCATTTTCCCTTTCTCTCAACACCAACCCCAGGCCTCTCACAGCGGCATCCCTGCAGTGGGACAACCAGGTATACTGTAGTAAAATTAATGTAATAAATCATTTTTTTTGTGTCTGTCTCTGCATTTGTGTCTTATATCATTGTCTGTTATACATTGTAATATTTGTCTTTTCAATGCCCTTCTCTCTGGATGAAGAAACTGCGTCCTCTGCTGCTGCTCCTCCTCCTGCAGGTGGGATTAAACTTGGAAGATTTCAGGTAAAAGCTCTTTCTCACTAGAAACCATGAATGAATACCCATAGAATACATTTAAGTGTGGCATAATAAATTTACACTGGATCTCAGCCTAAAAATGTATCATGGGAACTTTTAATTTCTGATTTTGATTGTAAAAGTACAAGGTAATAATCTCTTTCATAATTTCCCCTTATGACTTTTTTGCCTGCTTAGGTCTCGTTGGCTACTGAAGAGCCTCCAGTCCAGCGCCCAGCCTGCACTGAATCTTCTTCCACCACCTCTTCGTCCTCTACCTCCTCGTCCTCCAGTCTCTCCAGCCCAGAGAACACACTGCACAAGGCCTCCTCGTCTCCTCTGAGAGGGGGAGGAGGACAAGGAGGAGACATTGTGGACGGGCTCCCCCAGAGGACTCTGGGAGCATTCTACAATCCCTCCCCCATCACCTCCCCCTGCTCCTCTCCTGAGCCCACCACTACCATCGGACGCTTCCAGGTATTTCCTGTTTTTGATCTAGTAGTTTATTGGGTGAGAGGTTACAGTCCTGAAAGTACAGTGCAAATAATAAAGCAACTTTTTTTTAGTGCTGTGTTTTAGGTTAAAACATCCAATAAACTGATAAATTTAATTTTCAAAATTTACAGTATTTACAATTTGATCTAAACTTTCCTTTAACTGTAAAGTTACAATAAACCTGTCAAAGTAAAAGTTTCCTAAAAAAAATTTTAAAGTGACTTTCTTTCTACTGTCCTACATTTCAGTTCACCACCAACCCTGAGGCCCGTGTTGGTAGATTCTCGGTCAGTCGTGCCCAGGAGCAGAGCCTTGAGTCCAGGCAGACCCCTCCACCTGCTACCCAGGCTGCTAACGGACCCATCGATCCCGGGCAGCTTTTGACTCCAGACTCAACTTATAAAGCCTCCCTGCTAAGTCTAAACAACAACTCCTTCAATAACTCCTACATTAGCAGTGACAACGATTCCGAATTTGAGGATGAAGACTTGAAACGAGAAATCATCCGACTCAGAGAAAAGTAAATAATCCTCTCTGCTCTTTCTAAATGTCTGAAAAAACAGACACTGCCCCCCCCCCAAAAAAAACAGGAGGCTGTGCTGTGCTGTGCTTCTCTTTTCCTCTTTCCTCACCTTCAAGAATGAGGTTAACCAACCATTTTCTCTTTATTCTCTCTCTCTTGCTCTTTTTCTTTTCTAAAAAAAACAGATGTTCAGGCCTTTCTAGAAAACCAAGCCCTCCTCCCTCCTCCCTCCTCCTCATTTTATTCCAAATATTTCTTGTTCGTTCCTTCTACCACCAGGCACATGCGAGAGATTCAGGCCCTCCACTCCCGTCAGAAAGAGGAAATAGACAGTCTCTTTACCAGGCTTGGAAAGGTAATTCACCTTGGTTACATCAGTGCAGACATTAAAAACAGTAAAATATATAGAATGTAACAAGCTGGCATTTTTTATTTTGGTCTCGGCATAGGTTCCACCGCCTGCAGTGCTCCCTCCCGTTATAGCTATGACTGGCAGGAGGAGACGACTTATCAAAAGCAAATCCTCCAAATCGTCCAGAACCAGCTCCACACATGGCAGCAAGAGTCCATTACAGCAAGGTAGGCTCTTGCTGAAGGTTCATATTAAAGGTTCAGTTCTCCCAAATTCCAAAAAATAAAGAAAACTATTTTTTTTCACTTACCTCTAGTAGTACCAAGCCATGCACATAGTTTTGTTCCATGAAATGCTACAGACATTCATGGCTGAAAAATGATTAATCCAATTGAGTTTGAAGATCCTCTGACCTTTTGTCTCGCACCAAGTTGATATTTGTGATTTCAGTGAAATGTCTTAACACCTCCTGGATGGATTTCCATGAAATTTGGCACAGACATCCATCTCCTCCTTGGGATAAATTGTAATAATTTTGGTGATCCATTAACTTTTTATCAAGCGTCATCATCAAAATCAATATTCATGATAAAGTTTGTGATTCACAACCTGCAAATCTAATGACATTCCCATCAGCCTCAGCTCTACTGTGTTTAGTACTAACAGCGATATTAGCATGTTTTGGTCAGCATTTAGCTTAAAGCACAGCTATGCCCTATAGAGCTGCTAGCATTGCTTTAAACTCTTAAAGTCTTGTTTAAAATTTCTTAAAAAATTATTTTTTAAATTTTGTGAATAAAACAAATGAAATTCCATTCACCTCATCAAAACTTGAACAAATGGAACTAAAGTATCAGCATGGATAGATACCACCAGACTAAGCTGGGATGATATGTATCCATAACGAATTTGGTTGAACTGAACTTTTAACCCTGCACCTCTCAGGAAAGTAACTCACCACCAATATATTCACCTTAATCTTGAACCCAGAGTCCACTATAGCCAAGATGGTCACAGAAATTTAGACTAACATTATATCGTCTCTGTGTTTATGCATCCGTGTGCACATATGTGTGTGTGTTTATCTGCTTGGTTACACGTGCATGTGGGTGAACGCTGGAGCAGGCTCGGAGCTTGAAAAATTCTGACTGCTTTTCCTGTCTGTTTTTCTCTGTGTGTGGTTGCGTGTGTTGGGGTCTCTATGTAAATGTCTGGGGTAATGGGTGTTGGCTATCTGTGTGTGCTTATGTGTGTTTGTGTGTGTGTGGGGGGTCTCTGTGGTGTGTCGTTCCTGCCCTGTCCTCTCCTGCCTTTGCCTTGTGCCATGTCCAGGCAGCACTTTATCCGCCCAGAGCGTCCCGACGATGTACCCCGGCCAGCTGGCTCTATTAGCCCCGGGAGGATTAGCTGACTCAAGCAGCAGCACTCTGCTCCAGCCCCTCAAACCCTCTCCCTCCAGTGACAACCTGTGTTCGGCCTACACAAGCGAGGCAGCGCTCTCTGTGCCCAGCTTGTGTGCTCCCACCCCAGGTAGGCGTACTGCTGGGAATTCCAGGTTGGGAAAAGTTGAATTCACGCAGACCTTGAGCTTAAACAGCTCAATGTGCTCTATGTATGCAGACAAAGACATGCATGCAGTTGGTGCGTCCTCACTCCCTCACAACAGGACAATCTTGAAATCTTTCTACCTTTCTTGGTCTATTTCTTTCTGGGTCTCTGTGTAAAACAGTGTGATGGCTAACTGAATGTTACATTCTTTCTGTGTATCCTTCACGTGTCTCTCTCCTTCCCTCTCATCTATTCCCTTTTCTGTCTTCCTCTTGTCTTTATTGCCTTCTTTTACCTGTTTTTCTTTCTTCTTTGTTGCTCTCTTCTTTTCTCTCTTTCTCTCCGTTTATCTTCTTCATCTCTCTCTGCATCTCACTTTTGTCCCTTGCACTCTTTTCTGTTTCCTCATCTCTTCTCTCCTCCTTTCCCTTCCCTGCTCCCTCTCTTCAGGCTGTGTAAAGTTCAGCTGGGGTTCGGAGCGTTTGGCCTTCAAGCCTGGCGGCAGGAGGACGCGCTTTCTGAGTACGCCCTGCTTGGCTCTTTGTGTGTAACGCTTTATTTCTTTGCTCTTATCTTTTATCAGTCATCCTTATTTACTTTTGTCTTTGTTTTGGGTTTTTTTGGGTTTTTTTTTACTCCTATACTTATAGTTTCCTATGTTATGTAGTTTTCTTTTTCAATTGAGGAAGACCATCACAAGTGTCCTGCAGGAATCTTATGAATCCAAAAAAGTCATCTTTCAGGAATTTGAATTTCTAGTTTAAATCAGGGCATTTAAACATAGATCGATTGCTTATTTTCAGTTTACTTAACCACCTTATAGACATCCTTATTGTGTATTATGGAGCAAGTTTTTAGATTCAGAATATAATGGAACAATTAGAAATAAGAACTTACTGCAGGACATGGAAAGTTAATACATTGATAATGAGAGGTCTTACACCCCAGGGCTCCACATAGTCATCTTCACTTAATCTACTTCACCCTTTTTTTTCTTTCCTGGCTTTCTTTTCTTCTTTCTTATAAACTTTGTTTTGACATAGTCTTTCTTGATAAACAAGTCATCTCCTAACTGCACATTTAATGCCAACCTTGTGCACTTTCAGCTGTTGTAAATAAAATAATAGTATCATGATTAATAGAGAGAGGACCCAGACAGAAGATCATTTGCTGGGCAAAGGTAGACTGTAAATGCTGGATGAGGATGCATGAATTGAGAAATCACAACTCCATTCTTGTCATAGCCAACAGTATTAGCTTTTGTGTACCAGCAAAATCACAAACCAGATCCTGAGATATAAAACTTCTATATATCAACAAGCAGCAATATTGTCAGGGAGCTGAGTTTCCTTACTCAGAGTTATAATCCTTGTTTTTTCAGTCCTGGTTCATTGAGTGAACACAAATGGTTAATGGTAGTAACAGCAAGTGCAGTTTAACACTAAAGAAAACAATCATTGAGCAGCCGTTTTGTCAGAAATTCAACAGAAGAGTACCTGGTGTATCTGTTTACAGTGCAGCCGAAACAGTTACCCATTGTTTTAATAAAGACGTGAGTCAGCAAGCAGGCTTTTTCCATTGTGCGATTAGAAACCGCGACACTTCGTGCTGCATACACAGCAATGGCAGGACACAGTGGAGGTGGTTACCTCGATGAGGAGTTGGAGGTGCTGTTCCATTAACTCCTGTAATATATACAACCAATCTGCTGACCAAAAAACAAAAAACTGACCATTGTATTGAAAAAATATAAACATAGGTTAAGTCTTTTGGAAACTGGATGAAAAGTGGATAAAAGACTTTCCTAGCAGCTAAAATGCACATAGATTTTGCCAATAGCTTCATTGTGTTGTACATTTACATTTCAGTCATTCAGCAAATGCGCCATAGAAACCTGTTAACAGTTCATTAAGCTACAAGTCCACGATAACTAGCTCTTGGAGCAGCCAGCAGCATTACTGGCATTATACATCCAGTCCATTTCATCTTTAGGCCTCCAAAGCTAGAGACAGATGATGGGTTAGGGTTCTATCATATAGTTTTGTGTTTAACAGGACGTTTTTTTTTATATTTTTTAATTAATCATTATTAGTTAATTTAGCACAGTTCTGTTCATATATTGTGCATCAGTATTTATTATTTATTGTTTATTCATAATTAAGAAGTTGTTTTTCTAAAGCCATGTTATAATCATAATATGTAGTGTTGGTGAGATGTTTTGTGCTTGATGAAGGGATGTTTATATAAGGTTCTGAACCCTCTGCAGCTCAAATCCTTTCTCTCCCTTCCTTCCCTACCTCAATCCTTATCCTCACCCCCTCTCTTCCTCACCTGTCCCTCCGTCACTGCACAGCCAGGAGGGGAGAGAGACAGACCTGGGTCTCAGTGGTCACAAATTTTTCTCGTTTGTAAACAGCTATCTTAGGTGAAGTACATTAAAAAAAACTGTCCTGAATTCTGCAAACGACCTTAGATATTAGCCAGATAATCCACTGAAAAGCAATTTCGTATCATTCACTGAACAAATCTGAGATGTTGACGGCAAGTCAGAAGTCTTGAAGGAAAATACTTTGATACACAGTATATATTTATATACGAAGCCTGTGTTGGACCCAGTTCTGGTATGACCCCGTGAGCTGTAGAGAGGACTCAGAATCACATAAGAACGGGTGTTGGTTACCCAAAAGCATCTTAAAGCCGTAGCACACAGGAAAGGCTTTGAGGCGGTGTACAAGGACGATTTGTCAATGGTTAACATCATTGTGGGCATGAAAGCAAAGCTCAGTTTGGCTTACTGGTAAACATACATTTTATCCTTGAGATCTTTTATTGCTAAATATTTATGCTGTAGGACTAACTGTTGCCTATTGCTGCCACAGTAACTGTCAACCTAGTGTGCATAAGGTCAGCGTCTGCACTTCCTCAGAAGATTGCTCACATATCATGGCCTTGTCAAAGAGAGCATCTTCACCCAGTTGTTCATGAGTATAAAGATGGCAGTGCAGCACATCATGACAGTTGAAAATAAGTGTGGATATCACACACATTTTTTTAAAATGTATATACATACTCTCATCTCCTGTTTGCGTTGGTTTAAAGGTACGCTTTGCACTGTGTGGCAGGTACTGATCAGTGTTAAGATGTTATTGGGCAAGTCAACCCCCAGAAGAGTTGTTTCTTGACTACTTCAAATTCGAGTAATCATACTCCGATGCATTGTGTTTGGTTGTCGGGTGTTGTGGGCGGGGTTTAACTCTGACTCTCTCCCAATCCTCCAATCGTTGTCTTCCGGCCTGCACAGGGAAGATGGTGAAAAAAGTCTGCCCCTGCAACCAGCTCTGTAGTAACTATCTCTCTTTTTGGTCTTTCCTCCCTCCATCCATCCCCTTCCTCAGTCCTTGCACTGGCTCTTCCACGCTTCCTCCTGCCCTCTGATGCCTTGTAGCTTTAAACTCTGACCCTCTGCCAGATTTGAGATCAGATCAATTCAGTTATTTCAGCTAGGGTGCCTGGTAGAAGCAATGGATTTTCATTTTAAGATTTTGGTGAAAGACGTTTTTGATCAGAGAAAGCCCAGTTCCATCTCTGAAATGACTGAATTGACCAGCCATCATAGATGTCAGTGCATGCACTCCCAAGCTCTTACACACATGTTCAAACACACACTAACTCACCTCAACAGCTGTTGGCCACTTTACCCCCTCCCTTTCCTCTCCTTCGTCATCATGGCGTGTGCTCTGGACTACATTGCCCAGAATTCCATGCTGCTGCAGTCAGTCTTGACTCAGCGTCTCCTCATTCTTATTTTCCTCCATTTTATTTAGCATGACATGACAGTTTTCCTCACACGAACTGTATGATTAGTTTCCGGCTGGCTAATCCCTGCATATTATGTCCTTTCTCATTTTATGTCTGATAGGAGCAGATCATATAAATATCTCACAGCCAAGCTCATTTTAGCAGCATGGATTTTGGTTCCATTTGTCTGCAAATGAAATGCATCAGTTCCTTGTAATTATAATCCATATTTGATGTGTTGCACAGTGATGCATAAAGTGATGAATAAAGAAAACAAGTAGCAATTGTATTACAATTCTCTTCAGTAAAATAAAGATAGCAGTTCTTACTAATCCTTACATCCTCTTTCACTCGCCAGAATGATGTGATTAAAAAATGTAATAGTCAAAGATGTTAATGCAAACCTTAATTCTGAGATTCTGTGATATCTGAACCAGCAGAGTGGATGCAGTTACATGTAGAAAAGCTGAGGTATTATAGAGCCCTCTCCTCCAATCACCTCTCAAAGTATGGTGATTTAGTTTCCCTCTGGCTTGATAGAGAAGTGAAGAAGCACAGGCTTGGAATATGGTACAATAATTGCACTGGTATCTTATAATGTAAATTAAGTCTTTAATAGAAGATGTAAACATGCACGCATCCTGGCCCTTTTGTAGTTTGTGCTTAAGTTTGATGACGGTTGGCAAAGCACAAACTACCTGCTGCTGTTACAGAATTTGGGTGCCATCTACTGGACAAAAATAAGAATTAAAGCCCCGAGATCAGTTGGACGAAGGGCAACTCTGATCGACAGTAGGACTCCGGGCTGGCTCAACATTGCCTCTGTGATGTAGGAGCATTGTGAAGGAGAATGTTGCTGGGAATGTCAGCTTTACAGATTTCCCAACTAATCTGATACCATTTTATAAATCATATATATATACTGGCACAGGTTCAGCATTCGTTGTCCTAATTATTTGAAAAAGTGCCCATGTTCTTTAGTATCAGTTTGTCTCTTATTCCTGTTTATCATGATTATATCCATCATTAAAACTATACATTATAATTCCATAACATTCCCTTTCATGGTCAAGACAGGACATACATTCACATTCATTCAGATAACATCAGTCTCATCTTTTTGTTTGGAAAATATCTCACATCATTTGCCCTTCTCCTCCTCTCTCTCTCTGTTCCTCCTCACAGGGACTAATAGCACCAACGCAGTGAGCGGCTCAGGCGGTTTGGGTCAAAGCCAGGGAGGTTCACAGTGTCTGCCTCCCAATATGTCAGCCCCCCACCAGAGAAAAGGAACCTTCACCGATGACCTGCATAAACTGGTGGACAACTGGGCCAGAGATGCCATGAGCCTCTCACAGGTTTACTGCCATTTTATGATTCATGCTAGCAGAATTTGTTTTGACAGGGAAGATATTCCTTCCACAATGACTCAGCAGCTCCTGTATTTAGTTTACCAAGAAGAAGATGGCACAAAGAAGGAAGGAACTAAACTCTAAATGGTAGTTTATTAAAAGCCATAATGGTTGGTGTGGTAAACCTCAGCCAAAACCCACTGGCACTTGGCTGATGGGATGTTTTCAAAACATCTACAAATTCCTGTATCCATTTTTCACTTCATGAGTGTTAACATCACCAGTTTCTTTTTGATAGTTGACTGCAGCTGAGATTTTTGATCATTTTAAACCTGAAAAAAATAGTCGAATAATCCATGAAGCTTTAAAAATAAAGTGTTTAATGTGATGAATTAATGTGTTTGATGACGTTTTATACAGGTGAGTCAATGAAATCAACCATTAACAACAACAAACTTTTTCAGGGTAAGAGGAGTGCCAAACAGCTGCAGCAAGCCCCAGCGCAGGGACACAGCTACGAGGTTAGTCTGAGTACACACACCAACCTCAAACACACACACACACAATCACACAAGTTGCTTACATATAAAGTTGTTTGAATCTAAAATATGCAGACAGATATGGTCTATTTCTCAGGAAATAAAAACTGCAGATTACTTTTCTCTGTGATGCATTTATTAAGTGACATTGTATGAAGCTTGAGTTTGTGTTTGTCAATATAGTAGCAATAACTCCATGCGGGACATAGAGTAAAGGTGTCTACCAAGTGATGAAGAAAAATGTTTTTATTTAATTAGTAATGTCTGCTTGATTTTGATAAAATGTCAGGCCTGAGTGTAAGCATATCCAAACAAGATTTATCTTTTTCTCTGCCCCTCCAGGTTATCCAGTCTGCCAGTCTAGGCAGGAAGTACTCGGCTCCCAGCCAGCTGTGTCCCAGCAGCATTGGAGGCTCTGCGCACCTCCCAACAAACCCCAGCACCGCTACCTCCCTGGCCGTCCGCAAGGGCTCCCTGTGCCACCCCCCTGCCTCCTCTACTCCACCCCAACCCCAGCCTCCCCAGTTCATCCACTACACCCCCACTGCTGCCTACAGCGCACAGTGGTCTGGTCCAGCTCATGGTTTGTCAACCCCACACCAGTCTCCAGGACAGCCTGGGCCTCTGCTGGTCAGCACTTCCCAGCCCCTGGGTCCCTACCCCACCCCCCAGGGCCAGATTCCCGGGCAAGGACCACTCCAGGCTTTCCATCTGACCAACGCTCTGCAGAAGTCAGTCAGCAACCCAGGAGGACCCAATCTGAGGACCACGTAGGGCTGGGAGTGAGGGCTGGTTTGAATCATGGCCCAACTGGACTTAACCGGTGTGGAGCAGCAGAGTGTTTTGGGCTGGATCAGCCACAGAGAACAGAAGAACTGGAGGAGTTTGGAGTTAAAAATGTTGGAAGCTGACCTGTCCCAGAGGAGAAAGGAAAGCAGGAAAAGCAGAGGGGAGAAGAAATCAGGAAAGAGAAGTTACGAGTGCAAGCTGGCCATCTCCACTTGCCTCTACTTCTATCCAAGTGTGTGAGAAGCTGTCACAGACACAAATGCAGCCACACAATCTTCTTGTCTGCTGTATTTGACTGTGGCCTTATGACAGTCAGCCAAATGCTCAAGGATTAAGGAAAAGACTCGAGTGCAATGATAAAAGGCCAAAGAGGTTGTGACAGGGTGTGGGACTGGTGTTAATAACTGTTTGTGTGTGCGGTATTGTGTATGGTCCATTATGGCTTGGTCAAACTTTTTTCCCCATTTCGTGCTCTAAATTAATCGAACAAGTTCGTAAATGATGGGGCGCACATTTCTCCTTGCTAGACAATGGTGGGAAGTTATAACATAAGGTTGCAGGGAAGAATGTGGTGGCCAGCTCTTACAAAATCCAATTTTTATTCCTTCTGTCCACACAGTACCTCGTAATAACTTCTCATTGCTCCAGATTCGTGTGGAAAGAATTGGTCATTGCCTCCGCTGTTCGTGTGTATGCATTCTTTGAAGCACAGCCGCCTTCTTTTTGCTAGATATAGAAATATTGCAAACATCTTGCTCGCAGACTGAGGATTAAAGGATCTTCAAGCTCTCAAAGAAGATTGAAACATGCATCAATACAGTTTTTCCACTAAATTCAATAAGGAAACTGGTGGACGTGGACGAGGGAGGGGGTCAGGCATGGCTGGTCATCACATTACAGTTGTCGTGCTTAGTTTTGTCAGCATCAAACAGTGAACAAGAGGCTATATCACTCTGAATTTAAACAGTGGCAGTGTCATTGACAGAAGTTTTCCATCCCTAAATTTACTTGCAAGGAATGACGTAAAAGCTTTGATATTAGGAGAGTGCAGAAAAAAAGTGACTTTTAGAACTGTCTTTGATTAGTTTCTTACGTTTAATCAGTTCAGAAAGTGGATTTTCTTTGGTATGCAGAAGTTTTTCTTAGCCATTCAAAGCACAAAGGATATCAAGAACAAATCAAACCATTGCACACTGAGAACAGTTGTAGCCCAGCACTTGGTGGGGTTGTGACTTGTCGGCTTAGGGAAAGTCGTGATAGCTAGTCCTCTGTTGCTTTCTGTGTCTTGTTCCTCCCTAGATCTGACAAACCATTCACACAGAGAGAGGGAGATGGAGTAAAGAAAGTGGGGGAAAATGATGGAGGGCAGCAAGAGCGTGTTTGTTTGAAACAACAGCAAAAGACCACCTCTGTTTCTTGTTCCACTTTTTACTTTGGGAACATATGTTAACAAAGTGATGAATGGACACAACAGATGCTTCTGCACACCGAGCACCTCTTCACCATCACGATTCCACCTCTTCCTCCATCCTTCTCTCCGCCTCTCTGTTGCCATTTGAAGCAATAACAGCAGAAACCTTTTAGAGGGGGAGAAAAAAGCCCAAACACGGGAGAACTCAGCATGAAAAAGTGGCCTTGTTATCAGAACAATATCAGAGTCCCTGTACAGTTTCTCTTTATTTTTAGATTGTCAGTTACGATGATTCCATTTTGTTGATTTATTTTGGTTTTGTTTTGTTTGGTTTCATTTGCTTGCTGCCCCCAGCTAGCAATCTGTCACACACACACACACACACACACACACACACACACAAATTCACACACAAACACACGCAGTGTATGAGACATTCATAAAGACACAGACACATTCATGTAAATACACACACACACGTGTTGTTGGAGGCATCGCAGCTGTTTAATGGACATAGACTCACAGACTAATGTCTCCGTTCTTAGTGTCATCGGTAAGCTGGTTTCAACATTTGGGTTGAAATGATTGCAATGTACATTATTATCATCATTATTGTTGTTAATGATTATTATTATATTTAAAAAGAAACAGAAACAAAAATTTGTTCTGTCGATGGACCTGTTATACACACACATCGGTGCACGATGTGGAAACACTGTGATTGTTGTTGTTTGTTATTAGCAAATGTTGTTGGATGACATTAGTTTTAGGTTGAAATGTCAGGAAAAAAAAAATCAAACGAGCATAAATAGAACGGTTTGGGGTCCTTTCACTTTCAATTCACCTGCTTTCTGCAAATGGATTCTTATCAAAATGTGAAAATTGAAAAACCAGTCTCTTCAATAGACTACATCCATTTACTAAGGTCATACTTTTAAAACAAATGCCTTACCGACAACTAATCAATTGCAGTTTCAGTTCATCTTTATAACTGATAGAATTGAAAGTTGAAACTGACCTCCAAGCCTGCTTATAAAGAAAAACCGGAGTGAATGGCAGGATAGTTGATATTTAGATAATAAAGTAATGCTAGCTATTTTTTTCTTAATACAGTACTTATATATCAGACACTTTAAATAGCCCTCCTCTTCCCTTTCTCCCCTGGTTTTGTTAGATGAATGTGAATGTATAAACCAATGGTGTCCATTTTAATGTACTTGAAAAAGAAGTTTGTTATATTTGCTCTCTGTTGCTTCTCCTGACCCCCCCACCCCCCATCCCCCAGAGCCTCTGGTGTACACTGGAGGTATTTACTAGTGCCTTGCATCCTTCTTGTTCCTTTTTTTTTGGGAAGGGGAGGGGAGGGGGCGGGTCAAGGACCTGGGTTAAAGCAAGCACATCATGTGTGGAGAGTTCTGGGGTGTCAGTTTGAAGCCAGTGGTGATGGTCTGACCTGGTTAGTGGAGCAGGGGCGCAGTAATAACGTGATAATGGCTGCTGCTGTTAGCCGTGTGCGCCGCAGCTGGTTTGTGGTTAATTCTCCCTTTGAGTGGAACTTCTTCAAAATGCAAAAATTGGAATTATTATTCTACATTTAAGAAAAATTTAACAATGGAAATACTTGATACTTTGAATTGATACGAAGATGAATTGACCCTCTCTCTGCTGCCATGTAAACCAGCAAGACGGACCACTGAAAACTGGAACAGGCCGCCATTAGATGTCAGTGTTGTTTCTTTGAAGTGAGGCCCCATCGCTGTGCTTTACCTACGTGTGAGGCCCAGTTACACCTCCAACAGGATGAAAGATGGAGAGAACATGATACATTATCAGTGCCATTTTTTTTCAGGGTTTTAAAATGTAGATATTTGGGGGGTGGGGGGGGTCACTTTTAAGGAGGGAGGTGTTGAAGACTGTATTTGAAGCTTGGACCACTCTGTATTTTAGAGGCACCGGCCCAGGTGCAGCATACAGTCAGGAGAGGATGCATTGATACAGTGATCTAAATTTTCAATTTTACTATTGACATATCTCTATTGTCATTCAGATTTTTACACCACAACATAGAAATAATTATTTTTCCTTTTTTTTCTTCTATGTGAAAGTAGCTGAAAACAAAGGATGTAGGTTAAATTACTCATTTCACTTACTGTATCAATTTTTTTTTTTTTTTAAACTCTTGAGAATACAGTAGCTGGCCAAAAATGTGACCGAAGCAATGATGTCAGTAGAGGTGGATATGATTGGAATAGCAGTGCTGCTCTGTTCAAACAGTCCAGCTAGCTTGTGAAATCTTGTGAGTGCCTGATGTTAATCAGTGTGGCCTCTGGATTTTTGAGACAAAGAAAACTAAGTGTCTTGCTCTGGTTTCGTGCACAGTTTTATTATTTTTTTACTGAATGGTGATAGCAGGCACTTTCCACGGAGAAACAGTGCACTCTGTTTTATTTCATTGACCACACTGATATTTACAGCAAATTTTACATAGTACAGCGTAACATAGTAACTGACCAAATCTGCTTCATCTGGGCTGCATGGGTGGGGTTTGGTCAGATTCTGATTCATCACCTTTTTCCTAACTGAACCCCACCTACTTTAAAATAGTGAAAAGAGTAACAGGGGAATAAAAGGAAATACCGAAATCTCTAATGTGAAACAACCAAAACTGTTCAGTTTTTGGCATAAAATAGTCTTTTCATGCTGGAGCCCATCACTGGTAGTAAGAAGCTGATTCAGAAAACAAGTTTCCAGAGCCTTTAAGTGTCAAGAGCTCAGTTTAACAAGCATTGTCATGCAGCTTTATCCCATTAGGAAAGATGTAGGAAATCTTACCTTTTATAATCAAAGAGCATGACTGAGGCCAGTAGCACTATGCTGTCCTTCTAACAGATCTGGTTTGGAAATGCTTCCTCATCTGAGAATTGCTGCTCTTGGGCAAAAAAAAAGGTATGTCTGCAAAAGGTATGAATATGATCTCATCCACTTCTGTTCCCACTGTATGATTTTGAAGCTGCACCATTGGGGATAGCCAAACATTAAAGCGCTAACAAACAGTGGGGGTTGGAGTGGGGGTGGTGGCGACAGCAGTGGGGGTCGAAATGACTGCGAGCACGGCGGTGGTTATGATGGTTGTACTGGAAGTGAGGATGGCGGATAGAACGATGCAAGTGATGGTGATAAATGAGTAGCAGAGGTTTCAGATTCAAGGCCTTTGACACTCTAACCCGTATTGTTTTTTCATTTGTCTACGCAAATGAAAAATATCTGGTACAAACTTTGACGGTCACTTAAAAAAAACTAGCATCCTTTTTTTTGTGTGCATGTGTGTTTCTTTTGCTGGGAATGGGTGTTCTGGATTCACATAAAAAATATTACAAAAAGTTACTTTGTAAAGTTTGTACAAAAAACATTGCTTTTGCCTGATTTTTTTTTTTTGTGATATTTTCCATTTCTCATGAATAATAATGCAACATTTTAACTACTAGGCAAGTTTGGTTGAAGCTGTGAATAATCATTGAGCCACTTTGCTTTAGTTGTGGTTATGAGCATTCTGTCAAATCTTTATTGATGCCACCAAGTCAGTGCCATTCGACTTGTTGTCAGTGGAGTGGAACCATCAGAAGTGAAGAATAATATTAACTTTAATTACCTACTATTACTCACTGTAGCTGTTTTTGGTTGCCAGTTAACAACCTGGATTTTCACTTTGCAGCTGCTCGAGCCTCAAAGTTTTTCCACAGTAGAAGTTTGATAATATTTTTGCTGTGTCTCTACTACATAATTTACTATGAAAGGAATACTTTTGGTGCAATGGCTGCAATGCAATATTATTTCAAGTTACAGTACGCTATCAAGCCTTGAGGTTACAGTTGAATTTGACGGTTTGAGGGCTCTTATTTTTAAAAGCTTCTAGAGCTCAGTAGGTGCTGAAGTGTTTCAGGGTTGTACTTGAGGACTCTTACTGTGAAAGGCTTGGGAACTCTCCAATGAGAGTGCTCTTATTGTGAAGTTTCCTGAAGTTAAAGTGGGGAAAATGGGATTCATTATCCGGTGACACACACACAGTGTAACAATGGTTGTTTTAATTCACTCGCGTTAGGATCTGATTTAGTTCATGTTGGTTTTCTCCAGTTTTTCAGGACGCGCTTATCCTTATGCTTTTTACTGTAGAAGTGCCCATATGTTTAAAAAAAATGCCTTTTCATGCACTAACAGATGACACAAACACACAGATTCATTCAGTGCATCTCCTCACTGTTTCTTGTAGCTTGCTCCTGTGGAATGATGTCGAGTCTCAAGTTTCTCTGACTGTTACTGAAAACATTTTTCTCAGCATTTGTCAATTTATGTTTTTTGTTTTCACATTTTATTTTTTATTTTCTCACTCCTTTTATCTGCAGTTTTAATGTCTCTAGCGGCACCTAACTTAATTCAGTGGTTTCATTTTTCTGTATCGTGTTTGACATTGTACAAAAAGTGGTTGAATTAAAAAAAAAAAAAAACATGGATGAATGAACGAAAGAAAAACAAAAAAAATACATGTAGGGAGTCATCGGCAGCCTTTAATGGTATGTTTTGCACTAAGTATAGAGTGTTCAAGCTTCATATTAAAAAAAACAAAAAAAACAAACTTTGCGCTTTGCGCTACAATACGATGAAATTTGTTACTTTATTTGTAAAAACTTAATAAATAAAAGTTGTTTAAATGAATGAGAGTGACTGGGCTTTAATGATGCACTTTGGTTGACAAACCAGTGTTGATTAGAAGAAATTATGTTCCTATGCTTTTTTTTATTATTATTTTAATATGTAGAACAATGTCTTAAAACCTTTAATGATCTCAGACTCACCAAGTAAAAAGCCTTGGATATTTAGTTTTGGGTAATAACTCTTGTCAAATCTCAAAACATCTCCTTTTTATATAAGTTTTAAACGCATAGTTGGAGAAATGCAGTATCAGAATGACTCCCTACACTCCATCATATCGATGTCAGACTTAAAGGCTTTTCTTACCTCTGGACAAAAAAAAAAAAAAGAAGAAGAATGACAGTTTTGTTTCTCTGATGTTGTTGTACTTGTCCCCTCCACAAGGCTGCAGCACTTGTCTTTATTAATTGTGTAACCTGCAGGAATTTACTGTACACACTGGTCTCCTTCCTCCTCATACCTGACCAAATTAACTTTTCTTTCTTTTTTTTTTTCTGGCTTCCGGGCCAATCAGGAAACAGCTTGTTGTGAGGTGTGAATCCTGCACCATATTATCTGTCACTATGGATACAGTGAAAAAAACATTGTCACCCCAGAGAAAAAGAGGCCAGAGGAAGGAAGGGAGGAAGGAAAATGGGACTTACCGGTAGATTATAACAATAAATTTCCATCATGTTCTTTTCCTGCTATGATATTAATACTTCACTGTAAAAAATGTAGCACTTTGGGATCAGGTTTTCGTTCTGAGGGCAGCTTTGTTCGTTGTAACTGAAGTTATTGCCTCCAGGTATCTCAGTGCTTCAAAATATTAATGTGTTAATTCTGAGAAAATTGAACTTTTTCTTGTCCTGACACTTATATTGAGGTAATAAAAGACCTAATAAAATATTTTGAACTTATATGAGCTGTGAAAACCTTGATAAGCCTGAAAACCAGAGAAAAAAACTTATCGTTTTAGTTTTTTGCAGTGACAGGCCTGATTTTCAGTCTATGGCAAACCACAGGTGAGTGCAGGGTTTATAGGTTTATAGGTAGATTTACACAGATTGGTGTATCTTATAGCTTGAGGAAAAAAACAACTTCAATTTAAGTCCTTTACCACATAACCACAATTTTTAAATCTTTTTTAATGATTACAAATGCTTCCCTGTTCTATTCGATTCCACAGAGTGTAAAAATGAGAGAAAGTAGAGATAAAATGTGACAATCATGAAATAAAACCCACTTCACGCAGATGAACTGAACTGAACAAACTACACCATGAACAGGGCGTCACACAAAAACAAATCTCCCGTAATGACTTTGCCTCTTTAAGGTCCCATATCAATCTGAAGGATTAATACAGTTGACGTTTCTGCCTACAGGAGAAGAGGAGAAAATTATCAATCACCACATGCTGGTTCATTTTGACTTATGACTGCAGCCAAATGATAGTCTGATGTTCTTCTAAATCTGGCTGGGATCTACCGACATATGGGGACCTGTGTGGTCAAGTGGCTTGTGAATTTTTGTGAGTTAACCCTTTACAGTGGCCTGAGGACAACAGTGACCTTGGTTACAGCAGAAACAGAGGTGAATCATTAAGTAGCAGTCAGTTCAAGTGGTCACTGAGCACCTAATGGATCACTAAAGAAAAGGAAATCAGCCCTGAACTCCATTGTGTAGTAGATGTGGAGACAGAAGCTATAGTTAGATGACTAAATATATTACTTAAGCAGATGACTTGAGCAGCGAAATACTGAAAAACCAGTAAAGTAAAATCACACTCACACACACATACACTCACAGTCCACTCACAAAACACAGTTAGCATTAATACAGGAAGTTATCTCCTTATGCTCCAAAAAAGTCCAGAGAATGATTTAAATTTAGTTTTCCTAAAAATAAATAAATAAATAAACGAGGAAAGCAGAAGGGAAAGAAAAGGATGGGGATGAAACTAGAAAATCAGATTGGGTTTTTTTTGTCTGTGTGTGATTGTCGCCTGCATCTATTCAGCCTGTTGTCACGACCAATTAGAAGACTTACATCAGAGGGGCGTGGTTTTTTTTCCGTTTTTTTTTTTTTTTTTTTTGTCTTTTCTACAGCAGTATGAAATTAGAGGATGAGAATAAGGGAGGGAGGGGAAAGAATGGTTGTAAGGCAAGAGAGAAAGAGATGGGATGGAGGGGTCTCCAGATGTCATGTGTGTGGGAGAAGGTACAAATGCACAGACTGCAGACAGTTACAAGAAGAAGCTGTAGAGCCATCATACTGTATGAATCTACTATATTCTTTTTCTTTCGGCTTTTCCCTTTAGGGGTCGCCACAGCGAATCAGTGTCCTCCATCTAACCCTGTCTTCTGCGTCCTCTTCACTCACACCAACTACCTTCATGTCCTCTTTCACTACATCCATAAACCTCCTCTTTGGTCTTCCTCTAGGCCTCCTGCCTGGCAGTTCAAAACTCAGTATCCTTCTACCAATATATGAATCTACTATATACATGTATATAAATATGTATATGTATGTATGTATGTATGTATGTGTATATGTCTATATGCGTTGACATTTCAAACTGCCTGTTTTTTTATCAAGAAGATTAGATTTTTAAGAGATAAAAAGGAAATCAGAAGGTTTGAGTCTGTATATTGATCTAATTTTAAAAGTTGCACTTGTACTATTTTAGCATGAGGAGATATTAGTCATATTATTTTCTGAGCACTTTTATAGTTACCATAAACACCTACAAGTACTGCTGAGAAGACTGGCACCCTCTAATAAACTCCACACTGTTGAGGTGTGTGGTTCAACCATGACAGCATCTGAAACTGCATGTAACCATCAGATACCAGCCAGATAACAGCTGCAAAACTGCCATGCTGTCGGATATGGAAATCCTGCAGCCGAGTCAGCGGTCTGCTGCATGAACAAATATTTTGATACTAATAATAATCGTACTAAAATGATTATTATTGGATTCAGGCAATGAACAGTTACTTTAAGGTTTATCTAAAATTTAAGCAACAATAACAAGACTGAGCCGCTACAGCTGTGCTGGCAGCTCTGTGAAGCTTTGCTGCAGTACAAGCAAATGATAGCAATACTCACATGCTAACATGCTGATCTTAAGACGGTATAATGTGTACCATGTTCACCCACTCAAACTAGTGTGTTTAAGTGGTAGATTAGGTAGATTATATGACAGGTAGATTATATGACGCCCTCATCAGGACATCAAACAATGGTTTCTTTGAGATAGATGTAGTCCTTACAGAGCATGTGACACTGGATATTACAACGATATATAACTGTTAAACAATACTGACACAAACACATGTGATAGTCCAAAAATTGCTTGGTATGATTTTGTGAGTCAACTTCATTGTCAGTAAAGAGAAACAGCACAACACTGAGTAATAGTTATTAACATAACTATCATCATAACAAGGTAAGATTCACTACACTGGTATTATATGTCTAAACTGGTTGTTATTGCTAACCAAACCAGGCTTTCTAATATAGACCAACACAGAAAAATACCTCCTATTGCATAACCTTTTCAGCTGACTGAGTTTCCATAGGGGCCTGATGAAGGGCTGTGTGTGTGTGTGTGTGTGTGTGTGTTTACCAAACAGCTGTCCCCGTCGACTATTTTTTTTGTCCTTGCAAACATGCCCTTAATATTTGGAACCAGTTTTTTTTTTTTTTCCATTAGTTTCATATTTGTGGTTTTAAATGATCATGCAGTGGCAAAAAAACCCAAGTGGAATGAAAACCTCATCAGTGCTTCTGTTCTGTCCCCTAAAAGTAATAAAAAATAGCCCATCACTTTTTGAGATGTCAGCCAAACCTTATATAATAATCAGTTAGCTATAGCTTCTTGTAATTAGACTCACATTAATACAATAATAGAGAAACATATTTTAGTGTTACATATTTCACAAAAGAATTGTGACATGCAAAGTAAACAAATGATTTAGCCATCAAGACAGTTTCTTTTTTTTTTTAATTAAAACCCGAATTGGATTTATATAACTGTGTCAATCTTCTTCTTCTCCCCTCTTTATTTCTTCCAACTCATTTAAACACTACTGCTGATTTATGAATGAATGAACATTTGTAGATTAAGTGCATTTTATTGTGAAAATATTTTGTTAGTAATAGCGTGATATCTTTTTCCATTGGTTCTGTTTTCCAACTGTAAAACACAGAAACAAATGACTTGCACATTTTTCAGAGTTGAACCAGCTTTGAGGAAAATCCCATCCCTCCCCCATGCAATAGCGATGTTTAGTGTAATCGTGTCGCTGTGTAAGCAGAGGCTGCAGGTCTGCAGCGGGCCATGCGGGCTCCTGAGTGGAGTCATTACAAAGTTCCTGCTTCTGTTTCCTCTGGGCCTGAGAGCAGCAGCTTCCCTCCCCTCGTCTGTGCAAACGGCCCAGATTAACATGGCAATGGGTTTTAAATGGTGCATCAGTTGGTTTGCGGACAGAGGCATGTCAGTGTACGAGTGAATTTCAGCACATTTTTGGTAGAAGTTCCCATGAACCTGTGCTTTTCCTGTCCGTGTTGTCTCGAAGGTGTGTGTGTACGTGACCTCTTTGTGAGTGTTTTCTCGTGTCAGCCTAATGTGACACAAAGTTTGTGTGTGTTCAAGTGGACTGGAGGAGCTGGAGTGTAGCTGAACACAAACATACTGTGTATCTCTATAAAGACCGTCCACCCAGCAGCTAAAAAGGTCACAGGAACAGACACCTAGACTTGCAAAAAGGGCCACTGAGCAAGGCACTGAAGCTCCATCTGTTAACTCATGGGAAAAACAGGTAAGTAATGGTTGCTTCAAGTCCAAAGTATGAACATAATTTAACTGTATGTTGAGAAGAGCTTTGCAGAAAATTAAAAAACAATTTGAACATTGTCCTTTTGAGCTCCTTAACAGGTTGGATGGTTGCCTCTCTAGACGGCTGTAAAAACACAAAGGGATAAATCTAAGAAAGTTCAGTCCTGCTCTCCTCCGAAAAGATGATACTCATTTTTACAGTTTGCCATAGTAACGGTAACCAGCGAGGGGAAGCTCTCACCACACGAAATCACCTGAAACTAAAGGTTTTAGAAAGTGAGAGGTGTGTGTGTAGGAGAGGAAATGAAATGTAGAACCAGGGAACCAGGAGAGAAAACTCATCCTGATAGTTTCATACACGCAAGGAGCCAAGCAAGATTTAAAAAAAAAAAAACCCTTCAGCCTCAAACACCCACGTGTGATTATCTAATGATTCTGAAAGAATTTCTATTAAGGCAAATGAGCAGAATGCATGTTGTTTTATCCTGTATAGTGTTGTGCAATCTAAGAGTGTGCACTGTGGTTTTTGAACCTGCAGCGTCCTTGTTAGAATCAACTCCAAAGTGTGCTGCAAATGTGCACATTGCCGACCATAAACCATATCAGAAAGGTTGTGAAAGACAAACAGAAAAGGATTTTTACTGCCCCTATGGTGCAGAAATGAATGAGCATCGGAACTCGAATGAAGAGACTATCACCTGATTTTGAGGCTTGAACTTTAATCTTGTCCTCCTAAAATGAAAATAAAGCCAGAACCACAATGTTCAGGTTGTTCAGGATGCTGGCTGATGTCACCCATTTATTGCAGGTTCTGCTGTTCACGTCTGGTCGGTAAAACCATGTCACACCCTCACACACTGAAAACCAACAACATATCGTCAGAGTCTAGTAACTCGATGTGTGGTGCGGTGTGTGCCAGTCTGCATTAAAAGTTTGTTTGTGTTTTCGTGAGCATGCCCACTGTATCTGTGTGTCTCAAAATACACGAGTAAATAAACGTGTGTGTGTATATGTTTGCGTGCGTGTGCAGAGACAGTAGCGCCACTGTTTGTAAAATGTTAAGCAATTAGTGAACTCTGGGCAAGCATGTGTTTTTCCAGGTGCTCCAATATGTGTGTATGGGTGTATGTGTGTGTGGGGGTTTATGTTTTATAGTCCTTAGAACTTTTAAGTTTCAATCTGGCCTTGACCAGCAGCACACGCTATTATGAACCTGTTCCTTATTACAGGGGGAGGAGCAGGGGAGGTTTAAAGGTTGAGTGTGTGTATGTGTGTGTGTGAGTGTGTATATGTGCATGTGCATGTGTGTGGGGAGGAGGGGAGGTTTACTGTCAGTGAAGCACAGTTGCATATGTGTGTGGTCTCTGCAGCCAGAATCTTGTTTGTCTGATGTGTAACAGTGAGCTCTGCGGTTAACGTAGTGATCTGTATGTTAGATACTCTTCGCAGCTAATGGGCCCAGACAGAGCTAATCACTTGTAAATGCAAGTGGGCTCTGAAGTGACAACACACACACACACACACAAAATCTGTGTAGCTGCTGAGTGGCCTTCTCTGTTGACTGTAAAAGCACTCAGTGTAATGCCCAGGCTTTTCAGTGGTCTGCTGTTGTATTGATCTGGCTGATTAATTATTTCACTCTGAATTAAAAACGATGAGAGTCCAATCCAGCAACAACACAGACTCTCAGTGTTTTCAACCATCTTACAAAGCTGCTTCTAATCTGCAACAAAACGTCATATTCTGGCTTCTTTTCGTCGCACCGCTGCATTATCCCGACAGCTATTGGATGAACTGCCCCTCGATTTTACACTGACATTCATGATACCCAGAGGATAATCGGTGAACTTGCTCCAGTGCCACCGGGAGGCTGACTTTTGGGGTTTTGAGTGCAATGTCTCAAAATTGACGTGAGCCTACGTGAACACATTCTTCTTGCTCCCGTCACATAAACACGCTGCCTCCTCAATATCGACTGGGCCTATTTTAGCAGTAATTTAATTCTCTTGCTATATGTTACTGCATGTGCACAGAGTATATGAAACACTGAGCTTATCCAACAGATCTTTTCCCATCACATCAGTGAAAGTGCAGATATTTCCATCTTTAATTATAAACTGTTGGAAAGATGTAAACAGGAGACTTGTGACCCAATGTCTGCCACAAATATATATATATATATATATATATATATATATTGTACTGTATATCTGCTCTTTCTTTGAAATTAATTGAATTGAATCCCAGTATAGTATAAACCATTTCAGACAGTGAAATAACAATTAGTTATTGGCTCTTCGCTGTTTCATTCAGAAGTAGCATATATATTTATTTTAGGGACCCCCCCTGCCCCCCCGCCCCGCCTCTTTTGCATCCTGCCAAACCCTCTAAGTATCCCTTTTCCAACCGGTACAAAAGAAAACTTGCATAAAAGTGAAATAATACAAACAGAAAATGTAGCCAAGACACGATTATTTGCAGAATATACTAATATTTGGTTGCACAACCTTTGGCAACAATAGCAGCCTCTAAATGTTTTTTTTTTGTAGCCATCTAGAAGCTTCTTGCACCTGTCTGCTGGTAGTTTCTGTCGCTCTCACAACATTTTGAAACATGGATTTTTTTTATTTTTTAATTCGCTTTCTGATAAAAGCATTTCTGGTGCTGTCTTGTCTTCACCGCCGTGAAAAGGGAACTAGAAACAATCAGCCCCTTTTTATGCAGTAAAACCATCATTTGCTGCTTAATTCAGGTCATGTCAGCACTTAAAATTAAGCACAATCTTATTTGTTTGTTTTTCAAAAAAATGTATTAAAGATTTATTGTTTTTGTTGATATTTGGTAACTTTGGAAACTCTGTTAAATATTCTTATCATATGAAACTGGTTCATATGCATATATTTTTTGAAGACACATTCTGCACTTAATACCGAGGGAAGCCAATCATTTTAACCAGGACTGTGTGTGTGTGTGTGTTAGTGGACAAAACAAGAGTAGTGCTGAGTCTTTGCGGTTTTCATCTGCCTTTTCCACTGGTCTGTGTGTTTGTGTGTCATCACATACTTTTAAATTCGCCAAAACACGCACGCGCACGCACGCACGCACACTGTCACTGTCATACTCTTACTTTGACACACACACTCTCTCTCTCTCTCTCTCTCTCTCTCTCTCTCTCTCTCTCTCCCTCTCTCTCTCTCTCTCTCTCTGGCTTCCTCCCCTCCTCCCTCGCTCGCGGACAACCCCGCGAGCCGGCGCTGACAGCTCGCGGAGCCGACGCGGGGGTCTCGCGGGGGTTTTGCGGGGGCCACCGCGCGGTGGTGGAGTGCTGCGCGCGCAGCCCTTTCACGCACCGTCACCTGAGCGGAGCGGCCGCGGCGGTGGGCTGCGTCGCCGCCTCCCCGCCCCGAAGCCTTCACTGACACCGGGGGGAGGAAGAGGAGGAGGTGGAGGAGGAGGAGGAGGAGGAGGCAGCTCCTGCTCTCTGGCTTTATTGCGCGGATTTGAACGCGGAGGACGCGGAGGACGCCTCTGAAATAAAAGTGAGTATCCGGCACGAACTCTTGGCTCCAAACTTCAGGGGACCGGCCGCGTCCTCGCGTCCGCTTCGGAACCGTAGAAAAGCAAAACGACAAAAAGCAGCGTGGTACAAAAGTCCGCTGTCGCCTCAGAGCCCCAAGAAGTGACCGAGTCCTTCTTAGATGTCATCAGCGTGACAGTGGGAGTCTCCTGCCAGGTGTTGCTGTCTTCCGGCGCCATAGCCCACATTTTCGGGGGCATTTCTTAATTTGAGCGCCGGGGCTGCCCGACCTGGGGGACGGGAGGCGGGAGGCGGGAGGCAGAATTTGAGACTGTTTGTCAGGGCAGAGTAGTTTCTTAAAACAGGCACTGGTGGTTTGGGCTTTTTACGGCAGGACCTCCAGCTTGTGGTTTGGTTGTCTGCCACTGAAGCAGACAAACCTGCTGCAAGACACAGGCGACGTTAACTAAAGCACTTGTCTGCTGCTGGATGGTGATTTCCCTGTCCTGCTGCCAGTCTTACGAGTGGTCTGATCTGTGGTTGTGTGTGTGAGAGAGTGTGAGTGTGAGTGTGTGTGGTGTTTTCCAGTTGAAGTAGATTATGGGTGTTAATTTTCAGCACTGTGGAGTCCCTGTTATCTACTTACAATGTAAACTGTCTACTGCTGAGAGAGAAGTGCGAGGAGGAGGAGGAGGAGGAGGAGGAGGAAGAGGAAGAGGTTTTACAATAGGTGAAGTGAGGTTTTAAATGAGTGGGAGTTCGCCAGTGTCTTTGCCTGGACTGCTCTCGAAAAGTGTGACTTACCAGAGCCGCAATGACCTAGAGACATCCATCTAGTTATAATATTGTTTCAGCTTCTGACCACACACAAACCCTAACGGTTCTGGAGGTGGTGCCTTACTCGTCTCATGCCAGATTCCCTGAGGGTGCTCACACTGACTTTTTCCTCTGCGTACAGTCTTGCCTCAAATAGGTTATTTATATAGGTGCGTTTATGTCAAGAGAAACATCTGTTTTGTCCAAAGTGCCTCACAGAGATGTTGAAGAAAATTAAAAGAAAAGAAAAAAAAATATGGCTATGGTTATGATTTATATTGCAAAGAGACAAATACAATTTCCAGGAAGTAAAGCCTCATTATTGTATCAAGTTTAATATTAACAGATGACTATTGCCCTGGTTGTGAGATCAAAACAGTTTTAGTGATTACTTTGCAACTGCAAATGCTTTGCTTAGCCAATAATCTAAAATCATCACTGCAGCTCACTGCAGCTCACAGACTCTGTTCTGTCACATATTTTAGCAATATTATTACAAAGCTGTGGAGTAAAAGAAAAAAAGGCAGAAATGTTTTGGTTAAGACAGTGATATCGGTCATGAGGACGCCTTAGCCTCACCCTGTTTGGCCTTGTACCATAAACCTGCCTGATATTCTGTACATGTCACTCTACCTCTGCGTGTTTGTGTGTGGAGGGACGGAGGGAGTAGAGGCGTTCGAGTTCGTGGTCGGATCGAATGTCTCCACCGCTTTACTGTAATTCGATTAGAATACCGTCTCCCGTTAGCAAGACGGTGAGTGGAAACCTGTCTGTCTGTCTGTCTGCAGGTGTCCTTGAGTTTACGGCGTCCGTCTGAGAACCCTCACATTTTCCTGTAACAGCTCCAGAGCACTTGACATCCCAAACACTAACAACACTGAAAGGGCTGGAAATGACGTGGTCGTCTCGAAAGCAACTGTCTGCGCAATGTGCAATTAAAGAATCTTTCAAATTGTAGCAATGGAATAGCTTTTTCTTTTTCATAGAAACAATCCTGCTGAAAATTTTTGCAGTGTGCGTGTTGTTTTCAGCTCATTCATCTCAGGGTCAGATCCCCTGGTGCATCGGTGTGCATCGTTCTTCCTGCCAGTGTCTGTTTTGTTTTGTTTTTTCTTCACACTATCGCTGGAAAAAGTTGAAAGAGGTCAAATCCTACGATAAAAGTCGTTCATCTCTTAAGTCTTTCACAAACGAGAATTGCTTTTCCAAAACTCCCTTTTTTTTTAATAAAAATCTCATTGAACTTGTAGCTTTCAATGTGTAGTGACTGATGTAATCTATTTTTGTTAACCTCAGCATTGGAAAAACATTTTAAGTTTCATAGTCAGGAGATGATGTAAAGTACATGGGATCGCTTCCAGTTGGTAAACCATGGTTACTCTACCATGGGGGATGACTGTGGTTACACTTTTACACTGTTGTTCTCAAAGATTCATTTGCTACCTCAATGTGCAAAGCTTTTCCAGTATTTCCACAATAACCACCTGTTGACTTTTCTCCGGTTGCTCAAACCCAGTTTGGTGAGTTCTTGCTTTCTGATAAAATGCAGGGAACATGTTCCTAACGAGTGGTTCTCCTTATTTCTTTTTCAGATGCTGATTGGTTGCTGGCAATTACTGGGCAGTCACTAGGTCGCAGCTGTCTGTCAAGGCTAAAATGGAGCGAGAGGGCTCATTTAGGAGGTAAGAAGAAACACACACACATATACACACAAACACACTGCAAACGGCAGGTCTTATTCACTGAGGAGTTTCACTGCAGCTCCAAAACTTTTTCTTTTCCCTTTTCTCTCTTTGTCTCAGCCCATTGGGACACACAAAGATGGATGAAAGTGAAACACTCACACACGCACACACAAATAAAAAAAAGCACGCACACACACACACACATTCCTGGATGACCTCATTCATTCTTTCATTCATGCAAACATCCCCCTCATCCTCCTTTGTTTAGTAATTAGACCTCGGACTTTTCTCTCTCAACTCTCCCTTTTGTTTCAGAGCCAAAATCAAAAAAGCTACTAACTTCTGGGCCACATCTGTGCCCTTTAATGCAGATGCACAAATAAAAAGCTTTAGTCCATCAGCAGAGGAATTGTCTTGAACAGTGGGTTTTGCAACTCACTGTTGATTTTGAGTCTCTGTATCGTTAAACTCTGTTTCATGCTCTGCACCAACCATTCTTCAGGAGAAAAGATTTTGACTGAAGTGTCTGTAGATTCACTCGCACAAGTTACAACTCTGCACCTTCTTTTCTCAGAGAATTTGGAAACTCCTCACTTTGACATGAACTCTGTGTGTGTGTGTGTGTGTGTTTGTGTGTGTGTGTGTGTGTGTGTGTGTGTGTGTGTGTGTGTGTGTGACTGAGCTCAGGACTCCTGTTTCTCACATTGACCTATTTATGTAGAGTTGAACTAAGATCCAGGTTGACAGACAGACCTGCAACACACATACACACCTTCTCGCCTCTTCCCTCTTCTTTTATGAGTCTGATTTTCCATCCCTCATTTTTCTCTATTTTCCCACTTTCTATCCTTCTACTGTGTTCATTTGTTTCTATTCCCTCTGCTTTTTCTGTCCAAATTCATTTAATTCAGTTAAGTTAAATTCCATTCATGTGAGCTGCCTTCACTGGACATGGATAATTACAAATGTACTGAAAACCAAGAAGAAGTAATTCCAAAGAAGATGGTGGTAAAACTAGTCAAAACAAATTTGGGGAATAAAAAACATTGAACACTGATCATTGAATTGGGTCAACATGTCACAAAGGCTTAACTATGGTTCTATCTGTCTTGGGGCCCACATAGAGAGACAGAAAGGAGAAGGAAGTGAAATGTGTGTCACCTTTAAATCCTTCCCCTCCCATTTGGCAGCTCTTGAACCTCAAAGGGTTCCTTTGTTTGCCTGGCACAGAGGCGCACAGGGTCACATGGTGACCTACTGGCTCGGACTGGCAAAGGGGGGAAAAGAAAGAGAGGTAAATTGGGAGAGAAGAGTACAAAGAGTAGAAGGAGATGGATTGAAAAGTGGAAGGAAGGGACGAGAAAACAAGGGAGAAGACAGAGAGAACGAGTATGTGAAAGAGTTAGAGACCAATGAGGACAAAGACACTTTTTCTCCTCCAATCTCCTCCTCACCTTTACCTTATCCAACTCTCATTCACTCATGGAGTGGGGATATGTGGTACCCTTTCAGTTACTAGAGTAAGTAAATAATGTGCCTGGGAGTGAGTGTGTGTGTGTGTGTCTGTGTGTTTATATGTGTGTGTTAAGAGGGGGACATGTTTTATATTTTCAGCTATTACAAATTTTGCTGGTTTGGTTGTTTTAGTGGATTTTGCTTGATTAAGAATCAGTTGTCAAAATGGTTGTAGATATTTTTTTTTTATTGAGTAACTGTTTAATCAATTCATCATTTCATCTTTATACATAACACAAAATTTTTTTTTCACATTTACAGTACCTGACATATTTAGCGGTTTTTACACCAGTTTTCCTCTTTGACACATCTCCACGTCTGCCTATGAGGCTCCACATTGACATATTTTTCCTTGCTCCGTGCCATAACCATGACAATTACATGTTTAACCTGAACCTTTATCCCAAACTTGACTGATATCTCACAATGACCAGAGTCTGTAAAATCAAGTCTTGACCCACAACCGGCCCTTTGAGGAAGGGAGGATTAGGAAAAAATGTCCTTAGTGTCAAGGTCTCCGAAAATGAATAGACTACAATTTCCATATGATTAAATCTAAAGATTCTGTAGGTTTCATTTATTTAAAGATAAAAAGCTAAGACTGAAACACTGTTGATATTTCGTTCATTTCCATGGACTGTTTTGCTGCCTGGAAGTAATCTGAATATTTATGGCATCTTTTTCCTTTCGCTGTGCCTCTTCATACACTTCTTTTCTCTCTTTTCTCGCTTTTTTGTCTTTGCCAGACTGTTCTTTCAGTCTCTGTTCCTCGGTCTGCTCTCTGTTTCTGTTCTCCTCATGCTTTTTTTTTCTCCCTCGTACCTCCCTTCATCCCACTGTTTTGCGTCACCCATCTTTTGTATCCCCACTTCTCTCCCTACCCTTCCTCAGGAGTAGAGGACTATTCTCCTGGGCTTACTCCCCGTTTCTGTCTCTCGACTGTATGTTTCCACAGCAGTATAGTACATCAGCTTTTGTAAACATTAACTGATGGCTAATAAAAAGTGATCACCCCCCCCCAATAAATGCCAATGTTGTTGGCCATTAAAATCTGGAATAACTACATCATGAGAAACTATTTTAAAACAGAAATCTGTGTGTTTGCACCCCAGGCTTTCAAAAACATATAGCTTTTGATGCGAAAAACCCAACTATTGTGTTTGGAAGACTTGGATCCATGAAACCAGCTCCACTTTCCACATCCATCTTGTCCAGTCCCAATACTGAATGCACTTTGTGGTTATTATTGTTTCTCTCTTCCATGCTTTTGGATGTCCAGGAGTCTCCACAGCAAACTGCGGTTGGGAAGCGGCTCGTCCTCCAGTCTGACCGACCTCTCACAAACGAAAAACCCGGCAGGGGGAGGCGGGGAGAAGGGAGGGACAGCCGGGGGACTGGCGGAGGAGTGCGGTAAAGACAAAGGGACCCAGCAGAGGAGGGCCGGGGCCAACGCCACCTGGAACAGGTCGGCGTGAGAGAGTGTGACATGCGTATTTACAATCTGTCTAAAGTGGGACCCACGTTGGTTTACTTGATGAATGTGGAGATATGTGGGGTTTTTTTGGCCACCCAGGTGTCCCCACTCAAGCTCTCCCGCTTGTGTTTACACACACATGTGCACGCTGGTGTGTGCGTGTACCTTTTTCACTGGCAATGTCATGGTGGAATAAACATCACCAGCAGAAAGCTGCCATTATTCATGCTATGAATGCAAACCTCTTTTTAAACACACACAAACACACATACATGTACAAAAGCATCAGCTCTTTCTGTGGGTTCCCCTCGGGGTCCATCACTATCTCTCTTTATCTCCATCCGTCTCTCACTCCTCTTTTTATCTCATTCTGCCTCACAGATTCTTTTCGTCCTTGGTCTTCTCTCTCTTTTCTCTGGTTATATTTTACGTTTTTTTTCAGCCTTATGTAAAACTAGAGAGCAGAGAGTGGAAGACGAGAGCTCTCAGTTTGCTGCATGAACCACATGAGCTGGATGGAATCCTACAGTGAAACAAGCTCATGCCCCCTCTGACCTTTAAGTTTTGCACTCCTGTTTTGTTTTCCGCTGTTCTTTCCCCTTTTTTTTTTTTTTTTTACTTTGTTTGCACTTAATATTTTATGGCTTTTGACCCAGATTCATAGTTTACTCAAGGTTCCTGTGCAGAGGCACAGTGTGCATTTGTTCATGTACATAAGAACGTGTTCATGGTTGATGCTCTGTAGTTGCGCATAATTAAATGCAAACGGTATCTTTTCTACTGTATTTGATAGTAGACTCCCTGAGGTGTCTCTTCCGTATGTTATTTGCATTTTATTGTTTAAAAACGTGTAAGGATCAGGGTTAAAAGTTGTTTATGTATGTAAATGGCGGTAACTCCAAATTGCGGCAGCAGATATTTGCAGTCAGTAAACCAATGTGAAAAAATGCCACACTTAAGTTGATCAACCAGGACAACATATGATATACTGTGCATATGAACACCAGAAAAAAAATTGGTAAAGTGACACAAAATAGAAAATATCTCAGGCTGCAGGAATTAGAATCCTTGGTATTACATCTCTACTCATACTGATATTAGATTCTAGAAATATATCATTACATTCAATTTTGCCTCACATAGCAGCCACGTAGTAATCATGTATATTGTCGATTAATCAAATATTCTACACATTATTCATTAGTCTTTGTAAATAAGTGTCCACTAAATACTTCCCTGTGTTTTTATTTGCAGCATTCACAACGCAGTGATCTCAGTTTTCCAGAGGAAGGATCTGGGAGAAAATGAACTCTACACTCTGAATGAAGGTGTCAGGTTAGCTCTCTGCCTGCCTCTTACTTGTTTGTACACCTCGCTGACTTTCACACCAAGCCTACAGTATTTTATTTTATTTTATTTTATTATTAGGTTGAGCTGGTTTGTATTTTTAGGATGTTTAACTAAATTATGGTGTTTTCTTCAGTAATTTCTCATCTTCCCTCACTGTAGCAGCAGATTTCTCGCAGGCACAAACACCCTTTCCTCCCGTATATGCACAATGACAGCTCGGCACACTAAATTTAGTCTTGACACACGAAAACATACCCAGTAACGGTTATTGGTGTCGCGTCGTTCTCAGCTGCACCAGGGGGAATTTTTTTTTTTTCTCCTGCTGTTCTTGACTCTAAACTGTCCACTAAATCAGAAACACCTTGAAATTGTGTAAAAAGGGGAAATGACAGGTCGAGGTCACAGAGGGGTCATTGTTGTGTGTTTGGTGTTTAAATATGGTGTAGCTGAGGGCAGTTGACACAGGACTGTCAAAGCCGACTCCAGTCATGTACGGTAAATATATTACACTATATACAGTATACACATATATGCACACACAATACTTGGTGCAACAGCGGTGGGTCATTTTCCCATGAAGTAAGGTCTAAGGGTTGTGAATGGAGTCAAGCTATTTTATTTATATAAGCTGAAAACTTGATCTTCACACAGCAGCAGTCGGGACGTTTTCTGTATCTAGTGAGAGCCAAACAAGATTTATTAAATTATACCGTGTTTTTAATGTTTCCATACATGCACTGTTTGCCCAGCGATCTTTTCCTTTTTTTTTTTTTTCTTACTTTGTTTGCACTTAATATTTTATGGCTTTTGACCCAGATTCATAGTTTACTCAAGGTTCCTGTGCAGAGGCACAGTGTGCATTTGTTCATGTACATAAGAATGTGTTCATGGTTGATGCTCTGTAGTTGCGCATAATTAAATGCAAACGGTATCTTTTCTACTGTATTTGATAGTAGACTCCCTGAGGTGTCTCTTCCGTATGTTATTTGCATTTTATTGTTTAAAACGTGTAAGGATCAGGGTTAAAAGTTGTTTATGTATGTAAATGGCGGTAACTCCAAATTGCGGCAGCAGATATTTGCAGTCAGTAAACCAATGTGAAAAAATGCCACACTTAAGTTGATCAACCAGGACAACATATGATATACTGTGCATATGAACACCAGAAAAAAAATTGGTAAAGTGACACAAAATAGAAAATATCTCAGGCTGCAGGAATTAGAATCCTTGGTATTACATCTCTACTCATACTGATATTAGATTCTAGAAATATATCATTACATTCAATTTTGCCTCACATAGCAGCCACGTAGTAATCATGTATATTGTCGATTAATCAAATATTCTACACATTATTCATTAGTCTTTGTAAATAAGTGTCCACTAAATACTTCCCTGTGTTTTTATTTGCAGCATTCACAACGCAGTGATCTCAGTTTTCCAGAGGAAGGATCTGGGAGAAAATGAACTCTACACTCTGAATGAAGGTGTCAGGTTAGCTCTCTGCCTGCCTCTTACTTGTTTGTACACCTCGCTGACTTTCACACCAAGCCTACAGTATTTTATTTTATTTTATTATTAGGTTGAGCTGGTTTGTATTTTTAGGATGTTTAACTAAATTATGGTGTTTTCTTCAGTAATTTCTCATCTTCCCTCACTGTAGCAGCAGATTTCTCGCAGGCACAAACACCCTTTCCTCCCGTATATGCACAATGACAGCTTCGGCACACTAAATTTAGTCTTGACACACGAAAACATACCCAGTAACGGTTATTGGTGTCGCGTCGTTCTCAGCTGCACCAGGGGGAATTTTTTTTTTTTCTCCTGCTGTTCTTGACTCTAAACTGTCCACTAAATCAGAAACACCTTGAAATTGTGTAAAAGGGAAATGACAGGTCGAGGTCACAGAGGGGTCATTGTTGTGTGTTTGGTGTTTAAATATGGTGTAGCTGAGGGCAGTTGACACAGGACTGTCAAAGCCGACTCCAGTCATGTACGGTAAATATATTACACTATATACAGTATACACATATATGCACACACAATACTTGGTGCAACAGCGGTGGGTCATTTTCCCATGAAGTAAGGTCTAAGGGTTGTGAATGGAGTCAAGCTATTTTATTTATATAAGCTGAAAACTTGATCTTCACACAGCAGCAGTCGGGACGTTTTCTGTATCTAGTGAGAGCCAAACAAGATTTATTAAATTATACCGTGTTTTTAATGTTTCCAAACATGCACTGTTTGCCCAGCGATTTTTTTTTTGTGTGCCATGAGGATTAGAGGTCGGCTTTTCTCCCCTTATAAAAACACAACTGAGCTGTTACACTAGTTAGTACTGTGTGTTTGTGTGTGTGTGTGTGCGCGCGCGTGTGTGTGTGTGTTTGTGTTTTAACCGGTTATCAGCGGAAAATCATGCTGTTGAAGTGTTCAGATGTCGCTGTAGCCTTTGTGTTCAGTGTGAACAACATCTTTCTCATTTCCTGAGCCTGGCTGCTGTTTAAACACTGCAGCTTGCGCATGCAGTCTCATTACCACCGGTTCATTTTCAGCATTTTGATTTCTCAGCACTGGCTTTGTGTGTGTGTGTGTGTGTGTGTGTGTGCATTTGCCTGTTTCTGCATATGGGTACGCTCAAATGCGCTTTTTTCCAGGCAGCTGCTGAAGACGGAGCTGGGCTCCTTCTTTACGGAGTACCTTCAGAACCAGCTGCTCACTAAAGGCATGGTCATACTGAGAGACAAGATCCGCTTCTATGAAGGTACAAATAAACACACATATATTAAAAATAGATAAATAAATAAAAATCACATACATACAAGCCAATGTATGTATGTACATTGACGCCAATACACATTCATGGGGGGCGCAGTTTGCCGGAAATATACTGTGATATACTGTATTTATGTTCAAAGAGAATTATAAACACATATAATGTACAAAAATATTTTATTCTGCTGAATTGTAAATTGAGTGAAATAAAGGATCCAGAACAAAAGCAATGTTTAACGGCATCATTTTTGCCTATGTCGGCTCCAGCTCTGAGTCACTGGAACGCATTTACAGAGAAGAAAGGTAAAGAAAAGTGGAATAAAGACAAATTAATTGTAATCCGTTAAAAGAAGTCATAACATATCTAAACGGACTGTTACTTGCAGATTTCCAGGGAAGCAAGATTTCTATAATAGGCCAAAAGTGGTGAAAAATCTACTATATTGTGGTCCTTTGTTGAGTTGTGAGTTTTGGATTTCTCTCGGTTGTTAACTAATGGTGCTTCCGGTTTTGATGTGGAGCATTCCCAGTGCCAGTGATTCATATCAGGGAAACTCAGACATGAAAGGTCAGTTTTTGATCTTAATGTGAAACAAATCTAGCAGGGAAAAATAATAATTGACAAAAATTCCAGATGCAGAGTTAAATATTTAACTATTAGTTCGAACTGTGAGGAACATTGTTTTCTCTCTCTGCCATCACTCCCAGTGAAGGACACACCAACATCAAACACACACAGACACACGCACACACACACACACACACACACACACACACACACACACACACACACACACACACACATATACACATAAAGTCAGAGGCAAAGAAAGCGCTTGAAAAGGCAGAGAACAGGGGACACAAAAATGATTTTGTTCTCTCTGGTAAACGTGTTAGCTAAATTCGAAGCACCTGGGAAATGATAAAATACACACTTGCAGACACCCGCACGCATGCACACACAGATCAACTCTGACAGATTTTCACTGCTGCCGTCACAGGAAGTGATGCCTTGCGTCAATCACACAACACTTAGACCATGAGACTCTTAAGAGAAGCCACAAAGACTCAAAGTCTCATTGTTTTGTCTTAAGCAATAGTAGTTTGTGTTGAAGAAATCCTGTCTGCACTGCAAAATAAACCTCAGGAATATATGGTTATTCTCATGACTAGAATTACTTGTAGACTAGAAGAATTTATCCCCCATTTCTCGGTTTCATTTCTGTCAAATGACCCAAGTCAAAGAGTACTTTGCAAGAGATGACTGAGATGTCACAAATGAGTTAGCAGTACCCCCACATATTTTATTTTTAGCCTGTATTACAGTAAAATGTTCCCTACCCATTGGTAATATGTGACATTTTATTATCTTTGAGCATTTCACAGTTTGGATGATAGAAATCTAGAAGTGATAGAATAGCGAATAGAACTTTTCTTTATCCTAGAATGGAGTCACCATGTTGATGCACCCAAATTGCCTCTTAAGCCTTCTCTAATATTACAGTTATGCAGGTACAGTTGTATAGCTAATATTTTCCTTTTAAGTCTATACCCACGAGTAGACTTAAACCTCCTCTTCTTACAGTGCATTTACAAGAAAGTGTTATTGCTGTTATTTTTTAGTTTTTTTTTTTTAACTTATAATGTTCTCCCAATTGCGCCGAATAGGTCAGAAGTTGTTGGACTCTCTGGCCGACACATGGGACTTCTTCTTCTGCGATGTTCTGTCCATGCTGCAGGCCATCTTCTATCCTGTACAGGTACACACACTCGCATTTACACACTCAGAAGGTAACATTCTGCTAACACAGTTCCATTATGTTGACGTGTGTGTGTGTGTGTGTGTGTGTGTGTGTGTGTGTGTGTGTGTGTGTGTGTGTGTGTGTGTGTGTGTGTGTGTGTGTGTGTGTGTGTGTGTGTGTGTGTATGTGTGTGTGTGTGTGGTGTGTGTGTGTGGTGTGTCTTTTCAGGGAAAGGAGCCGTCAGTGCGTCAGTTGGCTCTGCTCCACTTCAGGAACATCATCGCCCTGAACCTGAAACTGGATGAGGCTCTCTCTCGACCCCGAGCAAGAGTTCCTCCTTCCATCATACAGATGCTGCTAATACTACAGGTACACACACACACACACACACACACACATACAAGCTGTCCAATCTTTGTTTCTTTTTCTTTCTCTTTTTCCATCTTTGTTTTACTACCTCTCACTCAATCACCATCATCCAAACAAACCATCAAACATCCATGACTGATGTGGGGAGACAGATCAGGATAAATGACAACAGATGGAGAAAGACGTTGAGTTTTTTTGGGTTTTTTTTCCTGTGAGGGATCTCACAGGAAGTAATCTCAGTGTGAGCACAGAGCACAGTCGTCTTCCCATGACCAGTACCCTCTGGACCCTGTGTGTGTGTGTGTGTGTGTGTGTGTGTGTGTGTGTGTGTGTGTGTGCGTGTGTGTTTGTGTGAGTGTTTGTATGAGTGTTTGTGTTTGTGTTTGTGTTGATGTTTGACTCCGTGATTTACCCATGTTTACACTGTCCTTGAATACCATGGCATCCTCAAGAGACAGAAAAATACAGCTAGTCAATTATGAGTCGCGCTTATTAGACCCAATTAGCTAAAAGTTCATTTTTATTTGTAGAATTAATGTTGGAGCAGAGAGTTGAAGGAAAACATGATTTCTTTGTCTTGTCTGTTAAGTATTGAGAGCACAGACATTCATATGTCCCCTGTGGATAATTTTATACAATTATACTTATGGCTGAAGTGGTTCTACTTGGTTTAGTTACTCATCCACTGTGTAACGACACATAGCTGCACACAGTAAATTGTCCATTAGCTTAATTTCCTATGGGAAAAGGAAGAGTTGTTTGCTTATCTTTTCACTGCAGGGCTGCTGTACTTCTTTGTGCACACAACAAGTACTGGGTTTTCAAGTCAATACACTACTTATTTTTCAAAAATTAACACTTTATCCATCTCCATGACTGCATTTTTCAGTCATTGTTGATCAAATCCATATTTCACTCTTGAAGGATATTCAGCTTTTTTTTTCCCCAACTGTATAGTTTAATACTGTGTAGTTTTACCATCCTGTAAAATGATTCAAATGAAGCAAGTGAAAATGGAAAAGTTTTATAACCACAAAAGCAACAAGTGCTCTGGTTCACAGAGGACGACAGAAAGTCTTGTTTCTGAGTACAGAAGACAATGAAGAAAAAAGATGCAAAAAATGCATGAAAGACCAGGTGAACACCCTAAAATCACAGCATCCTTAGTTTGACCTGTTGATAAAGATGATGTGCAAATATATTTAGGTGAATCTGATGTACAGAAAGCTCAGGGGCGAGGTGCTTGCTGTGAACTTCAACACATTTAAATTATTGGAACATGTAAAACAAGATGATGACAATATAATAAATGACATATGAATTCAAATTTAAGGTAATTTCTGAATATTTTTACCAAATATCTTATTTAAGGCATCAAAAGCACCGAATAAACGGTTTCATGACCAGAATTCATATGAGCATTGACCTTATAAACTCCCCCAAACTTATCAACTGATAAATTGTTTTTTCAATTGAGCTTCAAGATCTTTTAAAAATAAAACAACCATCTAAATATTTAAGAAGGAGAAAGGATTTAAGCTTTTCTTGGGTTAACCTACTTGGGTTAACTGAGTTACCTGAGAGGGGATCGAGCTGTGTAGAAACGTTGGAGTCGTGACTCTTAAAATGATATTCATCAATGGGTATTTCTTTTCTGCATAAGACTTTCGCAACCTTTGGCTCCTGAAGGATACAAGTTAAGAGGCAGTCCCTGTAGGTTATTGAGCAGTGGACTATCCAATCAAAGATTATTGGATTATTTTGATTTGGGTGTTAACAGCTTACATTTAACCTGTACGCCAATCTTCCAAAAACCTAGTATAATCCTTTGAATTTGGGAATTTATTGGTCGGACATAAGCTGTGGGTCAGGGAGTGAATTGAGTTGATCACATGTGATTTCCACTGTGTCCGAGTACATGAGCTGTGAGTCTGTGAGATCGTGTCTGTTTTTCTTTGTGTGTTTGAGTTAGTTTTGACATCACTGTAGTGACCTGTTGACCCAAATCTGCTGCTCCCAGACTCAGACAGCAGGAGGTATGGTGGAAAAAAAAAGAAGAAAACCAAAAACAGGATATATTTATTTTCTTGTTTTATGCACTGTGTTTAGACGTGTACTATAGCATCATTTTAGTTGATCTGCTTTTGTTTGTCCGTGATGGAAAGCAGAGAAAAACAGGTAGAGGCAAAAGTATGAGAGCAGAAAGGAAACCAGAACAGCTATGAAAAAGAATGAGTGTAAGAGAGATAAAATTCAGCAGTGAATGTTGGCTGTTTGCTACTTCTTGTCTCATCTGTTAGTAATTTCCCTTTCATTCTGTTAAGATGCTGTGACGCCAATGCACTGAAGTCTGTTCTATTTATGTGGTTTGTTTCTGCGCTGTGGTTTTGATGCCTGGGCTCAGTGATTTAGAGTTCTGAATCGTGATTGATCTCTTCTTTTTTTATTCAAATACAAATGATATATATATCACCCCTCACTGGGAAAATTAGACTAACAAAATAATGGTAGTGATTCTGAAATAAATCCAACTTCTAAAAGTATTTTATGTCTTTGAGTGATCTAAAGTCTCGCTGAGCATGACGTCACCTAACTTGGAAAAATGCCATCAGGAGGTGGTGGTTATAACGAGACAGAAACTAAGAGTCTGAACAGTTTTTGTTTGTTATTAATGACAGCCCTGAGCTCATAACACAGCACGTCTTAATTATTGGGATAATTTGCAGCCTTTTTACTTAAAAACACCCCAACGTCAAACGCACAGCGGGTTTGGGCCTTGCTGCAGAGATGACAGCCCAAACAGTTGTTTGGGTCCCATGAAAATTGATCTATCAATAAATGATAAACAATGACAGGCAATGACGGCTCCACTCATGCAGAGTGGATGTACGGGGAAGCATGATGCGTCCAAGGTTGCAAGTTTCCCTTCAAGAGGAGAAAGGCCCCTTTCATTCCATCGATGGAATTGGTTGTGTTGTTTTCTCACAACAGATGCAGCCGTGTCCCAACTTTTCTTACTCATCCTCTTAGTGTAGTGTTTCATGGTTTTAAAACTAAAACCCAGACCCAATCCAAACCTATGTCCTTAAAGATGCTCTAATCAATGTTTTTTATTTTAACAACGGGTCAAATGAGTAATGTGATGGGTGTCGCTCGTAGTGATGAGTCTACAAAGCAGACTCTGCGACATATAAACAGAAAGGCTTGAAAATTTCACACCTGAAACTGACCTTAAGCCCAGAGCTTTGCACAACAGGATGGGACCTGTTGGATTTTCTAAGGGTCATTTAGCTCCCTGTATTGCTCATAGGAAACTAAGCTCTTGGCCTTCCAAGAGCTTAGTTCCTTAGTTTCCAACTTAGGAGACAGCTGGGTGAGGTCCAAAAGTCAATATTGCTCCGAGCCTGGGCAGGCACACACAGTAGCCTGCAAAGCTTGTCGCAGCTTGGATGCAGTTCGAGACACGCGAACCACCGTTGGAAGCTTCTCATGTGCAGCAACGCCAGGCGCACACCTGGGTGCGCTGCTAACGACATCCCCAGCAGCCATGTAAGCCTCCCCGCCATTACTGTCACAGCTATTTTCACCCGGTGAGCCAGATGTAACCGCGCCGTCATGCGTTCCTCCGACAGGCGCGCGTTCATGGCCCGAGCATCCAGGTGCAGCCCCAGATACTGCACCTGCTGACTCAGTCGCAGAGTGCTCTTTCCAAAACTGACAGCAAAGCCCAGCTGCGTGATATGCTGGGTCACCAGCTCTGTGTGGGCCCTGGCTTCCCGCTGTGAGGAGATGAGGATCAGCCAGTTGTCTATGTAGGTCAGAATCCTCGCTTCACTTTCTCTGAGTGGGCTTGATGCCCTCTCCCCACAGTCGGAGCAAGTGCCTGGTGCCAGCAAGTAACCGAATGGGTGGTGACACAACTGACCAATCCCCTCTCCTACATCAAAACACAGATACTTTCTGTGCTTCAGCAGAATGGGGACGTGAAACTATGCGTCCGTGAGATCTTGGGATGTCTTCCAGTCGCCAGTTCGGATGCAGTCCGGCAACTGCCCCATTGTGGGGGGGCAGCAGCCAGCTTTGGCCCGCCGGCGCCAGCCGTGGCAGGAGAATCAATTGTCGCGGTTGTTGAAGGCCGCCAGCGCTGAGGCACAGCTCATGCGGTTCTTCACTGTTGACATCCTATGACACCCAAGGTGGTAGAGTCTTCATAGGTTAACCAATAGCGAAGCCCAGTAGAGGGTGGAGCAATTATGGAATAGAACGACCAAGCAATACGGCTACAAAGTTTACATTCTTTGTGGTAGGTTTCAAGTTTCCATCTATTGTTCACTTTCCTCGCTGAACATATTAAACCAGTTACAGTTAGGTTTGTTTTTTCTGTCTCTCTGTATCTAAATTGAACAATGCTGTTTTAGTTTCTCTTCTCTGAGCCTGTATATACAAGTTTATACACGTCTGTTATTGGAACCAAATTGACTCAACACTCTCTGCTGTTTTATTCATGTTGTCTTTCAGCTGGGTTCATAAAAGTATAGTGTCTCCTACTGGCAGCTGTCATTCTACCAGTTTGAAACCGTCTTAAAATTCAGCAAACTTATTAGAGGCCTTTGATTCTACACACAGAAATTGGCAAAATAGAGCCTAATTTAGCCTTTTCTTCCTTTCTTTCTTTTTCCTCCGGAAATTTTTCCATGGCTTTTAAAGTTTCCATTACCACCAGCCAACAAGTAGCAATAAAAGGCTAACACAAGCTCATGTTTGTGTGTTTGTTTGATGCAGGGCGTCCACGAATCTAAAGGTGTAACAGACGACTACCTGCGTCTGGAGTCTCTCATCCAGAAAGTGGTCTCTCCCTACCTTGGGACTCATGGCTTATATTCCAGAGACGGATCCTCCAATCTGCACTGCTCCTACTGCCTATTAGGTATTTGTGTAATTGGGTGAATGTGTGTGTGTGGAAAATGTCCAATGGATGTGCTTCTAAATGTTAGAAGCTCTACATTCCTATGTTTATATGTTCTCTTGTGGTTAAGGTTTTCTGTGGTGTTCCATGGCACGTATAAAGTAATCAACATTAGGAGCAAATCTTTTCTTTTTTCTTTTTCCCTCTGTCTCGCTCTCTTCAGAAAAGTGTTTGCAGCGCTCCGGGCCCTCCAAACCAGGCAACTCCCCCATTGCCAAGAATCCAGTGGTACGGTCTAAGAGCTACAATGTTCCCATGCTGACCCCTGTGGCGGAATATGACGCGGACTCCTCCATAGGAGCTGGTGCGGGCATCAGACGACACTCCGTCTCCGAGATGACTTCCTGTTTGGAGGAGAGCACCTCTCTGGCCGACTTCACCCCCACCGCCGCCAGTAACACCGGCATGTCCAGCCTGGCCCACCTCTCCGCAGCTTCCGCAGAGTTCACCGCACTTTCCGGTATGTGCACACGGATGACAGTTGACATAATAAATCAGCTGCAACTTTCAAGATTACAGTTGGTAACACTCTCTGGAGGAATAAATGTTTGAATTGACCTTTTGGTTCTGTGTTCAATCTCTGAACTTTAACTCAAACTCTGAGTTTAAGAATGTCCAAGAAAAACATTTGCCATCTTACTGAACATCATATAGACATATTTTTTTATCCTTTGGTGAATTGAAAATGAATTAATTTAGTTAGTTATAGGTGCCACAGGAAAGAATAATCAGGAAGCTGACTTAAAAAAGGCCCCAAAAACGTATCCATCATTAAGTTGTTTAACTGCAAAGCTTTAACTGTCTTTCCTCCAGAACCTGTGACCTCCAGCCATGACCCCCAGTCCAGAGTTGCTGACAGTCCAGATGGTCCCTACCCTCACCAGCCGCAGCATCACTCCCCAGGCATCCTTCCGGAGCCTTCCCCATGCGATGACACACATGGCACGGGATCGCCGGTGTGGGACTCCCCCTCATCCTCCAGGGTGCTGGTGCAAGACACGAGCTCCGGCCCCAGTCCGTCGTCCAGCCCGGAGATCATGATGGACCACGTCCTAGAGTCTCTGGACTCAGAGCCGGAGCAGGACGGCATCTTTCTGGACTTCTCACGACGTTGTTCTGGAGCGTCGACACAGAGCAGAGACAGCGGCAGGCAGAGTGTGGCGTGACACACACATACACACACACACAAAAGCAAACTTATCTAAGGAGATATACTTTTATGATGCGGGGACATGTGCAAACAATGCTGAGCCATTTCTGACATTCCTTACTCCCTGTCATGTCCCTTTTTCTTTTCTACTCTAGATCATCAGGGATGCTTTCAAACTGGCTTCTTTTCTCATGTAATGTCATTTTCTATCCTTAAAAAAACAGGTCTATGCTCATGGTGAACTGTAAATATTTCAATATGGCACTTTTTGAGGTGTCAGCCCCCAGCTGGAAACATTAGCACTGCCCCCTCTGGGAAGCTATAATCACATCAATAACTTGACCTTCAAACTATAACTAATAAAACTATTGTAAAATACACAGTTCTTTTTCATAGGTTTTCTCACTCAGAGGTGTTCTTTCCTTGTTTTCTCCTATAAATAAAAGCTTGGGAAAAAAACCAAAAACAAAGAGCCAGTGGTGACACATCCCTGGAGTAAATAACTTGGGCTATCGAATCAAACTTTAACATTTTGAAAGAAACTTTCCAATTTTACATTTTGAAACTATGTTGTTGAACCTCAACATATTTTATTTGTTGATTATTAAAATATTATATTAAGTACAAATTTTTGCACTGTTTTTAATGCTGGTTTATGGTAGTAGAGGCTTATACTTGTGGTGTATTTGAAAAGCATTTCAAGGATGGAAGGGACTGGAAATGGCTTCAGTGTTTCTAAACTGTTCTTATAGACCTGCTCTAAAACATTTCACATATAGTTATTTTCTGCTGCTATTGAGTAATGATGTTGAGTAAATACATTTTGCCTAGTACCATCAAAATGCCCGCTGGCCCCACTGACGGTACTAAGTACAACAGAAAATTAGCTTTTAAGGAGTCTTTAGTTTTAAAATTACTGTCTGGGTTTTTCATACCTCACCTGTTAATCATTATTGTAAGTTTTTAGTGTCAATTATTGTGGAGAAACTGATGGTTACCTCTTTGATTGGCACAAATTCAGGCTAGTTTATGAAAAGATATGAAAACTCCTTTGGTCTGACTAATTTTTAAGTATCAAGGACCATTTAATCAAGGCAATTTTAAGAGACTGGGGACTGCAATGCCATAACAAGTCCATTGACAGTGCAGATAGACCATCTATGTTTTATGTTGCAGACACTGTCACTAGAGCTTTTGATTCCTCTGACCCAGGTCATGCGTTCATTACAGTGAAGTGAGTGAAGAATCATAAAAACACTTGTTAATTTACAGCAAATACAGGAGAAACGTATCATTAGTTATCATGAGAGAGAAATCATTACTGTGATGGTATTTCATTTTAATGTATATTTCTATTTATTTATTTTATTTATTCTTATTAGATATCACATGTCTAAGTTGGTCAGACACACCTGCGGTGTCAACAGTCACTGACTTCCACACACTAGAGGAAAGCAGGAGAAACTTCAGCAGAGGAAATTCAAAGAGAGATCTCCCCCCACAGCAGGGGGAAGCCAGGGGTCAAAACAGGAGCCGGGACACCAAAACAATGATTTAAACAGTGATTTAAACCACCGCTGGCCACTAAATGTTGCCTTTGTGTTCGTATCATCATATCTGTGGCTGTATGAGACTTGGGCAAGGAGAGTAGCACAACTGTCCACCGATCTCCACCTGTGGTCGAGAGTTGGATCGGGTGGTTGGAGGGGGCTGTCAAGACAGAGCTGGTTAACCCAAACGTAGGGAGGGTGGCCAGGTGGCCCTTTCAGCGATGTCGTCTCCTCCCACCTCCAGGAGAAGTTCTTGTGCGTCCCGGGGGGAGGGTCAGGAGAACCCGAGAATCCGAGTCGGCTGTGTTCAGGGCCTCCGTTGTGGAGGCAGCTGTTTCTGAGTTGTGGTCAGAAGTTTGTTTCAATATTCTTTGAATCAAATTCAAGAAATACTTAAGATTAACCTTCATGAAGGAGGATTCACCTTAGGACCATTAGGTTAGTTTTAGCTAAGCGTTCCTAATAAATCACCAGCCAAGTGTATTTTCACCTTTTATGGTAAATTAGTTATTTTTGCTTCTAGTGGATGAAAAATAAAATAATCAATAAATGCAGATTTTTATATTTTCTCTTCCCACAGTGTGCAACTCACTCTTCATCCAATCCAATGTGGCACGAAGGAGTTAATGAACCTCCTCCACTCCTGTTCTTCTTTTTCATCGGTATGGCAGGCAGCCCATTGGTCCACCTTCAGCTCACCTGTGGAGGCTCAGGCGCTGGTTCAACGCTCACCTCCACCTCCTTCCTCTCCTCCTCATCCGCCGACTCCCTCTTGACCTCCTTCTCCTCCAGATGCAATCTGTTCTGTAATCGGCGTTTGGAATTTTTTTTTTCCTTTTGCAGAGCAGCCACAGCTGCCTGGTTCCTTTCGAGTGACTTCTGTAACCGTGCCTGATTCAAATTCGGATTGGCGACGGTTTTGAGTGACTCCTTCTCCTTATATTGCCAGGCTTTTATTTTGTCCTTATGCTTCTGGCTGTTCTGGCTTCCTGCGGTCTGGCAGGCCTTCTCCACCCAACTCTCTAGCTTTTCTTTAAGTTCATGGATCTTCCTACAAAGTACAATATTTGTCTCAGTCTCACACTTCAGGAATCTTTTCAGCTTCTTGCATTTTTGCTGAACTTTTATCGAGTCCTGCTGTAAATGCAGCCGTTTCTCCTGCGTTTCTCGGGCCTCAGGCTGAAGCCTAGTGGTTGAACTCTTCTTCTGTTTCGGCATCAAACAGAGCTCCTTCTTTTTCCTGTGTAACCCTCTGCTCTTTCGTCCTCTCCAAAGACTTCAATGTCCTGTCCCTCATCTTGATAATCCAACTGTGAGGCCTGCACGTAGGCATTACAGGGTTTGTTTTTTTCTTTTTTCATTTCAGTGGCATAGATCCAATGTAAACTGAAGTTAACCCTGTTTGACCATTTTTGTAATGTAACATCCACCATAATTGCTGATGGATAAAACTGTACTGCACCGTTCTGTGTTGTTCTTGCAGTAATATTATATCCCTTGTTTGCTTTATGGTATCTTCTCCTGTGGTTCTTAACCTTTTTTGATTTCCGATCCCTCATCACAGGTTATGATTGTGAGCACTTTGAGCAAAGATGATTTTTTTTTTTATCAATCAATTTTTTTAAGGTTCCTTTTATTTAAATAAAGTTTTAGGTTAAAAAAAGTAAAGATTATGGCAAAAATGCCCATCAATAGTTCACTAATACAGTTTTTTTTATTCTATAGGATATTTTCTTAAAAGGCAGTTCATCGGTGATGATGAGTTTGGTCTTTGCAGTTTGCCAAGAAGATAACAGCCAACCCTTCTTCCAATCATTGTTTTGGTTTTATTCTCCTTTTTTTAAAACCTTTGACTTCTTCCTTCCACTTCCTGCCAAACAAAAATCGTCACTGAAACTTGCCTTAGCATCACAGCACAGAGGGTTTGTGAGTGGATGACTCAGTCACTCAGTGTGTCTTCAACAAAGTAGATATTGGGGCCTTTTTTTTCCTTTCTTTTTTGGTAAGTTTTTCTGTTTAAAAAAATCCATTAGAACTCAATGCATCAACAAAGGCCCCTGTTGTGTCCAGAGGACAGTCTTTATTTGGTCATTTACTGGTAATTATTTGTAAAAAATAGATTCAGATGTTAAACTGAGTGGGAACAAACAGGGTTCCTTCCCGCTCCTGCCTCTCAGACTTAAACTGTATTGCAAGAGCGTAAAATTTACCCTGGGCTTATCTCAGCTCTAATATTGGAACCAATTTACCACAGCAGAAAGCCACGTGTAAAGAATCTGTCACACAGCTCCAGTATGCTATTCTCAAATCTGTCTAGAAGGGATAAACAAGCTTTTATATGAGTTTTCCTTTGGAGAAAAATCACATCCAGACCACAAACACTTCCTGTTTCAACAGCACAACAGTAATATTAAGTTAATTTGTTAGAATACATTGATATTTAGGGGTTTCTAAAACTCATCATAATCACAGTTTTGCTATAAAAAAATCCCAAACTTGGGTAACGAGTCTAATAGTTTTCAAGCAAGATTTTAATCCAGGTCTTTTAAATGCAAGATGAGAAAGCTTTGCAGACAGCGCCACCTCGTGGCGGAATGGCCCTTTAAAAGCGGGTGATGATTAACGAGATACACCTGTGGCTCGAGGGCAGGTGAGGGGAGAAAAGGAGCGCGCGGACCGCAGTCGTGTCTTAAACAGAAGTTTATCCGGTTCCCGTTTCTTCTAAAAGGTAAAAAAAAACCCAAATGATAATAAATGCAACAGTTTCAGGAAGCGACTGGAGGTCGTGGAGCCTCCGGGACACACAGGTGCTGCTCCGGCGCAGGTTGGGCTGTTTGGTCGGGGTTTTTTCCTCCTCCGCCGAAGGGGTCATGTCGTAAGTTGATCTTGTTTGTTTGTTTGTTTGTTTGTTTTTTCAGGAGGGACGGGACACGGGTCAGGGAAGAAGAACCCACAGGAGCATTTCCTAACAGTTTCCATGAAATCGTTGCCCTCTTGATGTGAAGGTAATCGCCTCAGTCTAACTACACCTGTCTGCCCCCTCATGGCTACACCTAGGTCCCTAAGTGTTCGGACGGCGACGCCGTTTTCTTGATTTTTGCCTCTGTAAAAACAAGGATGGATTTGAAACGAAGCCATCAAGATGTGACTGAGGTGCGGAATTTCAGCTTTAATTCAAAGGGTTTAACAAAACAATGCAAATTTTATTAATTACAAATAATCCTAATATTTATAATTATGTTTGTCCAATTGTTTTTGGGCCTCGGAAAATGGGGGCATTTGTATACAAATCTGTGTAATTCCTAAATGTTTAATGTGATACCTTGTTAAAACTCTTGAATTAAAGCTGAGTGTACAGTTCAATCATATCTTGGGTTTTTTTTTTGTTTTGTTTTTTTCATTTAAAAGCCGTCATAGAAAAAATACAAATTCACCGTCCAAATACTTATGGACATAATTGTCAACTGTTTTTCATTTTGTTTGTTATAATTTGGAGACTTAATTTTTGACTTAATCTTGAATTAAGACTTTAATCCAAAGTGCTCTTATGAAGTAGCTTAATTCAGCTCAATTCAACTTTATTTATATAGCGCCATATCATAATGTTGTCTCAAGGCACTTTTCATATAGAGCAGGTCTAGACCAGACTCTTATGTTTATTATTTACAGAGACACAACATTTACCCCATGAGCAACCGCTTGGCGACAGCGGCAACAAAAAACTTCCTTAACAGGTAGAAACGTTGAACAGATCCCTGCTAATCCTGGGGCTGAGTGGGGGTCGTCTGCCTCACAGTTTCACAGCAGAGGAACCTGATAACTGAAGGCTCTTCCCCCCCATTCTGCTTATAGAGACTCTAGGAACAAAGTGTTCTGCTGGGATAGTAAGGAAAGTGTATCCTGGCAGTGTACAGGGTCTTTCTATAGGCACCAATGTTTAAATAATTTGGCCAATAAAATACAGCTAGTTTCTTCTTTTTTATGTTGTATGTTCATTGTTTAATGGATAATCCACTTAATTTTTGCTGCTTGACTCAATGCTGCTGTCTGCCAGTGTTTAATACTATGACTTGGGGATGGCAAATTTAGAAGCTGATTTTTTTGCTGATTACCCTGTTGTTCTCTGAAGCGCAAAAGCAGATCATCACACAGAGAAAAGAAGTCAACGTGCTGTGGTTCAGAGCATCAAAAAAGGTCTAGGAACAAAGCACAATATCTGCAGTGCGTGAAGTTGAACCCAGCTTAACTTGTGCATACACCTGACAACACCTGAGCTGGCTCATCTATGAGCATACAGGTATGGGAAGTTTATATGATAAACAAACATATTTCTTCTAACACTTTTTTTTTGTCTTGTTTAGTGTTGGGTTGGCCAGAATACATGATTTTTTTGGGAGGGGGGGCTAGTACCACTCTTTTAAAATCACCAGTCTAAATAATTCTAATGGTTTTCTCTTTGACATTACAGCCCACAGGAAGTTCTACCAGCTGTGTGTGAACATGAAGCTGCATCACACTGCCTGCAGTCCCCTGCAAAGCTTCACTGTGAAGGTTTGTCATTCAACCCTATGCACAAACGTTACCTACATTAATATCTCCTTTTTTAAGAGCACAGTTTACCATAGTATCTTTTGACCAGTGCCATTTTCTCCATGTGAGTTAAATTTTCACTGCATCTAAACCACTGTCTGCCAGTTTTTGTTTAATGCTACCATTTGGGGGTGCCAAATTTTAGAAGCTGATTTTTGGGACAAGCCATTTTAATGAGTAGAATTTACTGCTTCAGGACCAAACAGTTAAATGCAGGTGAAACATGTTGTTTCCCACAATACACAAATGGTAGTAGATGAGAAAAGTATACTAAAGGGATTTTAAAGTAACTTTCTATGATAACATACATTTTTCCCATGAGATATGAAGGTACATAAAAAAAACTAATATTTTCTAATGTTTAACTGTATTTTCCTCTTTTGGTCCTGCTCTAAGTTCTTGACAAGAACAAAAAACAAGCCCCTTTTGAAATGCAAGGTATATTTAATGGGAAATTCAGTGACACAGATCCAATGTAAACCACAGTTAGCCTTGTTTCACCATGATGTTATGACCAGGCAATCAAATTAACTCAACATTGTGCTGTTATCTGTTCTTTACATTCTGGCTTTAACAATATAAAAATAAAATCACTAGAGTTGAGCACTAAAACTACCCTGTTGTTCTCTGAAGCGCAAAAGTAGATCATCAAACTGATAAAGCATAGAGAGAGAACGTGCTGTGGTTCAGAGCATCAAAAAAATGTCTGGTGCAGGAACAAAGCACAATATCTGCAGTGCATGAAGTTGAACCCAGCTCAACTTGTGCTTACACCTGACAACACCTGAGCTGCCTCATCTATGAGCATACAGGTGTTGGGAGTTTATGAGATAAAGATTTCTTCTAACACTTTTTTTGTGTCTTTAGTGTTGGGTTGGCCAGAATACATTATTTTTTTGGGAGGGGGGGGCTAGTACCACTCTTTTAAAATCACCAGTCTAAATAATTCTAATGGTTTTCTCTTTGACATTACAGCCCACAGGAAGTTCTACCAGCTGTGTGTGAACATGAAGCTGCATCACACTGCCTGCAGTCCCCTGCAAAGCTCCACTGTGAAGGTTTGTCATTCAACCCTATGCACAAACTTTACCTACGTTAATATCTCCTTTTTATTACTATAGTTTTGAGACCCATTTTATTACTCCCAGAGTTAAATTTTTATTGCATCTAAACTATTTCTTTTTTTTTCTTTTCTTTTTTTTTTTTTGTTAAACAAAAATTCAAATAATCTTTTGAATTCTGTAAGTCTCAAACTAATAAAACATACAACATTTTTTTTTGGTTGTGTACATTGTATCTGCCAAATTATTTTTTTTCTCTCTGCCTCTGATATAAACCACAACCCCTGAAATTATTTTGCACCAAAATGTAAGTTACAACTTGGGGACACAAAGCCACAGAAAATGTTCTAAATGTGATGATTTTTACTTTTTTAAAAAAAAAAAAAAACAAGTTTGATATCTTTTTTTTTTTTTTTTTTTTTTTTTGTAAACACCATAAAATCATTTCAGTTCTCTCATTCTAAATCTTGTATTTTTTTAAACCGTACACACCACACTGAGCTAATGTTTGCCTTTTTTTAAAGAATTAACTTTTTTTATTGTGTAAATCTAACTTTTTTTTTTTTTTTGAGTGGTGTCACAGCTCCGCTAGGTAGTATTGTTCACCATGTGATGGCAGCGCAAACATTCAGTATGTAAACAGTATTCAACATTTTTCAATTTTCAGTTTGGATAAGCTGCAAACACTTTGATCATTAGTCCATCTATGTGATAAAATGTTCTGTACTTTTGTTGTAAACAAAAATGTACAGAAACTCAGCCCAGAAAATGCCAGCGAAGGAGGATCAGTCGAAGACCTCTCCTTCCGGTGAAGCGATAAGGCGAGACTCCCCGTGATGCAGAGTGAAGAAGGATTCTGGTTTCAGTCCTTTCTGTTCCAGGGCCTCGCTGAGACGAACTGGTGGGTCCATATAGTACTGGATGAAGGAGGGACCGGAGAAAAAGTGAGTATCAAAGACAATCATTGAACATCACCTTGCTGCATGTTTTAGGGTGTTTATTGACAAGCTTTTGTTGGCGGGTCTCTAACTTTCCAAGCACGTCAGTGAGCCAGAGGCTGCAGGAACAGCCCTGCAGCTTAAAAATACAATGACACCTTTGTTGTGTTGTGTTACTGGAACATAATAGAGTGCTAGAGCACATTTTTACCTCTATATCCCCTGTCTGAAACCAGCGACACACAGAGCAGCTCTTTGGGCTAATCATGGCCATTTATGATGGTAACTAACAAATTATAGTAATGAAATACTAATGTGACACTGTATTAGGAGGTATCAACAACACACACTTAGGTCCCAGATTTTTAGTTACACCAAGCCAGAACAAAATAAAATGTTGTGCTTTGGAGCCTAATACAGGATTTGGTTATTGGCAATGATTAATGATTATCAAAATAATCATTATTATCAAGATTTGGATGGATTGGCTTAATCAGGATTACTAATACGGGGCACCACCGGGAAAACCCGGACCAATAACCAAATATTGGATTCAGTCTCAAAAAGGGGTGTTCGCTTGGAATTACCAATAATTGGGAAATATTGGTAATTCTAGAGTGAATAAGGAGTAGAGGTGGGCACTGACTCCGTCAACCAGCTTAACACAGCACATGAACAGAAAACACAAGCAACTTCTCAAATATAACAATTTATTATCAGTAATATCAACTAATTAACATCACTTTCAAAGAACAAATCTTATTGTGCACTAATACTATTTACTACTAACTACAGATCGTGAAACCAGTATTGAGGTCTGTCTGTCTGTCCGTCCTTTTGCAGGAGAAGAGTCGTTGGTTAGCGGCTCTCTGCGGCTAACTTATTTTCTCGACGAGATGGTTCGTCTCCGAACGGGGAATTTTTTCGATGACTCAGAAGAAACCAGGTCTTTGTCCCTTCGTTGTCTTCGTGAAACGGGTAAGACTCGTTACCTACCAGGTTTCACCTCCTCGGACGTCTGGGTGCGAGGGCCGGTCCGTGGCTCTGGACGGAGTGAACGGTGTTGGCGCGACGAAGAGCGGAGGGTGGCTGGAACAGCGGGGGAATTCCACGGACTTGAGGTTAGTTAACTAACACAGACACTTTTAACTACAAATAGTGTTCGCCACGTAGGACGGAGTCCAGATTTGGGTGCGGTTGTCGATGCCACTTCTATTGGCGAGGAGTTCACTGATAATAGTGAGGGTCCAAACCAGAAGCAATGAGTTTGAGGAGTTTCTGCGTTAATATAACTTTGGGTGACGTCACGATTGGGGGTTGATTTTGATGGATTTAACCCAATGGGAGTCGTGGATGTTTAAGGGATCCCGCTGTTCGGCGGGGGTCGCCCATTTGGTCAGTTATGCGAGTGGGACCTTGTGGTGGTGGTGGTGGTGGGTTACTCCACTGAGTTCTTTGTCTCCCTTGGTTATCGACGCAATGTGGTATTGATTGTGATGGATTTAACCCAATGGGAGTTGTGGACTTTTAGTGGGGGCTGTGCCCGCTGGGGGTCACCCATTTGGCCTCCTTTGTCTACAGTGTGCTAGTGAGGCACAACATCCCCCTTTTGATCTGAAGGCTGGGATGCCGGTTGATCAACTTGTGATCCCTCTATTTTGGAGCGGGGCTCTGTTTAATGGTTGGGAGGGCTGGAATTTGCAGCAGATAAGGCAACTTTTTACCTATGCCTGGGTGTTGCGTGTCATTGATGTCCAATAAGCGACTTGATGGAGGGTCTGGAGCGTAGCTTTATAGCCCCAGTGACTGCCAACAGGGGAATCGTGGGCGTGTGCTAATATGACGACCCCCCCCCCCAATGGTCAGTCAGGACATCCCAGCAGGCCAGTCCTTGGCCCTTACGTGCATGGACCAGCAGCCCTTTCTCCAACTTGAGGTTTGGCAGTTCCTTGTGCAAGGCACGAAGGTCACGGGACCCAGGAAGTCGAGCTTGTGGTGTTCCCTGAGTTGGGGGATTCTGGGTCTGAGCTGGGTCTCATTCCTGCATGGTCATGAGATCTGCGTCCCCAGGTTTACGGCCTAAGTATAGGGTCTGTGCGTGGTTTTGGGGGGGTCTTCTCATCTTTCTCGCCAGGTGATGGCGTTCACCGAGTAAGCCTTGGTCGTTGGGAGCCATTCTTCCTTGAACTCCCAGGGTGTACCCTGTTCCGCGCCTAACTTAAATAGGCGGTCAGCTTCGTCGTTGCCATCTTTGTCTGGACCTGAAATTGGGGAGTGTCCTTTGACCTTCTTCCAGTACACAGTCGTCCCTCATGAGCTGGTCGCAGGCAAGGAAGATTTCGGAGTTCTTGACTTCCTTATTCCTAGCATTCCTCATGCCGTTTTCCTTCCACACAGAGGTGGCAAATTAAGCTGTAGTGAGCGTAGTTGGAGTCTGAGCAGATCATCAGCTGTTCCATAGCCATCTTGGCAGCTTGTTGGAGTGCAAGGAGTACTGCAGCGATCTCCGCATATTGACTTGTTCTGGCGCCCAGCTGGAAGCGGTTTGGTTCGTCAGCCGTATGGTTGACCCAGACAAGGCCAACTCCCGCTCGGATTTGGCATTCACGCTGGTAGGAGCAACCATCCACGTAGAATCCTGGCAGGCCTAAACAGGCATTTCCGTTGTCATGGTTGGAAGGTGGTGATGGCGTGGCGGTGAATGTAGGTTCAGGGTTTGATTGCCCCTCACAGTCGCAATGTTTACAGTCGGCCAGGCCCTGGCTTAAAGCCATTCTGTGGTTCTGAGCATACTTCACCTCGACATGGTAGCCTTGCAGTGCCACCGTCCACGAGGCGATGCGACTTTGATACCAGTCCGTCCCTCAGGCCCTGGCTGTTGAGGAATGTGACAGGTTGATAACAAGTCTCAATAATCACCTTTTGCCCCCCCGATGTAACTGCGAAAGTGTTCCACGGCCCATAGGCCAGCAGGGCCTTTTTGCAATCTGGGAACTTGATCTCGACGCTGCTGAGGGGTCTGCTTGCGTAGGCGACGACCCGTTTGTCTGTGTCGCATTTCTGTGCCAGGGCGGCACTGAGGCAGTAAGAAGAGAAGCTAGCCTCTAGAAGAAATTCTTTGTCCTTGTCAGGGTAAGCAAGGCAAGGTGCCAAGCAAAGTTTTTCTTTCATCCGTTGGAAAGACTGCTCTTGAGGTTCTTTCCACTCAAATGGCTTGTCTTTCTGGAGTAGTTCTGTGAGGGGTCTGGCTGTTTCTGCATAATCCTCCACGAATTTTTGGGAGTAGTTACAGACCCCTAGGAAGCTTCTGAGTTCCAACACGTTTGTCGGAGCTGCAACGGATGGCTTGGAGCCTTCCGGATTGGGGCTCGATGCCTTCGGCGCTGTAAGGCCCATGTATTCTACCTTAGTGCGGCACCACTGGCCCTTGGCAAGTGCTAGTTTGGCTCCAGCAGCAGCGACTTGGATGAGAACATGTCGGATCTCGGCCAGGTGTTCCTCAAAGGTTCTGCTCCTAATGAGGATGTTGTCCACATAGATGAGGTTGCCGTGAGCAGCAGCCTCACTCATGGCTTTGTGGAGGAAGATGTTGGATTCCACTGGTGAGTTTGAATACCCGAATGGGCAGCGGTTCCACATATACTGGCGTTTGCCGAAGGAGAAAGCCAGCTTATACTGGTCAGCAGGGTCAACTTTCATGGTCCAGAGGCTGTTGGCCATATCCACAGTGGAGAAGAGACGGGCCATCGGGAGAGTGGAACCTGTTTGTTCAACGGGCGGTAGTCGATGGTGAGTCGCCATTTTCCGGTTGGTTTCAGCACCGGCCAGATTGGGGAGTTGTAAGTTGAGTTACATTCCCTGATGATTCGTTTTTCCAGCAGTTTATCATGGATCCCCTGGATTGACTCATAAGCAGCCAATGGAATTTTGTACTGTCGTACGAATGTTGGAGGTGCATTAGGGTCCGTTGGGATGCGGCCCGTATGAAGGTCAGTTACTCCGCAGTCATGAGGGTCTCTTGAGAAAATGTGCTGGAACTCTCAGAACAAGTTCTGAAGCGCATTTCTCTGGTCATCTGTCGTCAGTGCGTCTGCTTTTGCGAACTGCTGATCGATCTCAGAATTGAGAGTGGGTCCAGGTTCCTCATGGAAGCCGAATTCGGGGGTCACTCGGAGGAGTATCTCCTGGTTGCGTCACTCTAATGCCTCGACGGGTGATGGCGATCATGTGGGTGGGGGATGTGAAGACTGGTTCCTCTGGGTTATCATCTTCGGTTAAAGATGGCGCGGCAGGGTTCTCCAATGACTGGTATCGTCAACTCGAAGTCATGAAACTAGCTGTTTATCAGTATTCCCAGCGGCTGTCGTGCCATCACTTTTATTGGGGCATTTGTTAGGTTCTGAACTAACAGGAATGCTGAGCAGTGGTTCAGTTCAAGCAAGGGTGTGCCACAGACTGACAGGTTGAGTTTCCTGAAGCAGGTTAAAGGCTGGAAGAACGCTTGTGAACCATAGCTCTTCTGCCCTCTGAGGATCACCAGACGAATGGGGACACCTGCCGTTCGTGCGGGGATAGTCATGTCGACTTTGCTGGCAACCTCACATGCTTTGGGTATGGTCTGTCTTGATGTCAGGTGCTCTGTTTCGAGGGAAGGTGGGTGCTTCCCGGCGTCGGCTTGGGACCACACGACTTGGTTAACTGTGTCCAGCTGGGCACCCAGTCTGACGAGGAGGTCGGCTCCAACGAGGAATGGGGGTTGGAGCTGAGGCACTACGCTCACCAGGTGGACAATCTCTTTCCTTCCAATACACACGGATAGGGCGCAGGGAGCAGGCATGGACTTCGCCGTGCGAAGGGAGGCGGGGATCAGCTTCGGCACACGTCGTTATACAGGTCCTAGCTGATTGCAGTTTTCTCTGATTGCAGTTCCAGGAGTACATCCGGGGCTAAGGTGCCGTTAAGGTGCATGCCTCCGACGACTCGGGGACTGTTGTGTTCTTTTTCATCTGTCAGAGACAGTGAAATGACAGCGACATGACAGTGACTGTGCCAGCCAGTGCCAGCCGGAGGGTCTGCAGCTGATGGCAGTGGATGGCAGGTCAGTCAGGTCAGTCCCAGGCAGGCAGGGGAGCAGCAGTACATGAGTTTTTCCTTCTTCTTTGGATTTGTCAAACTCCCCCCCCCATTTGGGTCAGTCAGACCTCGTGGTTGGGGGGGGGGGTGCTGCTCCACTGAGTTCGTCTCCCTTGGTTATCGACACGATGTGGTGTTGATTGTGACTGATTTAACCCAATGGGAGTCGTTTGGCAGGCGCCCGTTTGGGGTTGCCCATTTGGTCTTCTTTTTCTACAGTCTGTTAGTGAGGCACAACAAATAACCTCTCCCTTCATGAAGGTTATAACATTAAAACTGTTTTAGAAAGGACTTAATTCAACTGTTCATTTTAGAGGATTTAGTTTGTGGTGCTAATGTACTGACAGCTATTTGTCATTTCCTCGTCATTGACAAAACAACACACCCTTCAGTATTGCAACACAGTTCAACAGAACCACAAACTACATCCTAAAGAACCTTTTCAACAAAACCAGAATATTATAACCTTTTGACAGATTGTACACTAGGTTAATTGTGCAACTATTCCTTTAAACAAAGCATCAGTTGGTCAAAAACTGTTTTTTTATGCCCCTACCTCATAGGCAAGTGCAAAGGTCCCCCAGTGAATGGCCACAGACTGTTTGGCCTGAAGGTCTTGGTGAATCTGAACGGCCTCCTCTGGATCTACATGCTGCCCCTGCATCACGTCCCTGGGAGAAAAAAAAAAAAGGTAATATTTAGAGGTTTTTTTCATGTATGGTCTCTTATAAACAGAGCATGAAATTGATTTGTTTAGTATTTAACCTTTACAGTTAACCATTTCCAACAACCTCAAAATGTTCATTACAGCTTATGTTTCACTGGACAACAATATTAATTATTATTAATAATTATTATTAATTATTAATTTTTTTATTTTATTTTTTTATAAATTGTACAGGTGTACTTAATGAAGTGGACGCTCAGTACCTGGGTAGGTACGCTCCAATCGGGATTGCTGCGAGGTCAAATGGTCCAAAGCGCCGTCCTATTTCCTGGAAGGAAGTGCAGTAACCGGTATCACCAGCGAAGAAGAATCGATGGTCCGGACCCAAAATAGCCCAACTGCCCCATAAAGACTGAAAGAAAAGGACAATGTTTATGTGCATATGTGTGTTTGTGCTTTGAATTCAAAATAATAAATGTACCCTACTTGTATGGCCCTACTGTCACATGTTTCTACATTGATGTGGACTTAGACAACATTCATACGCACTCCTACACACACATATGTCACAAAAATCAGGGGCAGTTAGGGTTTCAGTATATTGCCCGAGGACACATTGAGGACTGGCAGCGACGGGGATTGAACCACCAGTCCTCCAGTTGGGGGGGGGGGCTGCTCTACCACCTGAGCCACGCCACCCTAAGAAACTATTTATTCAGCTCAGCTATAGCTGCTCTGGAGAGACAGATGGGGAATATTCTTCTAAGTGTTAAACAAATTAACGATGCAAAGTATTAACGCAATTGGCTGAATTAACATGCATTATTAAAGGTGGACTTTACTGACTACTGACTAGACCCGGTCTAGTCAGTAATTACTAATGATTGGAAGTATTATCTAATCAACAATTACCTTGTTATCATCCAGAGCTGTGCGTTTACTCCAGTGCTGAGACGGTGTACACACAAAGGTCACATCGTCATGACCTGGGACACAGTTCTCCTCCCACCAGTCCAGCTCCATCACATTCTCACAGCCCATTTTCGCCATCCAGTCCATCAAACCCAGCGGCACGAACCTACAGAACACATACAGGTCTTACTAAATTTCAAGGCCCCGTTTGATTTTTCTTTCCAAATGCAAAGTGCACTAAAAGACACAGTGGTTGAGAGCGTGAGCTAAATACATAAGTGACAAATAGAGTGTAAATCTCGATCAAAACAGCAACCGCCTGTCCATTCATCCCACATACCAGCGTAGCTCCCCTTCAAAGCGTGTGTTAAGACTGGCCACAGATCCAGCATCCAGATGATCATAATGAGAGTGACTGATGACGACAGCATCGATCCTGGGCAGCTGTGGCAGGAGAGGAAACCGATGTATGCAGAGGTCATATAAATTAATTTTTTTTGGTATCGTTTTATTAAAGGGAAATTGCTGAAATAAGGTAAAATTGAAAACAAAAAGTACTGAACCTGTTCCACAGTGCAGGGAGGCCCTCGGTACCTTTTGGGCCCCATGAACTGGAAAGGCGAGGCCCTCTGGCTGAAGATGGGGTCTGTCAGAATATTCAGTCCATCCATTTCAACCAGAACTGTGGCGTGACCCAGCCAGGTGACTCTCAGACCAGGACCAGAGTCAGACAGGTCGGGGTTCTGGATGAAGTATGGTTCCATCACTGGGAGCTCACTGTCTAGGACCTGGGGGAGGAAGAGGATGGACCAGCGAAAGAAAGGGGTGGACAGAGGAAAGGAGGCGGATAGCAACGGTAGCATCAGCGAGGTTGAAATAAAACACTCTTTATGAGAAATAATCTGTTTCAGTCGTTTTACTTTGACCCTACTTTTCAAAAACAAACCATAATCCCCTCTCGTCTTAAAAAGAAAGTTGCTATTTTAAGCACCTTCGGCTCTTCTCGGAACACAGGAGTCAGCATGTTTTTGTTGCTGCTTGCAAGATTTAATTATCATCACAATGAGGTCAGATCTCTACTCTATAAAGCTCTTTGAACAACTTGCTTTGTTTATTTTCTCTCTGCCCAGTATTCATCCATGTAGTTTGCAAGGATACTTCCAAACATACAATATGTTTAATGAATGCAAACTTGCAAACTACCTTTCCATCATTGTAGTTCTGACAAATGACCTCTCTGGTAGTTGATTAGTATGCCTGTTTTTCTAGGCTTCATGCAACAACAAAACATTATGCGATCTGTGCAAGTAAGGGGTTAAACAGTTTTCTATTGCTGCGTGAAAGCAGCCTTTGAAGCCTGTTAAGCCCCCACTGAGCTCAGCAAGGTTTCCACCAGTTGCTATAAATACTGTGTGGGTTGTGAGAGTCGACAAAAGGCAATGTTCCTACATACAGAGGGGAGAAAAATGAACTCCTAATACTAATCAATACAGCGATTGTACATGTAAAATCTGATACGACTTGAACGATTTTGGTACTTAACTGAACTTGAACCATTTGTGACATTACATACAAAGCCAAAAGTGTTGTTAGTAGTAAACTGGAAAATTTTGGTCTAACAGTTACCCACCTCTTTATTAGATGGTACATTGCTGTGATTTTTATCCAGCAACAAGAACCTGAGCAACATTGAGTAGGAAGGAAACCGCCATGTGGGCCAGGGGTTGGTCCAGCGGCCATGTTTGTCTCGACAGGACTTTGTCACTTCTTCCTGCAATCAAAAGTAAAACAATGGTATTTTAGTGCAAGGGTAGAATGCTTGTTACAAGAAAGTAATTCAAAAAGCAAGATTAGAGTTTGGTGAGAAAAACATCATACACAAAAGAAAATAGATACAGAACCGGAAAGATGCCATGTTGTGAGAGGGAGTTTATGGAAATTAGGAGGTTTGAGGTGAGTTGAGGTGACGGAGAAAGAGCAGGTGTGTGAGTGTGTGTTTCAGGTAAAGCAGAAGGTTTTAGAGGAGAAGAGATTTTGTGGTTTTACCTCCAACCGGTAGTCCAGGCGAAAGCTCTTACGGGAGGAGCGGGAGGAGCTGCTCTTCCTTGGTACCGGAGGATCCACGTCTCCACCCTCAGCACCCCTCAGTGTTCTACCATCCTGGAGTAGAGGTGCAAACACACACAGAGGGAAGTCAGTTTGCAGTCGCAGAGGCCTTTGAGGGTAGGAAATAAGCACCACTGACCACATAGCCAGCCATAATTAAGCCATCATGTTGTGCTCTCAAATCTTAGCTGTGGCTGGTAAAACGCTGAAAGTGAAAAGATGAATTTGGAATAATTGACAACGCTTAGCTTCTCGGAGCCCTGAGTGCAACACTTCTGTGCTCAATATTGTTTCAAGAGACTTCTACACTAATTTCACATCGCACTCTTATAACATTATCCAACACATGACAGACAATTCAGCAGAACCCATCCACAAATTACACATTACCCAAAAAGCAACTTCAGCTTTTGCTCTTATGCTATTAGTGGCTAGTGTATCCTTGAGCTGCTAACCTTTAGCAGAGATGTGGAGCTGGCCAGGGAGGTCTCGTAACGTCATGTCTCTCTAGCTACACACCCCAAGATCTGTATCAGTTTACAAACTTGTAGTCATCAGCCCCAACCCACGCTCAAGTGATCTATCAGTTTCATGCAGCTCCTTCTGGAGCAACAAAATGCTGTATTCAACTTTTTTTGTAGCCCCCCCCCCCAAAAAAAATATCTGTAAACAGACTTTAATGTGCAAGATTGGTGTGAGTAATCTTTAACAGATATCATGAGTCCAAAAACTAAGCAATGGTGACTGTAAATAGATCTTTTTCACTGCAGACATGGACATGTCACAGAAGGACAAGTACAGGTGTGATAAGTAACAGTGGTAACAGGTGCATTCCATTTAAATAAGCAGTCCCTAATATTCTGCATGCCGTTAATTAGAACGGTTTAATAGGACACTAAATGGAACAGACGATCATTAATCTCATTAGTAACACATGTGCTTTTCCTGCTATGAGAAGCCAAAATTCCTGCGGTAAAAAAAGGGTCCCTTTTCCAGCTCTTTGCCACCATATTTGGACAGCTAACAATAGCGGAAACATATATCCCCAATAAAAACAGGATTCGCCGAAATGAGTTTAGAAACATGCATTTCCGTCCACTGAGTTATTTTTCTGTCAAACAAGTTATAATTAACCATACCACAGCTTGGCACCATCTAATTTTAAGTCGATGCATTACCTCCACCAGGCCTTTTCTCTCCTCCAGAGCTGCTCTGCCTGAAGATGATGGCTTCTCCATGGGCACACCACCACACCTAGCATGAACACACACACACACACACACACACGTGAGCTATTAACTTTTACAACATACTTACAGGCTGCTCCGCAGTAAATGCAAACAGTTTTGTTTTTTTTTACTGCTGGCCCTCAGGCTGCTCTACTGGAGCAGACACACAGAAGGATCAGCCAGGGGTCACTCGCCTTGCCTAAAAGAAGCTGCTGAGGATGGAGGATAGCGTTACACATTCACACTATCAAACCAAAGTCACAAGCTGGCTCCTTTCACTCACCCCAATGCTGCTGCAGTGATAAAAGAACACATTGAACAGCTGACGGTTGAATCATAATAGTTTGCATATGAAACAGAGACTGTATTCAGACACAGCAGGATCAGCTTCACTGTATTCAAATCAAACTATTATCACAGGTGACATTTAGTGCTCCCACAGTGAACTAAATTCAGTGATTAAAATTTGATTCAAGCCCTGCCAGATGAGCTATTACGTCTCGTCTTTAATTCACTTATCTCTAAACATATTGTTCCAGGAAAGACAGACACGAGTTTTCTACTGAGTGCGACGCCGTTTTCAATCTTGTGTAATACTGATTAGGAAGTAACTAGCGTGTCGAAAATGACGACGTTATTCCATGTCAAAAAAAAGGTCCCACTATTTAATAAACCGAAGGGATGAGCGCAGACTGTAAAACACGAATCTGTTTACCGATGTCAAACTTAACTGTGCTCATTAAGTCATATTGTTACACGATTACAGTCCCAGTGCAACAGCTGACATGGCTCTGGATACTTCCCCCTTAGACCATGGTGCAATATACAGGGTTTCCTAACAGCAGAGCTGTCCCAGGGTAAGAAATTTGACACAGGGTGAATCTGACATTTTAGTTTGGGGGGGGGGGGGGCACCTGCACGTACAAAGCAAAAATTGATGTTGGCACCTACAGACTTCCCCAAGCCAGCAAACCTAATATCAGCCCTTCCTTATCCTGCTATTATTCACAGCAATCACTGTGCAGTACACACCCATACTAACTACTATCCACTCATGAATGACTCCTTCTCACACTTGCACTTCATGAGAAAGTGCACTTGAAAAATAACCTTCATGGTTCATACTGATGAGAAGATTTCTTTTGCGCTGAGATAAACTTATGACTTGACACAAATGCATGAATAGAAAAATGCAACGTGCACTTGCCCTCTTTGGGGAACTCCCATACGTTTACAGCTATGGTGTCCTGAGGATGCACTCAGCCTCATGAATGGACTGTAACTACACAAACATTGGGACAACAATGCAGCTCTGTGGAAAACAACCAAAACAAAGGTCTATGTAGCCTGCCAGCCTACTTGATGTGGTCATATAAACGACAAACTGTCTGAAGTCAGACCCGTTCGCATCTCTGTAGTTAATTTAAATTAAATCTTTTTATTGAGTTAGCAGACAAGGTACCATAACAGCTCTTTTTAAAGAGAAACATAGGACACAAACATGTACGACATGTGAAGGAAAATCAATCACAGATAATCCCATTTATTGGAGCCCTGGTTCTCCTCCTGAAAACAGGTAAGTGTCCCTCAAAAGGAGGAAAACAAATTGACATTGATATTGACAAAACCGCTGTTCATCATGACAACATCCCAAACAAGTCTGGACGTGAATTAGTCTGGTCCAAGTGACAGCGACTGTCAATCCGATTGATAAACAAGGGTGTAAACAACTTAACCAGTTCTTCAGCTATTTCCTCTTATAAAATTTGTCAGCAGACGTTGCCACAGACAGGAAATAATAAGCTAAACAATGTTGACAGGCAAACAGGGTACACACCTATGCTATATTATTACCTTTTTATTTTTTATTTACCCAAAATAAAGGGATGTGGTAATAGAGTAGCAAATTATATAAAAAAAACAAACAAACAACAAAAACAAACAATATTAAACAAACAAACAAAATAAAAAAAAATAGCCTGGTGAAGTTTGTCCCTTGGGAAACAATCGTGATGAATAGCATGAGATTAAAATGCCACTGGGGGAGAAAGGAGGGGGAGGGGGGGGGCATAAGCCACCACATGCCTCGGTACATGACAAAGTGTCGGTGCCCAGTCCTCAGCGTTTTCCGTCAGCTCACCTGAAAGAACTTGAAGGCAACAGGGACCCGCCGCTTGTTTCCTCACCGGGGGGACATGTCCGCTGCGTTTCACGTTAAGCCCGCACACCGACCCGATGCGAGCCGCGCAACATCGCCGGTGGCTACACGGTCACGCACAGCGTTTCCCGAACGCACTTTCCCATCGTCGCAACGTGAGTTTCAGCGAGTGTCGACGGGGGGAAACGCGGAGGCTCCGGGGAAAAGCTGCTGCAGCCGCCGCCGCCGCCGCCGCGTCGTTTGCGGGGAAGGTTAGAGACGTGGAGCTTTAATCGTGCTGCAGGACGATGAGGATCATTAGTCGGTACCAGCTGCGTCTGTCTGACGTCGGTGGTGGGGGGGGGTAAAAAACCCTGGATCACGTGACCGACCGGGACACCCGGTGAGACTGCACATTACTAAAATAAATAAAAGTCACGAAGGGGGAAATGATATTATATATCACTGGAACATCGTTATATAGACTTACCTAGGATTTTTCTAACATTTGTATATAGCTGCTTGTGAATGCAACCACCACTAGTGGTACAAGTTCTTTTGAATATTTTTGTAAAGAAAATTGCCATTGCTACTACTAATAAAAAGTAATAAAATTAGTTGGATATATATATATATATACACAAATGAAGGGGGACTTTTTAGAGTCTAATTTGCTATTTATTAATTCCATCAATTAATTATTTCACTGTTCATTTAATATGATTTTGACCCAAATGGTTTTGCACTGGAAACTTAATTGGAATCATTGCTGTGCATTTTAAACGGTCTAAAAAAAATTTAGAACTGGATTATAATGTTCTCCCTTAGAATGAACTAATGCATTATATTCCAACGGGTCTCATCACAATTTGTTTATACATCTGCTTTGAGGTGAATTATGCCGTTTGGGATCTTCCGATGAATCATTCTGTGAAATACTATTATCAACCCGTGTCAAATTAATTTATATTTCTAAATGTACCAATTATTCATGCCCGCTCTCATTCACTGAAAAAGTCCTGTTTTCTTTGTCTGCACTGTTTATTGTTAGAAAGGAAAAAACTCTGCTTCCTCTGCGCACGTTTCTACTCAGATAACTTAATGCAATCCGAATATTTTTGGAAGCAACTGAGAGAAAAGGTGCTGTAATGCACCCATGACAACTTTTGTCAATATCATTTTGAACTATCGTAAACTTACCCTGAGTTGCTCCTCCTGATCAAGGACACCTGGAGGGAATCGGACCTGACGAGACCCGCTTCATTCAGTCGCTCGGCGCGTTTTCTAAACTTACAGCCACACGCCAGCAACAAACGCACAGGCCGACACAGCAATGCCTCCATCCCAAGTCTCTGCGTTCGACCATATTTGCCAATAAGTTTTAAACAGTAAAAAAGGGACACGAAGTTACTCTGGCGAACAGATCGAGGGAAGCTGCTGAGCGTCCGCGATCCGGACGTCAAAAGTTGATTGAACTTCCTGCCGGACGCCTTCAGGAACTATCGGAAATGTGAAATTTAACATCTCCGCTTGCGATGAAAAGTTTTTTGGTTTTTTTTTAGCAACCCTTTCTATAAACTCTTAGTCTTGGAAGATTTAATTTTTTTTCTCCTTTTTTTATCCAGTGAATGTTCCTCTGCCGAAGTGTACAGTGAAAGCTGAACATTTTCAGCACAGAACTCCACAGGTGTTTTGCAGAGATATGACTCTTGGGAACTTTTAAATACTTATTAATTCATTCTGTATCATCCTCAAACTTAAATCTTTTCAATTCATTTTTTTAATATAACTACATAACAATCACAGTAATGTGGTCATTGCAGTAGCCGACAGGTTATGAATCCCAGAACCTTCTTTCTACTTGTTTAAGAAAAATTCATGCCCAGCTTATTATCCAGGGTCCTTTAATGTAAACCTAGACAGGATCAGGACTAAGATGCAGGTTAAATTTGATATGAGAGGAATTGAACCTGAGTGCTGTTTACGTGGCAAATAATGTGCTGTTAAACACAAAGAAAAGAAACGCCTGCTGTTCTAATATTACAATGTCACCCTGTCAAATGCTCTTGCATTGCACAAGGTTTGTTGTGAATTTCCTCCCATCGACTTTGACCGGCATATCAGTCCTGGTCTGAACAGAAAAAAAGAAGAAACGTAAACAAGCGATACTGAAAACATATTTACTTTACATAGAAAACGAAAGGATCAGTAAAAAAAAAAAAACAACGAATGTTCTATTCACATTGAATTCTAAAGGGTTTCATTGTCAAGGATTAGCCTGGTTTCAACAAACCATGATGTTTGGGGGAAAAAAATCATAAACATAAACAATACAGAGAATGGGAGGAACATTACCATTACCTTTTACCACAAAACAGATCACAACAATGCATTTGATTCTTTCAAATCCGGGATAAAGTCAGGAGCCCTGCAGGATGATCATGTATTTGTCCATTTCTCAGTGCTCTTTGTGGTCTCCGTCCTCTTCCAGTTTCCGGATCTCTGCCTTCAGGTGGTTGATGTTTTCTCTGCTGGCTTTTAGTTTGTCTTTCAGCTCTGCGATCTCCTGGCTGGTTCTCTTCTTTGCTGCTTCCATTTTCTCCTTGGTCCTCTGCTCCAGCTCACCGACTGCGGACACGGGCGAGCAAACACACACATTAGCACATCGACAGTGACTCAAACAACATAAATGCTGCTCTTCAGTACAGAGGCATGCGTTACATCTCCGCATCCAGGGCACTGAGATCAAAGTCAAAATCAAAATAGGGGTAATATGACAAAACTATTGTGTATGCACACATTTGTGTCTTGTGTTTCTATGTTCATTTGGTGTGTACATACACTCTGTCTCGTGCTTGTATGCACCCAGGGTGAGTTGTCTTGATGTGGTCAGTAGCTGTTGCATCATGGCTGTGGGATCCTGGAAGATCTGAAAGCAAACACATAAGGTATATCTCTTTCACTCTCGCACACTTCTTTATTTAAAACCAAACCTCCTTGACTCAGTTCATCCATTGCATAAAATTACTGACACCCTGTGGTCAACGGCAGTTTGGATCATCAGAGTTCGGCAATGTTGAAAACATTTCATTAATGTTGTTTACCATTTACAGTGAGGTGAGATTAAATATTAGTACATTTTCAGTGTAAATGAAAATATAAGTTAATGCAGTATGAAAGCAGTCATACCATTTCATCATAGAATTCAGAGACAACTGTCTTTTTAGGCATGGCACTGGAATCTGACTGGAACAGCTTCAGCAGATGGTACAGAGTCACCTAACACACAAGCACAGGGACAAATCAATATTAAAAGGAATACATACACAGAAGTTATGAAAAAAATCTCCATCCTTATTTATTCATTTATTTAGCTAAATACCAATTCTTATCATAGATTGAGTATTTAAAATGTCCAAGTGTACTTTAAGATGCAAAGCAGCTAACTGCTGCTTTGAACCTTTTTTAATACAAAATTCTGCCATGTATTTGAGTATTTTACAATTACATGTGTTTAGTATTTAGAATGAAGCTTCAACATTTCCCTTTGAAATGATTGTGTCCAGTGGCTGCTCTTACGGGTCTCTCGTTGGGGTCAATGAAGAAGATCTTAATGATGATTTCAAACTCGCCCCAACCCGTCTCCGTGATTTCATATGGAGGCTTTGTCACCACTGGAAGGCAGAGAAATAGTAAATTAGACGAACGGACAATTCTGGGTCTGGGTTCACAACCGAAACAGGTTGTAGCCTAATAAGAGGTACAGCCACTATATAGCTGACAACATGGTTTTCTCTTCATATTTTGTTCTTATTCTTATTGAACTTGTGATTTTATAATTTATTTTGTAAGTACAATCTAAAGAAACCAACGTCTCCTCTCTTGACAATAGAAACTAATGGGTCTACTTGCCTCTCAGTGGGTTCCCATAGCTCTCATGTAGCTTGAACTGGATCTTCTTCACATAAGCTGACATATCCTGGAAGAAGAACGTCATGTTTTTACATATAAAATCAAGGCAGGAGAAACAAAAAGCGCCTCAACGCTGACAGCGGTCATTGGCTGGACTTTTATCTTTTCAACCAGTTATTCTGAAGCCCGTAACAACTGCGGGTGTCTGACCTCGTTTCTGTAAGGCTTCACGTAGACAGACCACTGATGCGTGTGTCCATCCTCCTCTCTCTTCTTCCCAAAGTAGCGGGCAACGTTTCCGAAGACGATGGGCTTCACGATCGTCACTCCCTGCAGTGAACAGTGCAAACACATGATATTAAGGATTACTATAGACGTAATGCCATTTATAACTCCTAATCATTGCGGCTACACGAATTATGCCACATTATCCGATAAATCTACGTTTCCGAGATGTCCTAACGTAGCTATTTTAACTATATATGTATATGTAAAAACAAATACCCAGGCTGCTCTACTACGACGGTACATTACCTTAACTCGCCCCCCGGAATCTGGACCAAATTCAGTCATCTTTTTGAACATAGTACAGTAAAGCGACAGTGAGGTGCACTCTATATGACTCCTGGTGCTCCACGGCCTGTGTCTACTTTTAATAGACCTGCCATTTAATCACCAGACGCGGACTTTTTATAGCAGGAATAACATTAAGGACCGCCGGACCAAACAAGCGCCGGAAGTCGTTGAGCGTAACGCGTTTGGTCGTCCGACGGGAGAGCGACGGCGACCCTAAGGTTCCGGGCAATGGGCTCAATATGACCGAACAAGTAAACCGTATAAAATCTTAATAAAATATATATTAATTTGTATAATTATTTTTACTACAAATACTTTTTTTTTTAGTTTTCATTATGGTTTTGGTTTTTTTTTTTTAAATAAAACAAGTACTCGACTTCTGGTTATACAAGTTTGATCCAGTTTGATTCGCGTTTAACTCCTACAGGTGTTTAAATGAACTTTCTCCAATGTAAGTGAACCTTAAATTTTCATACATGACAAAGTGTCTCTAGCTAACTACCAATAATAAAAATAAGCATAATTCGAGTATATTTGGTCCAAGTAGATAATAACTCCTAAATAAGAATGACTTGACTTTTTGAACTACTCGACTAAGTTTCATCTTTAAGCACAAATTTCTCTTGACAGTAATACACGATGCGATCATTACACAGAAAACTTGTCCAAATAGTTTTCAGCAAGTTTCGAAATATCTATTCTTTTTGATAATTCTTCTGTTGCCTTATTGAACCGCAAAACATCCGATACGGAAAAAAAGATAATACTGAACTTGTGGACAAAAAAACCCGTTGACATTTCATTTATATTGAGCAAGTTTAACTGTCCGAAGTCAACCAGCAAGACTAATATGTATTGTGCACGAAGGAAATCCACAAAGCCACACTCAGTTCGGAGTAGTTTTATTTTTGAAACCAACGATCAGTTGATTATTTTGGCTACCCTGTGCCTTTCCCTTGACAGGAAATGTGTAAATATTAACTAGGAACAAAACATTACTGGCAGTAACACATGGTGCAAAGTCTCCAGTGAAAATAAACTGGAATAGATCCAATCAATCTATAAAATAAAGTTACATTTATCATAGATAGCAGCAGGGTGAGTGCACTACTTCAAAAATTTGGTTAGTCATGTAGCTCCAAGTAGTTTTCCAGATTGGGTAGGTCTGCCACATTGATGATCAATTTTATGTCAGAAAAACTTGATTTGCAAATAACCAATTACTGATAAAGTTAGACCCCCCCTCCCCCAATGTTAAGAGTTTATATTTAGTTTTAATTTGAGGTCACATTCAGCTAAATATCAAAACATTTACTTTGGAAAATGAAAAAGTAGCCAAAGCTCAATTATTGCCTAGAGTACACATATCTTTAAACTATTTGAGTTAAATACAAGGGGGGAAAAGAAAAAAAAAAAAACAATAACAGAAAAGATACTTTCCGACATCTTGCCGAGGTAAAGTATTGGTCTGGCTTGACGCAGCACAACTTAACAGACTTTCCCTGGACCAGCCTGTTTCTTCCTCTGCAGCACATGTAGACCTGAAAACACTTACCTTGACTGCTGTAGAGAGAAGTTAGTAAAAGGCAACAACTAACTGACACCAACCTATTTTTACTGAAAGCCATGCACACACACACAGTCTCGTTATATAGGGCAGAGCTGTGCTGGGAGTTTGTTTCCGCCACAAAAGTCAAAGTTAAGCATCATGCTTGCTTTATGTGCAACGGAAGAGGAAGTCCATCAAGCATTTTCTGTACATGCATAAACAGACCCAAGAAGAGGTCCAGTCTACCACAATAATTCAAAACCAGGGGTGTGCTGTTGCCTTTAACAGCATTAACATTTTTAAGGAATTGTTCAAGAGAACTGGCATGAAGATATTTTCCCTTGAAATGCCCCAATTTTTCCTTTTTTTGGATGACTAAGATTAACCTTTGTCAATAAAAAAAACACTATAATGTTGGAACAAAAATACATTTCAAAAGAATGATGAGGGTTTTAAAATAGTTTGGGCTTTGGTACAATCTGACTGAACATCTTTTCATAAAAGTTCAGTGATCCCAGTAGTCGTTACAATGACTAGATGGAAGTTAGGGTCTCCAATGTTGTTGTTGTTTTTTTTTTTTTTTTTTTTTAAAACATCCATCATATACCTGTGGAGATGCATTATTTTAGGGGATGGTCATGGAGATTTGAACCGACATGATGGACACAAAAACAATCATCTTAACAGGTAAATCAACAAGCTCGAATAAGATGAAAAAAAAAAACAAAACAAAAACAAAAGGACTCATTTGAGACGATAGTGAGGCATTGTGAACAAACTTAGCAGATGACGTGTTTACCAGTTTATATTAGTGCTTGAATTTCTCTAAATTACTTTGAAGTACAAATTAAACAAAACCTATATGGCACCTGATGAAACACTGTTGCCGCAAGACTGGACAGTATTTTTACATTTTTATTTACTCAAATTTAAAAAAAAAAAAAAACAAAACTTTTTTGGCTTATGATTCAAGATCAGATGATATAAATGTACAGCTAGGCCCAATATATTGTCAATTGAAGATTCTATTCCGAGACAGTTTAAAAAAAACATACATACATGTAACTGAGTGCTTATTTGCCAAACCCATTATATTCAACATTACAAACTAAAAGCTGAGTATCACAGTGTTTAAAATCACAGTCTATTTCAACAGAGATGCAAGACATGAACACGATGGGTGGTGGAATAAAAGATGTGTTGCACGGAATAATATGACAATGTTAGTGTTATGGTGCCTTTAACAAATTGCACTTGAGTGACCAGCTGTGTTTATATTGTGTTTGTGTGTTAGAAATGAACATACAAAAAAACACGTGTTCAACATGGGAGGAAAAAAGTAACATGCCATTATTGTTTTTTTTTTTTTTTAAACAAAAGGGATTAATTGCTATTTGAAGGCTGACCAATTTCTTGTAAGCTTTAACTACAATGGCTGCTTAAATAAATATGAAGTCTAAGAATAAATGCAAGTCACATTAATAGAACATAAACAGACTTCATAGACAATTTGGTTTGGAAATGTTCTTGTGGTGGCTATTCAGTGCGATTACACATAATTCAAACATCAGAAACCACTTTGTGAACATTAATGTGTGTGTGTGGCCCCCCCGGGTTACAGTGTGTTGTCCAAAATTGCCCGATTTGTCCAAAAAGGTGCATGTACATGTATACCATAAACTTGTTCAAGCTCTATACTGAATATACTCACGTCTATCAATAAGAGCACATTGCAAAATAGTGCATTCTTCTAATTTCTCTTACCTTGTAAAATGTATCCGTTTGATGAACAAAAACAAAAAACAAAACAAAACAAGGGACTAAAGCCACAGCTAAAAAGTATCATCTAAAAAGTAGACAAGTTCAATATGAAAAACATCTTTGCAATTCAAAATATACATTTAATATAAATGAGCCAAACATGTAGAGGAATTCACCAAATGCAGAGTGTACCTCCGTAAACATTTTTTATTACAACACCATCTAGTTTTTAATCAAAAGCAGAGACATTTACAAACATACTAACCATGAAAAGAATAAATGGAAATGAGGGGGAGAGGTGGGGAGAAAACATCAAACATGTACCCTATAAAAACTTATTTCTAAACTGAATGTACACATTACAGCGAGCCAAGGGAGAAAAAGAGAAAATAAAAGAAAAAAAAACAAACAAAAAAAACAAATAGGATGTAATGTTTGTGTCTTCTATTTGGGGGTCGTGCGGTTTGTTTATTGTTTCTTTGCAGAAAAGCATCACACATACTCATCTTCATGTCAAATAAAACATCATAAAAATAAAAGCCGTTTGGAAAGTTTTTTTTCATCTTTAGTTACCATGAGTATAGGTGTTTGGATAACATAGCCTTACACATGTCTGGGTCTTCCATCCATTGCTCTTAGGAAGACAAGATGAACAGACAGAGAGAAGGATGGGTGGAGAAGGAGAGGAGAAGAGAGATGGAGGGGTGGAGGAAGAGGTGGTGGTTGTAATCCTGTCTGGACATGCAGGGTAGGGAGCTGGTGGTGGTGGTGGTTCACTGAAAGCAGTCCTCCTTTTCCTTCCATCCATCCTTGATCCTCGTTAGCTGAAAGGTGTCAAAATGAAGGGTGGAGTTTGGTTCGAGGCAGCCCAACAGTGAACAACCCCCCCCTCCCAACAAACACACACCATTATACCTCTAGACTACACGTACAAAGTGCACACCAGGGCTGGGTTCAATTCGCTGTCACTTTGTGTCACAGGGCCGGAGTTTGGCCAAGTCCTCTTACATTTTGTGGTGATGAGGGATAAAAATTTTAATGACACAAAACTGAAAAACCTAATCTCAAACTCCTTTTTGTACATTAACTTTTGTTTCTATCATAAATCGTAATGGACTGTGTATTGCCCCCAACCCTAGCACAAACACGGAAACATGTCATGCAAACTTGAACAGGAAATATCCAGAAAGTAGAAGTGAAAGATCTCATTATGTAAACAGCAAAACATCTAACAACATTAACTTAAATTGGATTTGGAACTGTTCATTCATACTGTTGGTATGTGAAGGAAAAACTTCAACTGATTACATTCCTCTGAAGACAGACAGTCAATGAGATCCTTATATAAAACTTAACTAGGGGCACATAAGTTAGACAATTTTTGCAGAACTGTGTACAGTGTCAAGCGAATTCCAAATTCAGGTATGGAAAAGATTGCTGACCTAATAACGAAAGCTATGTTTAAGGTGAAAAGGTCTTATTCTCTCATTGTAGAAAGTTTATACGGTGTGGCTCAGCAGTGTCTATTCTGCATTACATACCAATATACTTGATAGACTTTGATTGAAAATAATTATAGTATCAACATCTCTATATTGACATTTTTCAAGAGAGATACACTAACATCTACACAAACCTCTAACATGGTCATGTTAGAGGTTTGTTTTTTCAAAGTTGACACTTCAAAACCCTTCAAACCCCAACATTTGTAGAATTCTTGCTTGAGTTTTAATACTGTGAATTAATATTTTTTCCTTTGGTTTTCACTTGTTGCAAATCAATAAAAACTGATCCTATATTCAGATACTTTAAGAACACCCTGTTAATTATTTTTTTCATTACAACCCCATGGAAATTCTAGAAACAAGGGAAAGAACTAAAAACTTTAACTGCTAACCCCCAAAATCCTTTACTGTTTATTTAACTCTCGATTAGCAAAACAAGAGCGTGCTTCCAACCTGTATCAAATACCATTATTTTCAAAAAACAGTGCATGATATGGTGTGACACTGGGTTTTAGGTAATTAGGTAATAAAGGAGTAAAAACACAGCAAAGGGACAGTAGATCAAAACACAAAACTACAAAGGCACGAATCGGACTCAGACACAGCAGGGAATACTTTGCCAAAACCCAAAGCATCTCAGGACTTTTTACCTATTACAGAAAAACTCATCTTAATGTGATTCAGTATACCCCCTTTGTAGTCTTGTTAACATAATAGCAGTAAATTAGTAGCAATAGTCTGTCATTGAGAAAGATTATGTCCAGTTTTGAGAGATGCAGGTAACTAGAAAGACATAGTAATAATAAATGGCAGCCGCAAAACTTAACTGGACTATCAACAATGATCCACGGATTGCATCAAATCTTAAATTTTTAAAATGAAAAAACATCAAGTGATACAGAAAGTTGTTTCAAATTTGTTAGGTACTTCTATTAATTTAAAATCAAGTTTATTAGGGCCTGTTGACAAGAGGCTTGGCCTCTACATGGTACAAAGATGCTAAATAGAACTCGTATCTATACTGAAGAGGCCTCACTTACAGGCACTAAGTCTAATGAGTACAGATGATTTTACATGGTTGAAATATTCAAATGCATATTGAATCTTGTCTAAGTTTTTCTTGTAGAGGTTTTTTTTTTAACATGGTGCAGGGTTGCAGACAAAAACAATATTTCACATAACACAGTAGTCACACTAAATGGTAATTCTTGTCACAACATTATTCAAAAATGACAAGATCATCCAGTACAAGTGGGAGTGGGCACGACTGAACCTTTTTCAGGGTTTAAATTACATCCAAATATCAGACTAACAAGTCTTTTGACATATCAAAAAATGTTGTGTTGTTGAACTGTCATTATAGAATTTATTATAGAGTATCATAGTTCATAGAAAACAGTAAAATGTGTAGCAGTGAGACAGCTAACACAGCATGGAAATGAAGCAGGTCAGAGCCAAACCGGGGTCAAACAGTTTAGGAAACAGCCTGGAATTTGATACTTACCATTAAAAAATTGTCCATTCGGCAGATTGTATTTGGACATTAGTGGCACACTTGCCTCTATGGCTATCACCTTTGCTTCCCCTGTCAATTATCACATCGTTAGAAAAGCTGTTTAATGCTCTTGGTATCTCAGAAAACACTTAACTCTATTGTAATCCCTCTCACTGACAACTACTTAGTTAAGTTTTTAAATATAAAGAACTAAACATTATTTAAACAAAACAATTGTCTGGCTCTATACTCAGGCAATCTCTCAGAGGCAGCTATATTAACTATAGATTTATTTCCACCCCATTATTTAAATGGGCATGAATGCTAACCTTTAAGTGAAACTGTTTGACCCGGGTTTGACATGAGCAAATAGTATTGCTTGTTTTTGAAAAAGACATCAGGGCTGTGACCCCCAGGACACACACACCTACAATCAAACTGAACAGATAGCATAAAAAGTAATTTCAGCCTGGAACAAACACTGGGCATTCCCCCATGGTATTATGAACAGATAAACAGTGTTGAAGCATATCTAGGGACACAACAAATAGCCATACTACTATAAGGAATAAAAGCAATATGTTGGGCACTTAATTCTCAATTGTTTCCTAATTAACATGCTGTGAGGTATCAAGACTGAATGCAAAGGTGGATTTTGCACATGGTCAAATGGAAAATGGACATATTTGGCCATATACATGAATATCGCCCACTTCCTTTTGATCTTTGGTAATTTAATTTGTACTGCAAGAAACATCCGTCAAATTATACTCAAATTACTTCTTGGCATCTTTACATTACCAAATGTTATGAAGCCTTGCGCCCACTGGGAATGTCTTATCTAGAACAGAGATACCAAGATGTCTGTTAGAGGAGAGCACAGTAGTTGCTGTTGCAATGCTACTACTGGAGCCACAGTGCTCTTTTAGAATAAGATTTTCACTTTTAGATTTTGCTATCCTGGAAATGTACAAATGCTACGTTTTAACTGAAAGCAATTCAAACAATTTAACAAAATTAGGAAGTTATTTTTATTAAGAGGTTCCCAGTGGCCGCAAGTCTTACTTTCAGTAAAATCTTGTGGTAAAGGACAATTGAGCGAAACAGAGGGCAGATCAATTAAACCAGCACTGACAGCTAAAAGTTAGCACAACTCTATACTAGATCACATGACAGATTACCGGGACAGTTACTAGGTTACATTCTTTTGGAATGGGTTTTCCTGCTTTCAGGAGGTCAGCAACTCCACAAGTAAAACCACCCCAGTTAATATTTCTCAGAATGAGAGAAACAGAGGCACTTATGAAAAAGCTCATATATAAATGTTCTAAATGCAAAGGGCTTATTTCCTGCTTTGCAAGCAAAACTAAGTTAAGACATTAAGGTGTCTAGAGTGAATGAAGTCTGTCTGAAAGCTCATTTAAAATCATGAGAAATATTATTTGGGGTGATGCACAACTGTACAGAGATGCTGAAGGGCCCTCGGAACCTATTAGACTCTGCTCTATAAGGACCAGTTTACACAGCACTACATACATCTTAGGACTTTGGCAGTAAAGGACATCAGAACAACACAAAATAGTTCAACCCAATATTTCAACTGATATTTCAAAGTTCTAAAACTTTACAAAAGTTTATCATTTTGTTCAACACGCAAGTGACGCAATGGAAGACAGCATCTTCCCAAAAAGTTTACAAAGTTATTTGTGAAACCCTAACACCGAGAATCGAGGAAAATACCAGCAAGTCTCAGGAAATTTACCTAAAAATGTTTAACTCATAATTTGACAGCACCACACATTGTGTACAAAATAGTGTCAAGTAGTTTCAAATGAATTAATCTACAACCCATCTATAACATGACTTAAAATCCCAAAAGCCACCGATAATGCTATTAACGTAAGTACTCAAGAATACCTGCATGATCACTTACCAACCTAGTATAATTAATCTTTGAAAAGTTATCACCGCAGCCTAAACGATAATCATTCAACATTTAAGAGTCATATAAAAACGAAAAAATTGAAATGTTAAATTCTGCTATGTATCAGTCAATGACAAATAACAATTAGCATAAAATCTGCACTGAAATTCAAATTTGTAAGAGTTTTCATTTACTGTATACCTTCAACATCATGTACAAGTTCTCACAGATAAAATCATGATTCTTTTGTAATTTTACTGAGTCAGGCAACTCAACTAAAAATTTAATGGTGGCCTGATGACAGGTATAAAAAAATCTGTAAGGTGCTGAAATAGGTTATTCACTAATCCTTATGTCAACCAATTCTGATGATTAAAAATGACAATTTATTTAAATTCACAGCCACTGATCAATCCATCAAAAATATCAAAATTCTGTATGTCCTTTGACCTTTGCCTGATTAAATGATCTATGCGACATTGAGTGTACTAATGGCATCAACATTTGGACATCACACTAACATCTATGTTGTCAGAACAAGATATCAAAAGGACATAGGCATTGGTATTTTTTCACTTCACCTCAAAATCTTACATTGAGGTACAATGGTTCAAAAGTGAGAAACACTAAGCTACAAAACATTCAATTTGACAAAAGTAAAATGCCAGGAAATCATACTGTCATGCAAATATGGTACAATCACATTGTTAAAAGTTTTCTGTGTCCAAAAAGCATCAGATATTGACAGTGTTTGATAAATAAATTTTCCCCTCCTCTTAATTAAACAATATTCAAGTTTTAAACCGAAATGGAAATATGTATACAACATTACTACGAATGGAGCATTTACAATGTGTAGATTGGTCGACTACGTACAAATTGAACATAGTTTTTTTTTCTAAAAACACAATAAAATCTGAACAGACCAGACAAATTACTAAACCTGCATTAAGTACTGTAAGAAAATTATTGAGGAATACTGACATCTGAAACTGGCCAATCAGTCAAGGAATCCCTACTAAAAGCACACTGACAAATCTACTCAGGGATCACATTATACTTCATTAAGCCGTAAACTTGCATTTAATGAAATGCCAACGTCCTGAATCTCGATATTTAAGCCAGAAAAGTACTGAACTTTTGATCCCCTGGCCATAGCTGCTGGTAAAACCCAAATTCAGATTGTTTCCACTCTTAACAAGCCAATCTCATGTTTAAATTTGCAGAGGTGAGTCCATTTGTACTGGCAAATGAACAATTTCTATGCAACATTCAGTGTTGTTTGTACCTCTATTTGGTAAATTTATTCATTTAGTGAGATAAAGAAAGTGGTTGATGAATTTTGGAATTTACCAGCCTCAGAGGCCTGTGGACCAAAAAAGTAACAATTCATCCACAAAGTCAATTTCAAGCAACTGCCAGTGTATTTTTTAAAAAACACCACAGCACAGATACAACTCTTACAAACTCCTTTGAGCAAAATGAATACAATTAGTGTGTATTACACGCATTTTCCTGAGATAATTATACACAGTAACACAAGTGAGATCACAAATTATGAAACTTGAATGAAAGGACTTACCTTACACCTACCTGAAACCAAAGGATTGGGTAATAAAAGTCTATTTCTTGCTTACCTTGTCTCTGCTAGTTCCCTTCCGTATAAATTCAGAGGACATTTAAATCAACATTAAGGTTATTCTAGATTGTAAGGTTGAATATGCTTTTTCTTTTTCTAAATCAAATGTGATCATATGACTTCAAAAGTATTAAAAATCTTTAAAAGCCTCTTATAGTCTATTAATCAAATTCTAACAGAATATGCCTGTTTTGGATAGTGAAGCTTTTAATCCAGAAGAGAGAAGGTGAGCAAACAAGATAGACTTTTAAAAACATCCACAGTGGCATTTTCTTCCCTCTTCATGTAGTTTAGGCCTTTACTAGTCTGGCTCAGTCACCGTCCAAGACAAGTGCAGTGATGAAGATGACAAGAACAGGGTTATGACAGAAGAAAAACAACAAAAAGGTCGTACCCACCTCCGTTCTTTTCTAGCGGTGCCGGTACTCCCTCTCCCTCTCTCTTTCCCGGTCTCTATCACGATCTCTCTCGCGATGGCGGTCCCGCTCTCGGCTGCGTTCTCGGTAATAGTCCTCGTGCCTGTCGCGACTGCGGGACTTGTGGCGTCTGCTCTTTTCTCTGGAGCGGCTGTGGTCACGTTCTCTGGAGCGCTCTCGCCTGGCAAAGACAAAGAAGCATCTTTAGAATGCATACCAAGGTCTCAAAGTTTAAATACAAAATATCATGGGGCAAATTCTCATTTGGAAATTTAATTTAGGCTACTGTCAGCATTACAGTAAACACAGGCTAGAAAATATAAAAAAGCAATCACACATCCAATGGGGGGCAAATAGTCCATGTAACTTCAAACCTGGTTGGCTTTCTTTCCTTTGTGCTAGATATGCAATATTCCTGAGGTATTCTATCATAAAAGTTGTTTTACATGGCTGTTTAGTATAGCTTATAAACAACTTTAAGGTCATACTTAATGGGACATTTAATGGGATTTAAAGGAAAATCTTACCTGGAGGCAGAGCCATAGCTTTTTGACTCAATGCCGTGAAGACAGTCCTGAAGGGAACTGATGAGGACCTTACAGCGGTCGTCTGCTGACACTTTTGACTGCTTAATCAGACTGATTGCAGTCACCAAGGTCTCTATAGCACTGCCATAATCGGCTAAAGAGAGGACATGAGGTTGCATTAGTTTCACATTGTTGGTTTCTAATTTTTGTGTTGCTGACAAAATGTTGAACACTCACAACAAATCTGTAGTTGCACTGCATATATTACTATGCGTTACCTGCACTAGCATCAGACACAGCCCTCGATATGGCGCTGGAGGAGATGGCTCTGTTTCTGTTCATGATCTCCTCAAATTCTGCCTCGCTCAAGGGGGTCCGTGATGCCTCCATCTCCCTACGTAGACACAGACAAATAAACAAAGTGCATGGGAACTGCTATGTTTCAGAGATTAAAATAGACTTCTCTAACCAATGCAAACTAGCTTTAACAAAAAGTGCAAATCAGCATTTTCCTACATTAAGTCCATAATTCGTGCACTTAATAGAAAGAAATTTTGTAGCAGTGTATCAATAACATAATGTCAGGAGAACAAGATATAAATTGCTGCATTCATTTTTTGCTCTACATTCACAGCCCATTCTTACCGGCCTCCAGGGCCGTAGTCTCCTCTCTCATATGGTGGGGGGCGTCCGTATGGGTCGTTTGGTCCTGGGGGCCCTCGGCTGTCGTTGGGTGGCATGCTATTGTTGCCAGGTGGGGGGAAGAAGGCAGGGTTGACATGGGGGGCTGGTGGTGGTCCACCTGGTGGGGGACCTTGCATGTGTGGAGGTGGAGCCAAAGCAATGGGGGGTCCGATGGGACCTGGGGGCCGAGGAGGGAAGGGTCCTGGGGGTGGCGGGCCCTGTTGAGGGGGTGGGGGACCAGGGGGAGGGCCGTAACCTGGTGGAGGGGGGCCTGGAGGCAGTGGTCCCATTGGTGGCTGGCCAAACTGACCAGGGAAGAGAACAGGGGGAGGAGGTCTGTCACCACGATTTGGAGGACCAGCAAGGGGAGGGGGGAGGCCCTGTCCAGGTGGTGGTGGTCCTGGAGGGCCAGGGGGACCAGGTGGACCAGGAGGGGGACGTGGGGGACCCTGCATCCCACCTTAAAAAAAACAAACAGACAAAAACAAAAACAAACGAGACAAAACAGAAGCTTATGAAACAAACTCTTCTTCTTATGTTTGTTACAGCAGGTAGAGCCCTCCCCAGCTTTTTATGAGTATGGTGTAGGAAATGAAGTTTTTCTGCATGAATATGTAGTTGGCTGGTTTAAAATTTAGAAAACGCTGGCCCAGCCAATTCATTGGTCAAGCTCTTGTTTTAATATCGTGTAGATGGGGTGGAATGGTTCAAGTAAAAAATCTGAGCCATTTGGATAGCTAGTCATAATTCATTGCCTGTATGCCTGGTTCAGTTAATCTGAAAAGCACAGAGAAACACTTCAAATAGAGTTATTGGGGGGAAAAGAGCCTCATGTCAATAATCAACTTCTCAGCTGGCGAGGATGAAGTGTCGAGTGCAGCTGTCAGTCAGTTTTGGAAAAGGAGAGCAGACAAGACAAAGTCCAGTTAGAGGATCCACCAGCACTGTCACAGTCTGCTGTATAAGAGCATTACAGATTTATTGTTACCTACGACAATGATGGGAACAAAGTGAAGGATAAAACCGTAACTGCTTATAACCACTGTGTAACTCATGCAGCCTGTGCTAGCAGCAATACTTCCAATATGATGAACCATTTTTGAGTGGGTTTACCCTTATTTATGTGTGCTCATTTTTGTGCAAAAGGATACATATTGAAGTTGGCACTGCCCCCCCCCCAAACCAAAAGAGGACCAAAACAAAAACTGAAATGAACCAACCAGAGAATTTTGTGAACCGTTCCACCCCTACTTGTAGTAGCCTGTATGTTCTGTTTCTTTCCATATATCAATATATTTAGGCACTGATTGGGGGAAGTTCAAAGCAGGGACAATGACACAGACAGATAAGGAAGAGCAAGCCATAGCTACAGGGAACAACAAATGAAAAAACAGACCACAAAATAATGTTGAAAAATCAGAAGGCATCAGAACAGATCAGGATACACAGACAGCAAATTGATTCAGGCAAGCTGTCTTTAAAAATCGGAAGTCTTGCATTTGATACCAGTTCCCTTTTCCTCAGCACTTAAATGAGAGGCCTGCACTGCTATGAGTTGCCAAGCTCAAAAAGTCAAGCTAACATATATGACATACCATATATACTGCATTTAGCAAATAAATTATTTCATACAAGGGCCACTCATGAGATGCCATTTACAGGTTAAAGGGAACTGTCAATATACAGTTTTAAATCTACCATGCAATTGCATGAAGGAGTTTTGCAAAAACAATTTAAATGCAACTTTTTTTCATTGAGCCAACTACACATTGTTAAAAGGATTGAGGAACAAAAGAAGTACAGAAATACTGTATGTATTCTGACAAAATTTAATAGAAGTGAGAAAAAAAGTCCTGATTTGCCCTAGGCAGTCTGAATATGACTGGGGAGGCAGAGTGCAGTATATCCCTACATTAAAATATTTACTCAGACCTCATTTAAGGCCGACAACATTTGATCGGAACTGATTATTAGGGATTTAGATAATTCATTGGTAAATTCAGCTGTTTTTGGGGCAGTGAACTTGATAGTTTCAATGGCACAACTTCTACCAATAAATAGCTATTGGTTAGGATAAAAAGGCAATCGATCAAATCAACCAGATCAATCGAGGTGTTTCACCTCTGCCACGCCAGCTCCCGTTCCTGCCCCCCGGCGGGAAGGGACTGAAACTCATATCCATCAGAGGGCCATCTTGGTGCCTAATCAGATCAGGTCTCATCCCCGAGCCTAATGGGGAAGAAAGCAAACCAATCACAACTCCTCCCTTCATAAGCCTCTGCCTACCAACTGAAGGCCGTTTACAGTCCAGCAGCACGGGGCACCAGCCACTAAGCGAAACAAGAGATGTGAAGAAGGTGGGATGGGGGGCAAAGATGCAAAAATGGAAAAAAAGAAAAAAAAAAAAAAGAAAAGCCGGGAATTCCATTCTTCCCTACTAGAAGTGTAAGGCGGCCAATCCAAGATTTGTAAGAAGTTGAAGGCTGGTAGCTTGCCAAGCTAAGCTTTGAGCAAACTGCCTGTCAAGGAGTGCTGTCGGAAATTGTCAGTGAGTAGAAAACTGCAGCCAGGGAAGGATTATTTGTTCAACTGGAAGTGAAAAGGGGACAAAAAAGAACAAACCAGATGGGGAGGGAAACATGCAAAGACAAGGTCTTTCCAGGAGAGATTTAAAGGTAGAGAGATCCCTCACTAGAAACATACACTACAACGGACTAGCCTTGGCTCCATGCGGGCGTGAGTAGCAGCAAAGCCTGGACTGTGCCAACAGAGCAGCACTGCCAGACATAGAGCATTAATCTCGTGTAACTTTTTCAAGGAACTTGTGACTTGTTCATTATTATTGTAACAAATATCATCACATGGGTGACAAGGCCTGGAAATTAAAAGATAAAATCCCAAATATCAAGGTAGCTTTTAACAGTACCAGGCCTAAATCAGGAATCCATTGACCCAAAACCTCCACAAGCAATAGAGCATGACCACTGCCAACCGTGAGTCCCAATAAACCAATCCATACACATCACAGATTACACATGTTGTTGTTAGCTAACAATGTGACTCGTGATGTGTATGTCTACCCAACGCATCCAACCATAAATTCGCTTCCACTTCTGTGGCTGGAAAATAATTTCTTAATCTAAGAATAGAAATAGAATTAAGCTGATTTTCGTGGGACCTGGTAGAGATGTGATGAGGACACAAACATCTATGCTGTAATGAACTCACCTTGTTTAGTACAGCAAGATGACTCTCCATTGTGCTTATACCAGCCTGCTACCCCTACACTCAGGCTATAAATGGTTGAAATAAATTTGAAAACTAAACTGCATGATATTCATTAGATTCGCATTTCAGTTTATCATAATACTGACTAATAGACTATATACTGACTATTTAATTTTGGAGTCTGCTCTTTTTAAAAATATCTTTCAACCAACTGAACTGAGAAGGTGATTGTCCCCGACCTTCTGGCACCAACACCTGTTACCAAAAACTAACCAGGGAAGTGTGGCGGTGGTCCTCCAGGCCCAACGGGACCAGGGAAGCGGTCTCCTCCAGGGCCGGGTGGTCCAGGGAACCTGCCTCTGCCTCGACCTCCCATGGGGAAACCTCCACGGGGGCCTGCACCAGGGGGACCAGCTTTACCTTCCCCAGACATCTGACCTGATTGAGTACCTATGAAATTAAAAGACAACACTCGCTTTTCCAATTAATATGTAATAACTAAGAAATAGGTATGCTATATGTGGACTACCAGACATGGACCTTTGAGCATTTTGTCTAAACTTCAGTCAGTATCTGAAGCACAACTTACTAGTATGATTAACTGTACATGAAGTCTATATATTTTAATGCCATCTACTATGCTGCAGTGTAGGTTAATTTTCAGCAGACTATCAGGCATGTCGCAGCAGATGAAGCTTTCTCTTACATGGCTAGTTTCAGCCAGCATTGTGATATGTCCCTTATTCAACTCTAGCTGAGTGCATCCTAAACTATGCAGATGCCAAGTGCGCACTTGTCCCACTTACTTTTGCGTGACTGCATCTCAAACTGGCTGAGGGACTGTTTGTTACATGGCGTGACAATGGGATTCTGGCCATGGAGCTCCCTCTTCGAAAGGAGCTCCATTAACTTCCTGGATGATGCCTCTGAGCCCACACACACCAGGGCAAACCTGGGAGACACATGCAGAGGACACACATCACATTTGTACACATTTGTAAAAGTTTTTGTTCCATATATATTTCCAATTTAAATTGTTCTTTAATTTCTTGTGGCTTTGATTCTTTGCCTTCACCAGCATCAAGGGGGCCACCTTTGACATTTGTGGCTTTTCCCTTTAACCTTTAAATGGTAAAATACACTTGACATTACAGTGAACTAGCTTCCCAAATGTCATTTTACAATCAACAGACAAATATTACACTGCATCAGTTGCAAAAGGATCCGTACTGAATGTGACACTTGTGATTTGTGCTATGATCATAAGTATTGGTTTCCACTATAAAGGCAATATGGCAAGATATGCATAACAGTGCCTTGTCCAACATGGGATTCCAATCACTAATTTCAATATGTTTCAATAGGTGGTTATCATAACCTGTCATTTAGTGCAACCATGTCACACACTGATAGTAAGGCCTTACCCTTTTGACTGGCCATTTGCTCTGTTTTCAAAGAACTTAATCTCCAGCACATCTGTGATGCCTATCGACCGGATGGCTTCTGTCAGGTCCTCATCTGTTGTCCACTGCATAAGAGAGAACAGCATCATTAGAATATTAATAGGGACTTCCTTAATTTGATAATTATGTAATTTATACAACTTGCATATAAAAGGTGTGATTCTACACTTAACACATTATAAAAGTGACTTATTCATCTGTCTGCCATTAAGATCTTTAAGTTAAAGAAAATGTTACAATGATATATCAACTGCAGTTTAAGAGCATGAGATTTTGGTACTTTCCTCCATATATCAGTTCTCTGATACTCACCCATGTGAGGTTTCCTATGTATAGGGCAATCCTTTTTCCTGTGTAGGTGTACACAACATTGGGTGGGGCGCTCTTCCCTCCCTCTGTGCCACCAGGTGCAGGCAGTGTGTCCAGGTAGTCGCGGTCTTCTGGAGCATCACCATTGTTGGCTGATGGGGATATCACATCATCATACAGGTCGATCTGCTCGTGAACTGGGTAGTCAGCTTCCTGTTGAGCGTGACAATAACAGTTCGGTCAAATACTTATAACATGGTCTGACCACTGAGTGTAGATGCTAGGAAGTTGCAAAGTGACATTTGGTATCAAAAAGTGTAGAATAACACAATAATGTTTTGATTATTCAGCACATCCAATATGACAGTGGTATTTTCCTGATTACATATCTCTATAATCAATTTTCTAAATTTAAGAAAGCGTTTTTTTTTTTTTTCATTCTGACCTACTTTCCTATGTCAATCTAGGGCAAGTGGTATGTAATTTCGTAATGATGACAATTCACAGTGCGTGACTACATATGCAATAGCTATTTCTCACATTAGTGAGTGTGTCTGTGTATGAATGTGTTAACAGTTATGCAAAAAAAGGATAATAAGAACACCAAAAAAACAAATCATTTACCTGTATGATATTACATTCAAATGTAATAACAACTACGTTTCCAGTGTCGTAAGCTGCTCGCACAGACTGTTGTGCTGATACATTACAATAAATCCACAACTGGTAGGACTCTTGCACACTTCAAAACTGTTAACTAGGGCTCTATTTTAATCTGATCGTCTTATCCATGGTATACTTATCTCAGTAAGTGTTCCCCTGTGTGTTAACACACATGCATTTCCTTAACTGCTTGGGGCAATGTCACCTCCCCGACCATATTTTCTAAACAATTTACTACATAACAAGCTTGATATACAGACAATGCAGAGACCAATGTGCAGTTGACATCAACTGAGTACATTGCACCTTATTGAAGAAATGATAATCATTATATAAATGTATTTATGGCATTGCTGGCAGGCCGGATGACAGTCACTTAATTATGTCAGGATAGAATAATTTGTCACAGGCGGACTGAGGGGCAGACTTTATTTACCTTTCGACTCAACATAATGTTACCTTTGGTAAACAACTAGCAAATAAGTCAACTCAAGTCAGTGTACTAAAATAATCAATATGCTGCCTTTAGTGGCTTTTGATACACAGGAAGATACATATGTATTTGTAAAGTGACAACGTTTATAATTTTGTCTCTGTACGCCATTGCAATGGAGGCATCAAGTTGTGATTACCGTGTAGACTTTCAGCTTAATTCCAGTGGTTTAACAAAAAATACTGCATCAACTGTTTAGGAACTACAAGTATTTTTATACAAAGTCCCTCATTTTCAGAGACTCAAAAGAAAATGGACAAACCAGCATAATTATAAATAAAGGCGATAATTTTCAAAACTTGGACGTAAATCCTCTTTGCGAGTCTTTCTGCCCTAAAGTTTTGTCTTGGGTAAGTGAAAAACATGCTCAACTTGGGTTGAGGTCAGGTGACTGGATTTATCCATCTGTACAAGCACCGCCCTGTCAGTTTTGAAACGTTTGTCTGAATCCGAACAGATAGTTTAGCCCCAGACACTTCAGAATTCATCCTGCAGGCACATTATCAGTAAACAACAGCAACCCAGTTCGTTTGGCAGCCATACGTGCCCATACCGTGTCTGACGCATGACGCGGCGGCTCTGGACGCCAAGCCATTCCTTTCCTTCCCCGCACACTTTCTCTACCCATCATTCTGGTGCAAGCTAGTCTTGAATCTTGTTCCAAAACTGTTCAGGCCCTTTTTTAAAAAAAATTCTGGGTGTTTTCTGACAAAGTCTGATCTGACCTTTCTGTTCTTGATGTGTTACCAGTGGTTGGCACCTTGTTGTAAACCCTCTGTATTTATATTCAAAGTGTCTCCTGGTCGTAGACTTTGACAATGATATACCTACCCACCAGCTGGTGAGTGTCCTTGACCTGACAAGATGTTGAGGGGTTTTTCTTTGCCAAAGAAAAGAAATAATTCCACGACCATCCACTTTAGTTGTTTACCTTAAGTCTTCCAGGCCAATAATGCCACTGTCCAAACACCTATGCACCTAACTGTATAAATAAACATTGCGTTTTCTTCCTTTATGTTTAATTGTCAAACAGACTGGGCCCATTAAGAAAACCACACTTTATTTTTTTAACAATTATTTCAGTATCTCGATGCAGGAGCTGCTCCAGGCCTCCGAACAGTGACACGATGACGGGACACAACACGGTAATCGCAGTTACTTCGTACGTTTTTGTCGGTGTAGATAACGTTTGCTCTAGATAACCTGCCTACAAAACGAAAACAACAAATTATTTGTGTCCCAGATTAGGCGGATGCGGCCTTTTCTGGTTGCACGGTAAAGGGGCGTGTGTGTGTGTGTGTGGAAGAAGAAAACAACATCTAGCGAGTGTAATGATCGTAACGCTACACGAAGCTAACAAAACTCGCACCTCTAGTAAATACACGTATAATTCATACCCGTAACGTTTCATATGTAATCATTTAACAGCGTTTCGAGTTAGCCAGCTTCAAATTTAAGTTATTCTGTATGAACCAAGAGCATAAATACGGTAAAAAAAATACTTATCAGAAAGGCATCGAGTGGCTAACGCTAGCTAGCTAATGTATGTGTTTGTTTCTAGCCCGCCAGCGGCGGCGGCCATGCCGAGGCCCGAGAGCCGCGGATGCCGAACAATGACGGCGGTCGCTTTTCGCATGCACCAAAAGAAATAAAGTACATTTGCACACCGCGTTTCGATCAATACGTGAAGCGCAAGGTGTTTTAAACGCCGACGAGGGAATAAAGTCGACATTTCCAGCCGATAACGTTAGCCGAGGCTGCAAGGCTGCAGCATGGTGAACGGAGGGGGGCCCGTATGCGAGATAAGCCCGACAAAGCAAAATGCGCCATTTTCTGATCACGACGCAAAAGAAATCGACCACGACAATACGGAGAAATCGGCCCCCGTCGGTCGAAAAGGGGCCGAGGGAGGATTTAATACCTGGTTGAATTCCTCCTCTACGTCGGCGTAGATGTCGATGTGATCCACACCGTCCGCCATTTTCCTCAGACCCGTCGCTCTCTCTCCGCCCGGCGGTGCAGAGCAGCGCTGAGCCCGCAAACAATGAGACGGAGGGCGGCGGCGAGCGCCCCCGCTGGTCCGCCCCGGACGCTGCAGAGGCGCCCTCGGCAAATTCTCTGATAACCACAACAAAATTAATCTTTTCTACTCATTATTTCATTAAAAATAGACGAAGTGTTGCTTACTTCAGTTTACCTTTCTCACTTACTTATTTACTTTGACTCAATGTCTCAGTATTTGAGAGAAATGGGCTCCAACCATATAATGTATACTCTTGTGTGGGATATCTGGAAGATAAGAGACTGGAAACCTGAACAGGTTTATTGTCCCCTTAGTCATTGTCATTGTTAGTCATCAGATGACTATTATGGTTGAACTCTCGGATGAGTAATTGCTTAGTTTCATTATTATTATTCCATATTCTAGCTTCTGAAATTCTAAGAAAAAAAATCTGTAATGTCAAGTGGAGGAAACTTGATTAAAGACGGGGGGAAAAAACTAAGTATTCACAATTCAGATGAAGAACCATCGCGCTGCCTGTTCTGTAAAACACCACAGCAACAGTACAAACTGTGATAGGAACATTTAGGAACATTTTGTTGGAGAGAACATTTAGGAACTTTTTGTTGGTGCAGTGTCGATTAGTCTTGGATTGGATTATATGGATTATTTCTGTTGGTGCTTGCAAAAAACAAAGCCTCAGTCCTTCTTGTTTTCTTTCAGCACAGTGTCACTGTTAACTACAGATGTGTCCATTAACACAAATAATGTCAGAATAATTTCCCTCCATTTTCAAGCATTTTCTTGCAACCTCTTCTCAAACCATCTTTTCCTTTCCAATGTCAATTTAAAGTGTAAAATTTTAATTCTTTAAATTGAAATATATGGGTAAAATTTACAGATTAACTGGCCTCTGTGTTAAATAGATTTAAGTAAGTCCCAAATTTTAATTAGGAATCCATTTATAAATTGATTTATGGTACATTTATGGTATAAGTGTCTTTGCATTTTAGAGGAATGCCTTGTCTGATCCTCTGTCTTAGCCTAGTACTGCTACCAGCATCGATGTTTGTGCAAAAACTAAAATCGCTGACAAACAGTAAAACACACACTGACATCAAATACAGTACAAAAACCATAAGGATAATTTAATTCACACTTTACAAATCATTGCTCCAGTAAACCAACATATAATCTGGACATTTCAGCCACACAATGTAAAGGATATTTTGTCATGGAAAGTACAAACAAAAATGTAAGAAATGATTCAAATTACTGTCATTATCCCAGCAAGAGAGAACATACTGTAATGATGCACACCCACACACACAATATGTATTTGAGTCTATAACATAAACAGGCAAAATCTCAGGCAATGTCGTCATCAGAATTAGTTAAACTCAAAGACATGCTTTGTAAGGTGATGAAAAATGTTATTGAAAAAGCTACAGGTATATACAGCCCAAAATACAATGAAATGCGGTGCAAAACAGTCCAAAAAAATGAAACGCACAAGCAGATGTATACAAAAATACTCTATGTGATCAGATTTACAATATTAATTTTACAATGCAATCACATATGTACTGACATGACGTTTTCCAAAGCTAAGATCTGGCCAAGTTTCTTTCATATGCTGTTCCTCAGAGTGAGTGCTACCTTTTTTATTTGCTTTTATCATGAAATTTTGAGATCATATTTGTATTTATCACAGCAATAAGTAGCATATACATGGAGTACTCTACAGCAATAAAATTAATAGTCTTAAAATTAAAGTCATTATTCTAATTTTTCCTGAATAATTTGTGTTTTGGTAAAAGTGCAAATCGTCCTCAATCTGCATGTGGTAGACACGTGCAGATTGAAGCCATGTATGTGTACCCCCCCACCCCGAACACACACACACACACACACACACATACAATTCCACATGTCCAGCAACATAGACAAACATAATTACAAACAGTATGTACAAACACAGAGAAAGACACAGCTGATAAAGACAGAAAGGCAGACAGACAATTTTTTTTAAAGAAACAGATATTTCTGGGACGTCAAGAAAGAAAACACCATAAAAATGAAGTCCCAAAGGGTCTGAAAATCCGCATTCATATTATTATATATTATCTTTTTCACCATTTTATGTTAATCGAATTTCCATATAACTCAATTGTGACTAATTTCTAGGCACTGAGCCATAACCCTGTCCATGGTCCATTATTCAGTAATATTGCAAACAATCGTGTAAAACATGACTCCCACCAGCAACACAAAAGTGATTCATCACATATTGCTATAGCCCTTCTCTCAGTGGTTTATTATTCAACATTAAAAAATCAAAGTCTGTAAATAAAGCATTGTGTATGATAAATATTGGATATGTGTGCAACGGAGGTTTTCATGCTCACAGCCGCATATATAATATGCATGTTAGTCTGCAACACACAATTCAGTGGGATATGGGAAATGAGGAACATATTTTCCCCCTGGACTTCGTCACGTCGCCTCTTCTGACTCATAATCCCCTTTTATCAATGTGCGTCATAGCCACCTTTTAGCCCCTTTTCATTTTCAGATGCAAAGCAACGGGTGAAAAGTAACTGATAGAAAAGTACCCATGGCAACAACAGGCCATTAACTTGCTTTTCTTTGCGCTTTTTACCTCAGATGTAATGATTTCCAGGAAGTAACAGACGTTTTCTCATAAACCACATCAAGTGTCCATTAGGTGAGAGTAGGCTTGTGGTTGTCAGTAGCAAATTGTGCAGAATTAGGTACATTTTTAAAAATAAATCCACTTGAGGTGTCTAGGGTCCAAACGCATCTCTTGATTTATTCTAAACTCCTCCTTCATATGAGAGCTGAAGAAACAGCAACGTTGCCTATCTTCAGGAGATGAGTGCCGAGAGGGAGAGACAGATAAAGAAGAGGGAGGCTGAGAGAGATATAAAAGAGGCCCGGCCACAGTCATTGGCGTTCTCCTATGGGGACAAAACAGAAATTTTTTTCACTTTGAGTCTCTTCCATGATTCAAGCCACTTGACACCATTATGATATGATTAAACAGTGAAAAAATAAAGACATAAATAAGAAGTTAAAGTAAATAACAGAATCAGTGTCATAAGACAATGAAAGGAAACATATTTTATCATAATATTATGTTTGATGATTAGTTCCAGAGTGATTTTTCAGGCAGACCAATGAGAAGCTTACCTGCGGGTGGTAGGCGTGGCAGGACTCGGGACGTCTGCGAATCTTTTGCGACCTCATCCTGTCACACTTCACTGAAGCGTTATGTACAGAGGGTTCAAGAACAACAACCAGAGCAGCAGAGATTTGGCCTCATTCATATATTAATACAAATAATATATGTTTTGCAATGTAAAGTACATAATATTCACTGATACAAAATGGCAGGCACACAACTGGCAATGATTAAATCGGAATTGAACATATAGTTGGTAAAATCAGTTGAAGTATTGCAATGAGTGAGGTGAATATGGTGCAAGGGGAAAAGCTAGTTAATATGTGGGAAGCCAGTGTGGGAACTGTCCTTGTTACAACATTAGCAACCTGAAAACTACTTGCTGTCTACAGCCTCTCAAGAATAAGAATGGGAGACAAAAAGGGCAGCAAACTGTTTAATTGTACATTTTGGTCACTTGGGGTAGATAATCTTACCGTACTTTTAAAATATAAATCATAAAGTACAGAGTGTTCTACTTTTTTTGTTCAGAGAATAAAAAAATAATAATGCTAATATGCCAGTGAATTCTGCAGTGAAATATCAACTCTCCTTCAAAATCCGAGAATTGTGCTTGTGTTCAGAGCTAATTTTTTCAAGATGGACCAGCGTACTCAGTGAATGCCAAAATATCAAAGGATATATTTGACTTCCTTGGGCTCCATGGTGATCGGTCCATACTGTCTGGAGCAGTCACAGTCCGCCTGAACCACCAGCATCAAAAGGTTGCTCTCTGGTATCTGTTGCACCACAAACATCCTGACAAGCACAAAATGGAAAGAATGAATATGAAAACTTGTGTACATACAAGAAAAAAAAAATGATAGAAAGCCTTGCATGTCATGTATAACATTAATACATTTTCCAGCAGGGGGCACGCAGCCAGGGGATATTCAATGTATACAGTGAGCCCAAAAATAGTAGTATGAAAACAACAACAACAACATACTAATTCATGGGTCATACATTTATGGAAAAAAAAATAGCAGATTTACTCAACTGGATAATTTGGCTGCAGTTAGTGGTACTGTCAACCAAACTCTCCACTCGACCAAAATGTCAGGATCTTGTCCAACAGAGGGACGAAAATCAGTGGCTGTGATGTGTTACACATCTTTTGGCCTCATGAGGGCGTCAACACTCAACCTATGATCACAGACTTGCTGAAAAAACACAGACTAACCACAGAACCAGTTTCTCACCATGTTTCTGTCTTTATCTCTTTCACAGGCACATGCTGTGATGCTTCCCCCTCCATTTGCCTCCCATTGTTTTTTCCATCTCTGTTGCTCTCACCCGCCCAATCTTTGTTTTTTTTTTCATTTACCTCCCATGTTTCCTCTCAGTTTCCCAGTTTCTCTTTCTCAATTTCTCTATAACCCCATGCACCCTGATCTAATTCAGTTCCCTGTTACTTATTTCCCTCCTCCCAATTCTCTTGTATAAACACACAGTGCTCTCAGTATGCAAAACAGAGCAAAGCCGTAGAAAATGGATTTTGCTCAGAGAGGAGCGCACTGAAGGTTTGTGTGTGTGTGCTTACTTCTGGCAGCGTCCACACTTAATGATGCTGTTGGTCTCTTTGACTGACGGCTCGTAAACGAAGCTGGGGTACTCTGTGTCACACGGCTGCAGGATGTCCCCTTTTTTCTTATGAGCTGAGGCTAATAGAGAAATAGATAAGGGTCATGTCTCGAGGTTTGGAAAATGAACAAGTGCGTGTGACAGTGTACTTGTGACATTTTGTTGGTGACTGGCAGGCTGACAGGAGAGCAAGGGTAACTATTTATGTGCTTCATTCTTCAGCTATTCATTTCTCTGTTTACCATTACTGGAGGTGCTCTACCTTGCTGTGTATTCAAAAAAAAATATCTAATTCGGTGACTGCATACAGGCAAAATGATGGGTTTGAAACCTGAAAAAAGAGTCACAATGAATGTCGCAATTTCATACATCTGGTTGTAAGCTATGTTTTTGTTTGACTTCTTTAGAACTACAGTAGCTTCAGAGAAAACCTATGCTTACTTCTTGTTGCCAGCTGAGCTTGTTCCCACCAGAACGTACTTATGTAATCAGACACACTGGATTTAATTTAGTTTGAAGTGTACTAGTAGGTACTACACCACATAAAAAAAAAAAAAAAAATAGTTTTAACTGAACACTGATACTCCTCAAAAACAATACAAGCCAGATACTCACACATGCTGAAAGATGGTTTGGCTGAATGGAGGGATGATGATGAAGATGATGATTTGGAGTTAGAGGAAGAACACATGATTGACAGGCGGAGTAATGAGGTGGATGAATGTGGGAGTGATGGAGAGATGGAGCCAGAGGAGAGGTCCGGGGAGAAAATGGTACAGTGCAACAACATAATGACCTTCAGACTGGTGATAAATGTTGCACACAGTTTAAACACTCCTGGCATTGAACTGACACAAAATGCATGTTTGTCTGAACTGTAACATGTTTGTGGTGACTGTTAGCAAGGAGTGACAATGATAGTGGGTAAAATGTTGATAGTGAGACACTGGACTAGACTTCCTATAATATGTTAATATAATTTGGGATCTCTCAAGGGTTTAATTAAAATCTGTGTAGATATAGATAAGATGTGCATTTTTTTTTTATAAAGAATTGATTTTTAATGCAATATTGCAGTAACCCATATCTGCTCTGAAGCTTGTGATGATTAACAAAATAAAAATGATTTCCACATATGTCAGGACATTTGCAATAAAGATGCAACCTAAAGAATTAAAAAAAAAAATTTTATTCTCTGTGAGCTCACCATCGGCAAAATGGTCCGTGTGCCAGATGCCACAGATATTGAACTCCAGGAGAAACCTAGTGGAGAAGAGAGTAGGGGATAGTGGACAGAGGGAATCAATTAGGACAACTTCATTATAGACCAAAGCAGATTGCATGAAGTTTTTCAAAAACTGGGCCAGGCCCCAAAGTTGTGCCATGGGAATATTAAAATGGGTCCTCAAGTTGTTCAGCAGTATTTGGAAGCTTTCGTAGCTGGTTTTGTCTTAACTGGATAACTAGCCTGTTCATTGTAATGAAGATACTGGATGTATCAGGTGACTTTTACCCACTCACTACAGTAAAAACTGGAGCTGTTCTTCTGAATAAATAAGGGGTCCCCATGTAAATGTCCCATGATCTAGCCTTGGTTGATAACTATACTTATAAAGAATAGTTGTAAATTTTGCAAAATACGATTATATCCTTTCTTGCCAAGACATTAATATCAGTTTTGCTGTATTCTAAATATGAAACTTTTGTCAGTAGCCTACCCCCACCCCTAAAGGTCATTAATTAACGTGTTATATCTCATTTCTTGAAAACTAAAAATGGTACTTTCTGGTTTTACAGGGGGTTATGTGGTGGACTATTTCTTGGCCCAGGAGTTACTTCCTGAAGTCCTCTCAACCAGAAGAAACTACAGGTAGATACTGCCAAGCAGACAACATCCTTTAAAACAATGAATTCTTTAGTAAATAAATATTTTATGATATAATGATGCTGATATAGTGTATTAATGAGGATAATTCAGCCAAAGGATAAGCTACAGCTCTTGCTCGAACAGTATATATCAAACTAGATCAAATAATCGGAATTCAAATTGGAATTCAAAGTCAGACATATTCTATGTATTGTGTACACATATATTATATATATATATATATATATATATATATATATATATGTATTATGTAACAATGCTGCCACCCAACATACAAACATTCTATTGTTAAGAATTTCAACAAAAATTCACTATATTTTGAAACAGCCAAGTCTGTTTGCCTCTAGCAACACTTACAGCAGGAAGTTGGAGAGGAACCACTTGAGTGCTGAAGCCAAACCATAGAACGGCTGAGGAGGTAGATGGATAGTTTATAGTTAGTGCACAATTGATTAGATCATTACAGTAATAACATTGTATACAGGGTGAGTTTACTGTACATACACTAAGAAGTGGACGGGCGCTGCTGACAGAGTGCAAGTTCATCTTACACATGGCCTGGTAGTCGAACATGGACACCCTGAGGAAACACACACACACACACACACACACACAAAAGTGAATGGTGTTGCTCTTCTGGCAGTATTTCACTGACTTACATCGATTCCTCAACCCCCCCTCAGACTATTACACATGGCTGCTACATGGCTGAGTTTAACCTTTTTAGAAACCCTGATCCCTAACTCAATTTAGAAAAGAAAGAAACCTGAAGGAAAAATTATCTCCGTGCCAGAATTGCTTTCCTTTTTAAACTGAGGAGTGACCCAGTGTTTCAACTTCTCTTATTTTTCTACACTCCTGAGTGTATTTGGCCCTCATGCAGCTAGAAGCACAAGAGAACATCAATACAAATTCAATTTTGTAGATGTATGCACATACACTGCAAACATACACATACACACAAAGCCGCTGAAGTTCATGCATGCTCAAAACCAGTTATGTAATATCCTGTGTCAAATGAAGCATGATGAAATCTTTTAGCTGTTTAAAAATAGCACATCACTCATAAGATTTCAAACATAAAAGATGGGCAAAAAAGTAAGGGGGAAGAAACCCAATAACTTAAATTGGAGCAAAAGGGAAAAGCAAGGATATCTATAACACAAACACCAAGATTTGTGAATTGATCACCCTTAGCATTTAGAGAGAACAAAACAGGGCAGAGACTATTGCATTGTATACCAATAAAAACAAAGCATTTGAGTCTCTATATAATGACAGCAAAGAACACCCTCCAGGCTAAGGGTTTCACACGCAAACTAATGCAAGGCTTAGGTGTTAAGAACTAAAAACAAAAATGGACACATTTACAAGCTAACCTCCTGGTTAAGACACTACACAACTGCAACCACTGTTGTCATATCACATAGGGGCATGAGCCAGTTTCAAATGCATAGCATTTTAAGCATAAGACACTGGGATGCATAAATTACCATTTTATATAATTAAAGTGAGAACAGTTCAGCATCTGTCCATTCAGGACAAAGTAATTCTCAGATAGACAAGACAGAGAAGAAGACAGAAGGACAGACAGATGTTTAAAGTAATCCATCAGGCGATGACAGGTATTACCTTTTGAACATGCCCATTCTGATTAGCGTGGTCATCACTGATCCGTCAATCTCGCCGAAAAACCTCCCCGCCTATCAGGAAAGAGGAAATCCAAATAGACGCCTTGTAAAACGAGCTGTGTAGTTGAACATATTAAATTCCTGTCATGATAAACCAACAAAGGGAATATCAACCCCTCATCCCTGGTTTTCATCCTTCCCAATTTCACCTCGGCCTGAACTGCATGATTAAGTTTTTTTTTATCCATGTCATATTGTGTGTTGGTTAGCAATGTATGTAATCACAAATGATTTTGTTGGAGAGTCTCCTTCGAATGCAGACTGTAGAGATGGGCCACTACCAGGAAGTATCCTGACAAAATCCATGTACCAACATCTCTGAAACTTCACTTATTAACACATTATATCTCCTTTGTTTAAGTTGACAAAAACTGAAGTGTATAGGCGACATACATTAATTTAGTGGAGTCATGTCATCACCATGAGGTTGCTAGGCAACAAGCAGAGACCCATCTTACTCTTGGCAAGAAAGTGAATAAACCTGTTTCCCAAAATCACCAACTATTCCTCTAACACAGTTTTACTCAAACCTTAAAAACATATTCTGGTACACAGTAGGGGTCAGAACTTCAATTAAAACATTTGCTATGATTACTTAAACAATAAAATTGTTAAATCTATGAGAATATATTCCATGTTTATAAAATTGTGTCTACCAAAATGAACTACATCACAATCTTTAACACAAATGCACATAGAATGCACAAGAATGAGAAAGGGGAATATTCAGGCAATCACATGGGAAATTTAACTGATTGTGAGATTTATGAATGTATTTCTAAAAACCAGAAACTGAATAGTTTGGATCTATATTCCATGCGTGTTCCGTTTCTTGTTAGGTAATGAATACTGAAAAGAGAAAGCTCTCAAACAATCAAGTCAGAGACTAGAGAGCACTCCAGCTACATTCTCTCGTTTGTGTGTTAACTCACATTATTGCGCTGTTTCGAAATTAGGACAAAACCATTATTGTCAATCACGTAGCACTGGATATCCTGAGATGAAAGAAAGGGGCAGAGACAGTAAAAGATCTGTGTCAAACATCACTGACAAAGATAATCATAAACACAATAAATCATATAATTATTGTATAGTTAGATAATAAATGTTGGGTTTTATCGTGGGTTGGTGGGTGGGGTGGGCTACCAAGATAATACAGTAAATTCATAAATTCATGCCAGCTTGATGTACTCACAAAGCTGTCACACCGAAGAGGACAAACCCCCTCTACTTCAGAGCACTGGACGGACAGGCAGACAGGAAGAAAAAAAAGTTTGCATATCCACATTACCAATTCTGATTTTCACTGGCAAAATATGGGTGAAAGTGATGATTGTTAGTGTGACTGGTGATATCATCTAATGAGTATGCGTTGGATACAGACTAGGCCATTTTCGTTTGGGTGAGGAAAGGACTGGAACACATGCTCTGTCTGTGTTTTTCTGTGGAGGTGTTAGGCTTGAACGTGTGTCAGTGTCGACAAGTGAAAAAAAAGGGTGTCTCTGTTAGTGAGAGTGCGTTAATTTGTGTGAAATGTGCCTTGTCTACCTGAGTGTCTCGTTTGCAAGTTTGTGCCCATTTAAATTCTGCATGGCTGTGACTGTGTATACGTGTGTTGTCTTCTGTTTTAACTGGGGTGTGAAGCTGACTTCACAGAGCTCAGCAGGTGCTGAGAATCCTAAATTTGGTTCCGCATAAAGAGTAGAGTGATGTTTTAAAAAACTAAGAAAGGGAAAATTATGTATACTTACATCTGTGTCATTTGACTGAGAGGAACAAAGAGAGACGAAAGGAGATCATGAAAATAGAGAGAAAAAATATTTCAGTTAATGATGTGTAAGTCCATGCACGGACTACACACTCTTTATTCTCACTCTGCCAGTGGTATTTTTTTTTTTTGGAAAAACATTTCTTCTTCTTCTCCAAGAACCTGTTTTAACAATGGACAAAAGACTGCAGTTTTTATTTAGTGAATGAAGAATTCTGTCACGGGTTTAACAGACTTTCAACAAGGTTTGGATCTTGCACTCTGCTAAACCATCCTTTATTATATACCTGTACAATCATAAAAGTTTTTCTCCATTATCACTATCTTTAAATCTTTCCATCTAACAGTTCGGCTCTTCATCAGTGCACCGGTCATGAGTCAAAATGTCAATAGTACTCCTCCTGACTTTATGGTCCCATCTTATGTCTACAGTATGTGTGGAATGGGATCTATGGACAATATGTCTTTGGAATCATGGTCAGGCTATATAGAGCATGTCCAAGTGGGAATGAGACAATCTATCATCCTTTTCAATCCTATCATGGCTAAGTGTCACTTTTTTTCTCAGCTTCCCATCACTGCCTCCTGAAATAAACTACAATTTAGTGAGTGGACTGACAGAAATAATGATCCTTCCCCACACACTACGGGCAAAAGAAATTTGAGGGAAATATATATGTTTCTGCTAATTATGTAAAGTGTAACAAGTCTGAGTCTAAGGCCCTTCTAGTAAAACCCAAAGGTTATGTTAAGTTATGTTCACTGGACATTCTGATGATTTTCTTTTTAATCCCGTAGAGTTTTAAATTTTGTCCAGCTGGTGGTACTAGAGGGAAAGTTTTGTGATCATTGAAATAAAAAAAAATAGTTATCTTCTTGCGAGCATTGACTTTCTCAGAAATTCTGCTTGAACCTTCCCCATTAGCTCATTATTATTTGTGTGCGCAGCTGCTACGGATGGACACAATTCCACAATTCTGCTATGGATAAAAACAAAAATGCAAATTTGTCATCACAGCAAGCTCCCTTGGACCCTCTTTTTGCTTTTTTAATTTTTTTTTTTTTTGGAAAAACATTTCTTCTTCTTCTCCAAGAACCTGTTTTAACAATGGACAAAAGACTGCAGTTTTTATTTAGTGAATGAAGAATTCTGTCACGGGTTTAACAGACTTTCAACAAGGTTTGGATCTTGCACTCTGCTAAACCATCCTTTATTATATACCTGTACAATCATAAAAGTTTTTCTCCATTATCACCATCTTTAAATCTTTCCATCTAACAGTTCGGCTCTTCATCAGTGCACCGGTCATGAGTCAAAATGTCAATAGTACTCCTCCTGACTTTATGGTCCCATCTTATGTCTACAGTATGTGTGGAATGGGATCTATGGACAATATGTCTTTGGAATCATGGTCAGGCTATATAGAGCATGTCCAAGTGGGAATGAGACAATCTATCATCCTTTTCAATCCTATCATGGCTAAGTGTCACTTTTTTTCTCAGCTTCCCATCACTGCCTCCTGAAATAAACTACAATTTAGTGAGTGGACTGACAGAAATAATGATCCTTCCCCACACACTATGGGCAAAAGAAATTTGAGGGAAATATATATGTTTCTGCTAATTATGTAAAGTGTAACAAGTCTGAGTCTAAGGCCCTTCTATTAAAACCCATAGGTTATGTTAAGTTATGTTCACTGGACATTCTGATGTTTTTCTTTTTAATCCCGTAGAGTTTTAAATTTTGTCCAGCTGGTGGTACTAGAGGGAAAGTTTTGTGATCATTGAAATAAAAAATAGTTATCTTCTTGCGAGCATTGACTTTCTCAGAAATTCTGCTTGAACCTTCCCCATTAGCTCATTATTATTTGTGTGCGCAGCTGCTACGGATGGACACAATTCCACAATTCTGCTATGGATAAAAACAAAAATGCAAATTTGTCATCACAGCAAGCTCCCTTGGACCCTCTTTTTGCTTTTTTAATTTTTTTTTTTGTAATTTATATACAGTACATGTAAACAATCTCTTCCTCAAGCAGAAATTCTATATCTAAGCAGGTTCTTCTCCTTCAGTGTCAGAGCCATCTTTCTAAATCTAAGCAGCACATAAGAGGCTGGTCCCTTCAGATCCTGTGTTGGTAAATGTGTCTTGTCCGGGAGCTCAAGCAGGAGTCAAGGTGATGGCAAGAGCATTAAATATCATTCATTCCCTGAACCACAGTTGAACAGTTTCTCACTGCAAATGACGATCCCACTGTCTGCTCATGAAAACACAGACTTTTTTTGTGTGAAGAACACACATACATATATAATCCCCTATTTTGCTATTATATACTGATTTTTTTCTAGGAAATAAATCCTGAATTTTAAAATGATCAAATTAAATAAATACATTTTGAAGAAGTCTGCTTAGTTTGTTAAGATAAAACATTCTTTGAAAACTATTAAATAATCTTGTTTGCAAAAGTCTAAGAAAAAAACTAAATGTTCCTGTCACTGCACTAATAAAACCTGGCTAAAGTTGCTCTCACAAACACAGAGACAGTTTGCATATGAAAGTACAGAGTTAAGAAACCTGGAATTATAAATAGAGGAAAAAAAACTGAATCCTCTCTGAGATATAGAACACGCCAAGATGTAAATAGCAAAAAATATATCATCTTTAGATTCTCATTCCCCTCAATACATCTTCACTTGCTGTCAGACAAAATATAGCAGCAATGGGCTGTGACAGACAGGTGAAGCGTTGCAGTTTAGGATTTACCCTTTATATTTCAATGAGATATACCTTTACAAATTTGTTGCTTTTCAGATTTGACCAAGGTGGGAGAAAAATGTGGCACTGGAGCAAAACAACGAAGCGCACCTTTTCACATTCTTTCTTTCCCACATATGTATGCTTGTTTCTCTCTCTTTCAGTGTCTCTCACTCTTTCACACATACACACACACACAGTTTTTAGACAACATGGATGTAGACACACACTGGACAGCAGACGGAGCAGAGCGCAGTGTACAGCGATGTCAGAACATTTTCCTATTAACATTCTGACTGATTCCCATTAGATGGAAGCTCATGCTTTATTCTTACCCTCGCTAATTCATAATTCATCAGGCAATAACATTTTATTTTGAGGCACTCAACTTTATACTGCAGCTATAAGATCAGATAGGATTTCCACAACTTACGTAACTCCTTCACTGAGATTGGCAGACCATGTGCAGAGGCTCTTATGATTACACTTTCTGTCATACACATAAAACAAAGGTAATTTGTTGTTGTTGGAATATAGCAAAGCAGTTATTTGTAAATTGCAATAGAAATATGTCTCTAACACCTATTGATGGAATAGTGTGATAATCAGGGAGAACTGTACTTTTTTTTTGGGCATGAGTCATTAACAATGCATAAACACAATAAATTCAATGCTTGTGATAACTTTTCTGTAACACAATCATCATATTAGACACACACACACACACAGACACACACAAATATTTATATATATAAAATTACCCACACCATCAAGGGACCTAAACACTTAAAATAGACCGTACAGAGGATTTCAAGCAGATGAATAAACACAGAAACACACACAAACTTGCAGATAGACATACAATAACTTACAAAGTCAAGACAAGCACAAACTGTTATTATACGCACACAAAAAACCCTATGAAAAACCGTGCCTGACAGTGAATATATGACAGGAAGGTAATATGATTATGTAAGCTATCAGAGGAGAGGAAGGAGGGGGGAGGAGAGGATATGAGGAAAGAAGAAAAGAAGATGGGCGCATACGAGATGAGAAAAGTGGGGATGTACTGAGGAAAGCAAAGGCAATGTGAGGAAGAATTGAGGAGCAGTAGCAGAGAGAATTGTGAATTCAGGTGAAGATAAAGTTGAAATGAAACTGAGACAGGCTTTATATGCAGTATAAATCTAGTGGATAACAAGGCTATTGCAAACAATGCTAATGAGTTCTTAGTTGATTATTATTGACACAACAACACACTTGTGCACAGATGGTCATGCATATGGTCCCTGTCAGCATGACACACATTAACATTAACAGACACTTGCACATATACAGTGCTCTATTATTCACACCTCCACAAACACACACACACACACACACACACACACACACACACACACACACACACACACACACACACACACACACACACACACATGCACACACACACACACTCACAAAAACACATACACACACGTTGGGGCTGCTGAGCCTAGCGTTGGTAGCTATCCATCATTTAATGACTAGCCAGCAGCCGTAATGCTCTTCTAACTGCTGTCATTTACAGCCATGGGTGCAGAGGAGAGGAACGGCTACGCTATCAAACACCTGCTACAGCAAAGGTGTTACGCCAAATTAAACAAGTTTTTCCTGAGTCAAATATGTTCTCAAGGGTGTGGAAGAACACTAAGGATACAACATTTAAACCAGTGCCATTAAATTCTCTGAGCAGCATGCACAGTATCCACTGGAAACTATTCTATTGATGACATTTAATTTTTAAAAATAATGTTTAAGGCAGTCTTCACAGTCCTTTAGTGGAACCAGTGATATGGAAAACACTGCATTAAGCTTTGAATTAAACAAAGTAAAATGCAGTAATTACCACACCAATGTAGCAGAACAAGAACCTATAATCACCCTTGTCATACAGTAGTATAGTGGGTCAGACTGGGGCTAGTGGTTAATGGGTTAATCCTGATTATAGGACTGAAGCAGACAGTTTGTTCATCAATAACCATGTCTCTTGTTGAAGATATTTAACAGCTTCATATTCACTCATTGGATTTTTTCTGATTTAGGGTAGTTAGTTACTGCTTACAATGTGAATGTGTCATTTTAATGTTAAATGTGGAATGCAAAAAAATGACAAAGGTTGAAATCATTCAGATAAGCTTAAAGGTAAAAAATTCAGAAATCAGGACACTAAATATAATCCATTCATTAATAGGACTGATATGGATGCAAAGATGTTAAAACTTTAACCGTATATACATTAAATTTTTCTCATTAGTGCCACGATAGTACTGGAATAAACCTGCTCTACAGAGGACAATAAAAAAATTATGATCTCATATTATATGATCTCATATTCTAAAATATGGATAGTGTCTACTGCTAAATGTCACAAAAACCTGAAAGGTTAGCTAAATTTCAGCCAATGGTTAGATTTCAGGGTTGTTTTTCTTTATTCATCCTTTTGCCAGCATCACAATCCTCATTTTGGAATTAAACTCTTGTCTCATAAACTATGAAATCTAATTCACTAAAAGGTCCACAGGATGAAATTCTGTCTCTGTAAAATTTATAGTAATAAACATTTGCATCACCCTGAGCCTGTATGTATTTACCTGTGCCGCGATGGCCCAGAATCTGGACTCCATGACCTCGAGAGTCATCTGGACTCCAGTGGCTGGAGAGAGAGAGAGAGAGAGAGAGACAGACAGACAGACAGACAGAGAGAGAGAAAGAGGCAGAGTGAGAGAGGTCAATTAAGTACAAAAAAAACGATAATGGGGTTAGCCAAAAGGGAGGATAACCGGGGGGAGGAAAAAGGTATGTGGAATAAAGAGGAGGAACATGAGGAGGAAAAAAAGTAGAGGATGAAGAGTACAATTTATTCAATAGTTGTTTCATTATTTATGGTGAGGGGGCCAGATGTATTTGTGAATAAATGGATAGAAGAAGGTTAACACCACTGCTAGACCAATTCTTGCCAACTGAGACTGAGTGCCCCTCTATAGTAAAGTCAAATGTCCACTCCAAACATTATCAGTGCATTCTGAAAGTGTCATGGCAACGCCGTGGAGGCAGGAAGGAAACAAAATACACTGCCTGTGGCTACACAGCATGATCTTTCCAGAATTATCATTATCATTTTTTTGTTGCACTCCCTGACTGTGTATCCATCCTCTATTCTTGGGATTGCAAAGTTTGCACCATGGAAAATGAAATAATTAACTCAAGTGGCTCTAAATAAACATGTAATGCAAGAAATTCAAACCCTTTCTTTGTTAGTTCATTAAATTGATTTTTTAAAGGCAAGGTTCCAACAAAAAAAAAAAAAATCAAGCTCCACTTACTGGCTTTATTAAGTCTTCATCAGCAGATGGAGTTTGTTAAGTTGCAATGTTGATGGATCTGGTGACATTTGGGCTCAGTGGCAGTTATGATTTACCCAATAGCACTTTTAATGCTTTTTATCGCTTATGATTTAGAAGCTTAGTATCAATATTGATTACTTCTTTCTAATACAGTTGACAGCTAAGGAAAAAGCTTGAAAACAAAGCTTTTTTCATAAATACACAAGTTTTTATGCTGTATTAGTAGTGATAATAGCAGCAGCGCTAATGGTAATATACTATATAAGTAGCATTAGCAACAGCAGTCAAAGATACAACTGCTTTGATAAAATTTGCCGTTTAAGGACTGGAGAATCCTTTAGAAGTAATGGTTATAGAAGCCATAGTAGACCATGAATGGAGAGAGAAACTTTAATTCCAACAGTTTAGAAGAAAGAACATTAATGAGCCGATTAACATTCGAGGGTGAGAGACTATAACTCTCTCTCATCTCTCAGCCTGGAGGAGTAGAAGAGGACCTGCTGTACAGATCAGCTCTGCCCTCAGAACTCAACTTAAGAAAATCCCTTTACAATAACTGGCCTTCTTAACCTCAGCACAGCTGTGTGAACTGACTATTCTCAGACATTGTGTGTGTGTGAGTGTGTGTGTGTGTGTGTGTGTGTGTGTGTGTGTGTGTGTGTGTGTGTGTGTGTCTCCGACCTCTGCCTACAACATAGCATTGTCAGTCACAAAAAAATTAAGCTTGGAATTAGTGTGTGTTTGCACATGTTTCACACCTACACACACATATACACAGCCATAGAGCAATTGCTTGTATCAGCTTAGGGCTGTATGTCCGTCAGCATTTCAGTCAGCCTGGTAATACAAAAATAAACAGCAATTGCATAAATTCTCAGTGCGCACATACTGTATACACCCACACAACAAACACACACAAGGCGACGGAAGATATGACGCTTCATATTAGCATCAAAGATTCAGCGTTTTTCTCCCATCATGCTTTGTGCAGCCACTCAGGGGAAGCCTCAAAATACACAAAACACATATGAAGAACATCCCTGCACATACACAGCTCCTTTCACACATCCGCTCACATACAGTATAGGTACTCATACTGTATAAAGCATGTCAACATGCATTAATACCCAACCACACACATACGCACCATCATGTACTGTAATAAACACAGAGAGTAGCATAATTGCTGTAATGGAGTTAGGTGGCAAAACACCTAGCTGGTACTTGTGGTTGTCAGACCACAAAGTTACGAGTACCAAGAAGTTACAGTACCAACAATTTTAGAAATACTGAGGTCATGATTTCAATTTTTCTGGCTATCCTCCTCTTTGGCTATCAAACAAACTCTTAAAATCTCTTAAAATTGGCAATTTGACATTTTCTTTAGCCTTTCAACTTTTTTAGTTAAATCTTCTGCAGATATCCTCATTACAACAAGGATGGCATGTAATACTAGTGGACAATGCTAAACCATTCATATCTAAATGTAATAATTTTTTTTTTTACCTGAATAAAGTCCAATTTTGTCTAAAAGGAAAAAAAATCAAACAATAAGCCTTAAAAAACCCATCATATAATATCTCTGAAATTGTAGAATTTTAATCAGAAATTTAATCAGAAGACTCGGGAGCTTTGTTTTGTAATCTGTCACAGTCAGCATCATTGTTTGTTTGCACTGTTGTGAGGTATAACAAAAATGAAAATGATCCGATGGCTACCTTAGACTGTAGGGGCAGTCTGTAGGCTGAACATAACTCACTCAGTTATGCTTGTAAAATGCTATTAGATGATTAAATTATGGATTACTGAGTTAAAGAATAAACTGTGAGCTGTATGTCCTTGCATGGATCATTCCGAATATTACAGGGCAAAAGTCCGAGGGTGTTTTTTTTTTCAGTTTGAGTAGCTGAGTGTGCGTGTTTGTGTGTGATGGATTCAGTGCAATCTCTTGAAAATCAGTCCTGATGCTGAATCATGGCAGCAATCAGCCAGTAATCGGTCAAGTACACAGAGAAGTTTGTTAAGATGATTGAGCAGTTGTTTATCTGTTCATACAGCTCATGGGATTCCAGGACAGATGTTCAGAATTTTCCAATGTTAAAATCTATGTACAGATAGAAATGAATTTTTGTTTTTGTTTTTTAGGTTGTTTTTTTTTTTAATAGGGGCTTTTATGTGGATCCTTGGGAAATTTCACCAGCACATTTTCATATGTGGTCTACCATTTTATCAAAACTTTGAGAAAAATCAGATGTTAAGATTTGTGGGGGGGGGTATGTTAAAACTCTCTTACATTCTCACACCCCTCCTCCTCAATCATGCTAGTGACCTTGAAGTAGTCTCCCTTCACCATATCAGCCAAAGTGTTGGAAGGCCATTATAGAGGACAGCAGTAATCTGCCTTCTCTCCCTCTCTGAGCTGGAAGCTGATAGGCCAAATCTAATTAAAACCATTGCACTGATCTCTGTGTGAGTGTATGTGCTCGCTATAATAGTTGTTTTTCTAGATAATGTGTGTTCAGAGCTAATAAGCATTTTTACTTCATGTGTGTTCAGTTTGCATTCACGCGTGCACAGGATATGCATGACCTCGTGTGCATGCAAGTGAAAATGTGTGTGCTCATGAGCTTGGATGTGTGTGTGAGTGCATGCTTTTGTGTGAGCGGATCCTGTACACTCAGAGTCTGAGTTGCAATTAGCGCGAGCTGCCAATCACAGTGGAGTGTGCTTTCAAAAGGAAATGAATTAATGAAGAAATAAATAAAAAATTTAAGCAACCAAGAGCCGGAGTTAATTGGTTATTACACTAACGAGATAGAGGGATGAGAGATTTAGGAATGTGAACTGTGAAGGATTGGAAAAAAGAAAGTGTCAGAAAAAAAAGGGGGGACTGGATCACGGGTAAACAGACTACAGACTGAGTCATAAGATTTTGCTCAACATAATATGTGTATTTACACTGTGTATGTATTGAGCAAGGCAAGTAGTTAGGAAGACAGAAACAAAGATAGAAAGGTAGAAAGATAGGAAGAACCACAATAATGACAGATGAACACTGCAGACAGAAGACAGAATGAAGAGGAGACAAAGAAATAATCATACGTAAGTAGAAACAGTGTACACAACTGGCCAAGCACTACCTCAAATCCATAGTCCAACAAAATTAAATGCAATTCTTTCAGGTTGTTATTAATGCATCAACATATGTGCAGTCTTATAGCATAGTTGGCAGAACTGCATATTAATGGAGGAAAACTGTAAACATTTTGATATATACAGTATGTATACTATAATCAAAATACATGCACCCTAAAGCAGGACGCAGGACACAGACCCCGAGCTCCTTGTTTAAAGTCTGATGGGTTTTACAGCCACCATCCACCTCAGGCACTTTCCTCTGGGGAACGAGAATGTAGCATTCTGTGAACTGGGAAAATGTATTAGGCAAAGCCAGTTAGTAGTACATAAAAGCAACTTTTAGGGGACAGGAGTGCATAGTCATGTCACTAAAGCTTACTATAACTGAACAGAGACAGAAAGAGACAGAGAAAGGTGACCGGCCTGCTGGCCTTTTGCTAAATGGAGCAGCGCAAGTGTCAAGTGTCTGACAGACTGTGAAGGGAGAGAGACGCAGAGAAGGATGGTAGAAAAAGAAGGAGAGTGCCCGTGTGTGGTCATACATTTATGACATTGTTCAGTGTGTTTTTGTGTGGGTGTGTGTTGTGCCGAGGTGGCACAGGAGGTCAGCTTGTGTTAAATGACCAGTGAGCAGAGCTAGTGCTGATGGGTCCCTTAGCAAGACCCTGGAGTCAAGGCTAAATATATAGGAAACACCCACACAAAGAAACACACACACAGACTCACACACGAATAGAGTCAATAAATTAAACTGGCACAATGGCTAAGTCTCTGGGCACAGAGAGGACACTGAAAATAGGGCCACTAGTGAGGAGGTAATTTCATTCTTCTCTCTTTCCTTCACACCCAAACACACACACACACACACACACACACACACACACACACACACACACACACACACACACACACACACACACACACACACACACACACACACGCGCGCGCACACACATAATGTAATGGATGTGTGAAGCAGATATAATATACACAAAGGGGGGAAAAAGATCAAGGACATAAGACAGAGAAGAAGGGAGTCCAAGACCAAAGAAGTGAAGGACACACACAGGTGCAACCAAAAAAGAAATGAGCATGGGCTGCAGGAAGGACACACACACACATACACAGAAACGCACACAGAAAGGTCATCAAGAGAACACAGACCTTGTAACGAAAGTAACAGATTAATTGATGTAATGGAGTCAGGTGGCCCAGTTGTTATGAGAATGATGGAGGGATGAAGAGGGACAAGAGGGATGACAGGAAAGGGATAAGACAAAAGGCAGAGGGGATGAAAGAGGATGAATTGATTTTTAATAACGATATGAGTTGGAAACCCTTAAATTTCTACCAAGCGTGGCTATTAAAAATAGAGCAAGATCAAATGGCTGTGTGCGAGTGTGCATGAGAGGAAGTGTGTGTGTGTGTTTCTCATTCTTTCACAATTGTGTGTGTTTATTTGTGTGTGTCTGAGTGTAGAGACAGCAAGAAAAGTGATAGTAAAGGAGTGAGGTGAGGAGAGGAGGTGCAATGACTTAGAGATGGTGGATGTGTTTTGTTTTTTTTTTAAGATCACACGCCACAAGGTCTTAATTTAAAATTCAAGATAATTCTGGTTAAAGCTTGAGTGTAACTTTTGTTCATTCCTAATGTTAACAATAACACTGCACTCACTAGGTTACTAGGCTCAAATAAGGTTTAAGCCTTATTTTCTTCTGACCGCATCTAGTGTCACTGATGGGTAGTAAACTGTGACCAGACCCGGCAGTGATGAAAAAAGTGTATTGAAACACCCTGGAGTACATTTCCACATCACTGCAGTTAGCCAATACCCACTGGAGGGGAGGGAAAATAAGATTTTCATGTGGTTTAGGTGACTATTTCGTTTCTGAGATCTGAGAACATGGTGACAACACTAAAAAGGACAATCATACAGGTTTTAAAGAAAAAAAATGAACAGTCCGTACAGTTGATTTTACCATGTAAGCATTAAAACTCCTTTCTTGAGTGTGTTTGATATAAGCAAAAAGCAACTGATTCACAAAAGGTGTACTTTGATGCCTTTTTGCCATCTTTGAAGTCTTAAAAGTGATGTTTTATTTGAACTGACTGTGGACAGCAAGATTACTGTTAATCTGGGCAAATTTCAAAGTCATATTATGTCTCTCTCTTCACTGTCTCTCTTTTCCACTTTCTCAAAAAGAAACACAAATGCACTTAGTCGGTGTTGTGCAACCACAAACATACCCATTAACACTAACAAAGACTATCAAATGCAGAGATGCACAGAGATTAAAGCTTTCTCATTTAGAAATGTCACTTGTGTTCTCTTTCTTTCTGGCTCCCTCACAAACAAACAACACTTAATGACAGTTTTTACAAAAAATTTCAAACATTTACATTAAGATGGAACAACGAAGGAGGCAGTTCGGAACATGTATTTTTTTTTTCTCTTTTTGCAGGTCCTTTTTCTTCTCATTTCTTCTACATCATTCTTTCTTTGTTTCTATCCTCTTTAATATGAAACTTTTTGACCCTGTGAAAACTAAATCTCTCATTCACTCTGATCTTAATTTTACCATCAATGTTTCCTGAGGTCTCATCATCTTTCATCAATATGCATCTGTAACCTGCATCTTGCTTCACTTGTTCTTATTCCTGGTCTTTGCTGTCCTCCATTAATAGTTGATGGAGAATAGTCCTTTCCAAGAAAGTATCAATTGAAAATAAGGACATGAAAATAATGGTAAGGGATGTTATTTTATTTCTGTGATGTACTAGTGATACATGAATATTGCAGGTGCACAAAAAATGTTTTAGCATATTTATATGTACAAGCACTGTTCCTTTTATATTCTATGAAACTGGCTAATAAGGTGATAGTATTTGCTGTATTTGTCAGATAATATGTCAATTTGGCTTATTTCTGGTTATTTGGTTGGTTGAGTTTAACACATACAGATAGTAGACACAATTTACAAAGTTAAGAGAGGGTTGCCATCAAAGTTAGTTGAGTCACAATTTGCCAGCAGGCAATTACGGAGAAAAAATGATAACTGAGTAGTAATTCAATAAGATTTGAACAAGTACAATATGCTGTCTTTTTATATATTTGATAAAATCTAAATCTAAAGAAATGGCCTAAGTACAACTCTTCCTGTTTTGTTTGCAGTGTAGGAACTGAAGATTTTCCAACAGTTGTAAGTCACGCTGGATAAGCGCATCCTTTATCTGACTAATATCTCACATCCCACATACTTTTTTCATACACTGAAAAAACTCTCCACACACACAAAACTGAGAAACCTTTCAACTCAGTTACCAAAAATACTGTTCGTGTTTCCCAAAAGCAGTTGTGCTATGTTCACAAAAGCCTCAGCAGATCCCGTGACTTTCAGGAGAGTGTTTAGCAAACTGATGTTGCCTGGCAACAAACACAGCCCAGGCTACTAAAGGGAGTTATGGCAAATTCGGCCAACTTCTCAGGGGAAAAAAAAAAAAAATCAGCAACAGTTGATTATACCGATCAGGTTGAATATAAATCCTTGACATCTGAGTACGCAGACACACACATATGCCCGCACACATTGGCATGTCTACACACAGACTTCCACACGTGCACAGGCAATTGATGCAAGAAAAACATAAAAAAGTGCACTCACAGAACCATTTAAACTTACAGACTAAATTGTATGGACATTCACAAAGAGACACAGACACACTCACACAGGTGTGTGCATGCGCACACAAACATAAATACCCAAATGGATGCACATCCTCCTGAATGACCTCATAATACCATTACATCTGATGAGCAATCAAATCTGACACAAAACTTTTCAAAGTCAGACTACAATTGGTTTTTGTGACATCTTAAAGAAAGACTCACAAGGGAGACAGTAAGACAGACAGACAGACAGACAGACACACACACACACACACACACACACACACCTCTGTGCAGCAGCTCGCCAATCTCAGAGGAGTCACAGAGACTGCACTGACATCACGTTACCAAAGCAACAGGCAGAGGGCTGGGATTGGGTGAAAGGATGATGACTCAACCTCCCTCCCTCGTCCTCCTCTTCTCTCTCGTCATAATCTCTCTCTCTCTCGCGCTCTCAAGAAGTATCTCTCACTTTCTCACGGGCAACTTTTGAACGTTAAGGATGCATACGGCGGCACATGCACGGGCAGAGCCACATGATATCTTTTGATTAAAGGAATGGGGTGGCACGTGTCAGCTTGGACTAACTAGTTTTAAAATAAACACATGGGACAAACACTCAAACAAACACACAAAAACCGAATAAGACTCCAGATTTTCCCTTGTTCACTGAGGGAAAATGACCAAATATTGTATTTTAAATATAAAAAAAGAGAAATTAAGACAAAAAAAAAAATTTGCGAAACCTGTTGACTCGGCTGAAAGATGGACAGAGGATTCGGTCACCCGATTTAGCCATCTTAAAGGTGAAGGACAGATTGAGTGTCAAGGGGTAGCCTGTTTCTTTAAAGATGGAAATAAATACTGTTGATGCTCGGTACATGTGTATATGCACCTTCTAAGTCAGCAGAGCCTACCTTAAGTTAACCTAGTTTCACAGCCTACTTGAGCGGGCCTGTTGGAGGCACGCTCACTAAATCATTCATAGTGGAGAGACAGGGAGAAACATGTTCCTGTGTGTGTGTGTGTGTGTGCATGTGTGTGTGTGAAAGAGAAAGAAAGTAAAGGAAACATCGCTATGCTCTTTCTTTCTATCTTTCTATTTCTTTCTATTCTATTATTATTCCATGTTTACATGGTGGATCGTGTTCGTAACAGGGCAATTTTGTCACAAGAGGAGTTAAAGTGGCGACATTCTGATGCATTCATTTAGTGTGAATTTCAATTACTTACTCAATCTTTTGTAATGTGAAAGGAGATCAGCATGGCCTTTTGTGTCTTAACACTCCTCTTTCATCACCTCACTAATCCAATTTTATAATGGAATTAACATAAGTATCTGAATTTTAAAGAAATTGTTCAACATTTTGGAAAATTAACTTTTGTTTTTTGATGCACAACAGTTCATTTTTATCGAGCTATGATGCAGGTTGCCAATAATGGCCCTTGACCCAATTTTAGTGAAGCCATGATAGTACCAAACCCGAACTGAGCCATGAGTACTGATTACTCAAGTAATTAATGCAGTAATAACTACAGAGTACTTGTAATAACTTATCAATCACTACTGAGTTCTCATGGGTTGGCACATCAACGTTTTGATGGGCGTAGGGGCTGATGTGGTCCCATCGTAAGATGTTTTTGAGTTTCATGTACTTTAATTTCTAAATTTTTGTTTCTATATAGGTTAAACAAAACAAGTTGCTATGTTTAAACCTGCCTTCATGGATTTTCTTTTCTCCTCATTATTTATTGGCCACTTAAGGGCAGTGCAACAAGCTGTAAACACAACACTTGCATATTAACTCTTTGTAAAGCTGATATAGTGAATGTGTTGACAAACAATTGCCGATTTACACATCCATCAGTCACAGAGCAAGATTAGCCTTATTTGTCCACCTGTTTCCAACTGATGAATTTATGTGCATTATTTTCTTTCATTTTACTTCCAATTTTGGCTCTTTGGCTTCTAAATGCTCCACTGTGTTTATCAAGTATTTGCTAACTCTGTGTGATGTTTGGTACAGAGAGGGTAGAATACAAGAGGTTTAGGGAGCTTTTTCACCGAAAACAGCTGCTTAATGAAACATTGATGAGAATGATGAGACTGAGCCAAGATAGTAGGAAACAGTAGTTGCAGGAAAACCAAAAGAAATAGCTAAAAGATGCTAAAAAGGGCTGTAGAGTTGAGGGAAACTGCAAGAATCAGATGGTAATTCTCTGTGTGTCTAATCCATAGACACAAGACTGATATTTATCTTCTCATTTCATGGACTCGAAAGAAAAAAAGCAATTAGCATATTTCCAAAATGTTGACCTATTCATTTAATGACATTAAAAAAAGAAATAAATAAAGAATAAATCTTCGTAAAATCACTTATCCTCACATCCCTCCTCCCTTATCCATTTCCTCCCTCAACTTCCCTCGCTAATTCTTTTTCTGTCTTGCTCTAAGAAGACAGATGGTGTTCGGTTACCTCTCCCTTCTTCGTGTTTTAATTATCCCTCTCTCTTTTTCATCCATTCATCTTCTGCTCTCTTGTTGCTTGTCTATCTCCCTCTCTTTTTTCATTTTACCATTTGCAGCTTGTTCTCTCTCTGCCCCCCCCTCTACCTTCCACTTTCCTCTTGTTTTCTCTCCCTCACTCTCGTTTCGTGTCTGTCCCACGCCGCTCTCTCTCCCTAGTCTTCTCCTCTAGGAAATCCCTCTCTACCATCTGTCTGGCTGTGATGAATTCAAAGCTTTCAGAGCAAATCAGCTTGGGCCAAATTAATGAGACTCTCCAAGAGGATAAACTTTGTGTGAGTGCGAGTGTGTATGTGAGGGAGAGTGTGTGCACCTAAAATACTTCATAATCCATCGACTGCACCACTTAATTTATCCAGCAGTGACAGATAGCGTGTTACAAGGAAACACAACAGATAAGGCTGGCTGCACACATTGAGTTTCCTAAACTGTTACAGGTCAGGAACCCAGATGGGCCAATTTTTGGTCGTCCCCACATGTTAACTGCTGTTTTGTTGTTGAGGCTCAGGCACTACGTTTCACTTTCAGCCAGATTTTCCAAAAACAAAGATGTGAGCCAACTGACAACAAATGTTTGAGGATATGGGTATCAGAAACCAAGTTAGGACTATATGGGCAATCTAGTCAGGTTACTAACTACATTTTTAACCCTCTAATTGCTAGACGTACCAATACTGTTGGAAAGCAAGCTATCACTTTGCTATAAGGGTTTGCCGATAGGGAAATGTGAAGCAACACACAGAAAACATGGTGGTTCATAAAGAGACATACTAATTTCACTAATAAAAGGCTAATAATTAAACCACAAGGTTGTTCAAACACACTAATTTTACTTGGTCAGATATTTTAAAAAAATTAACATTTACAATTAAACGCCTATTATTAATGTATTGTATTAATGTATGTCAATATATACACACACACACACATATATGCATACATATACATATATTAATGTATATAATATTGCTGTGAGTGTATTTTGCACAAATTATGATTAATATCGTCAAAATGAAGGTATATTATTTATTATATTCTGTAATTATTGCATATAAATACAGTAGAATGTTCCTTTTGAAGTTCCAAAAATAAAGCTTTAAATAAGGTTTATCTTGGGATATTCTGTATAGTGCATCTCCGTGGGTGCCTGGTGATGGCAAAGTATTACTGTTATGGAAATTCAAATATCCTCTTTGTCTAGAGCAGCCATCTTAAAGGGGCAATACACAAAATTTACAAATAAAGTTTGGCTTACTCATCATGAGGAGTTCAAATTGGCTTAAGCCTCAGAAATGGTTGTCTTCTTTGAGTCTGGAGGAAGTACTTCAATGCCTTCTTAACACTGGTGTTTATAAGAAGCCATGTACCTTTTGTTGTTTTTTTTAGCCCTCTTTTTGTGCCAAATTTGAAAAAAGTTGAAAAAAATATTTTCAGCGAGACATTTCACTTTATTTCTTTTTGAAAATGGACTTTGAGGTGGGAAATCAATCTATTGTACAAACCTGTGAACTACTCAGTATGGCAGTTTGATTCAATAGAAAAGGCAGGGAAAACTGTGTTTGTGATTTGTGACTTTGCAGCATGAGGTAAATTTTTATCGGATCTTTAAATCAGTCCACTGAAATCACTTGGAGGATACGGCCTATGCTGGATAACCTGCTTTAGTGAAATATTCTTCCAATCAATCTCAGTTTCATTGCTACTTTTAATACATTTAATACAATACTTTGCTTTACAAAAAAGTTCAGAAGTGCTATAAAGCTGAAGAGGAAAAAACGAATAAGAAATATATTTTCAAAGAATACAAAGGGAAAAGCAATGGGAATGCGATTAGCTATTAGATAAAAACCCTGTCTGGAAAAATGTGCTTCAAGGTGTGAATTAAAACATGATTGATTTCTAATGGAACAATCCCCATTGACTATATTGAGCAAAAGGCCATAAAACTGTCTGGTCAATATGAGGCTGATTCATGGATGATAGAAAACTCTAATGAATGGGAACAGACACACAAATGACTCCTGGGATGGAACCATGGACCTATACAATCTCTTTGTCCTTGTGTGTGTGTGTGTGTGTGTGTGTCTGTGTGTGTATGAAAAGATGGATAGTGCCTTGAAGTCACTTGCTCTATGCAGGAACTAGTGGTTGTAGTGCTAAACGTGCCTGGCCAGGCCTGGTGTTAATACAGAGACTAGGGCCAATTCATCTTCAGTGACACTCACCCAATAGCACAGTAAATTACTGAGTGAGGGAGGGTGAGAGAGGGGGAGAGTAAAGAGACAGAGAGTAAAGGAGAGAGACAGAGCGGTAGGAAAAGACAGAACTGGTAGAGGGGGATAAAGGATGCTGCAAAAAGGGAAGAGACTTTAAGCATCCATATGGTTCACCCAGCAACTTATAATATATGCCAAAGAATAGGTTTAAATTCATTTAACATCAATACTACACGCAATGATACCAAACTCCTCTTAGATAATAAATAAACCAATATTCCTGTGGCTGAGGAATGAAAATATCTGAGAGTGTAATGCTGATAGAGAATATAAAAGCCAGACAGAAAAGTTAAGAAATACTTAACTTGTTTCAAACCACTGCCAGTACTCATTTTTCATAACACGTATTTTCTGCATCATTGATGGAACAGAACTGGCCATAAAATGTGCCTTGGCAGGAGGTGTTGGCACTTACAATGGATCCCCACGCCAGAAGGCTACTTTGCCAGACACATCAACAGCCCTGCAAAAGTGGACACTTCCTAAAGAACCAAATAAATCAAGCTCACCTTGCATTCTTATCTGATTAAAAAAAAAAAAAAAACCTCTTCCCTCTCAATCATTTGACAAAGCCTCAAAGGTGCTGCCTGAGGAGATTCTAAAAATCACAGTCTACACATGTTTATAGAATTAAAGTTTTATAAACTCACCCAGTCAGTTAAAAATTTTAACATCAGGTTAGCACAAACAGCAGAGGCAATTAGCCTCCTCTGGAGAAGAAATAAGAACCTGATGATCGAGAAGGGCTTGGATGCAAGAAACCCTTTTCTATCCTTTTCATCCATCATGGATTTCTTTCAAGTTACATCACAGACAGCTGTCCATGCATCTGCTACAAACTGAAAGGTCACTGAAAAACAAAGTCCAAGTTGAAACAGATTGAATTTTTAGTGCAGGGATGGGATGTGAAACCCAAGTGCTGCCACTAGATTTGCCATGTCTGCTCCCTCCACTGGAAAGCAATGGCTCATTCAGACATAGAGCAGTTCTCTCACTGATCTTGAGTAAAGTGCCTGAGGATGGTGGAAAAGAACAAAAGATTGTGTTCCATGATAAAAGTCTGAGAGTGCCTGTGAACTGTCAGGTCTGGAGGCTCTGACAAAACTGAATCATCTGCTCTGATACACCTGCTTGTCCCTTAATTTGCGAGCAGCGTTGATAACTACAGGTGCTGAAACATGTTTGCAGGTAAATACTTTAATAAACAGATTCTGGCTATTTTCAACAGTGCAGGTCCTTAAGAATTTTTCTCTACATTTGATACCAAGTGTACACTGTGGCAGTGTACTTGACCCTGGCCCTAAATTCCCTGAAAGGGTGAGTTACACACACACATACACACACACACACACACACACAAACACGCAAAGCCATTTCCATTGCTCTTATAAAGGGAGACTTGCTTTCTAAGCCTAAATGTCCAACAATAATAGACAACAAAATACAACTTTTACACTGGGCAACATATTGCACATCCACTGCTATTCCAGTCATTCTTTCCAATCATCTTTTCTAACTAACACCGAGTGTGTCCTATATAGCCGGCACTGGCAGCAGCTACTGGCAGCTAAAATAGATTCCTGTTTGACGGGAAGTACATTCAAGACCAATGAAGCCAGCACAGCGCCCACGTTTGAACAGGAAACCAGAGGACTCATGTTCAGCCTGTATTTGTGTGTGTGTTGGGCAGCTGAGAAGTCTCATGTTTAATTTGTCTGTGCCAAAATCAGGATCTGGCGACAGACTGTGATGTGTGCAAACCCAGTAAAGTTTACAGGTAGGTGCTACTAACTAGTAAACAGAATGGCTGAATGGCATTGCCTGTAATCCATATTAAGATAAATGGTTACAATTATCTTTGCAATGACACATGGAAAGCTAAGTATTCTAATATGTGAATCAGTCATGTTTCCCGTCTAATGCTGGTTCATTACATACTTATTTAATTACAGTTAGAGATTCTAGACTCTGGGCTGGACCAGGTTTGATTATATGTTATTCAGACAAATTATTTATTGAAAATTTGATACATGAGTACAATTGCAACAACTATAGATTCATAATGGCAACAACAGCTTATTAAATTGTTATGTTGAATTTGTTTGCAAACAGCAGCTTATTTACAGAGTCATGCCTCTGGCTATCTGATGAATAGAGGTAGACCTTTAACTCTCCTTTTCACTCTGTTTCGGTCTCCACCAACAACTATGGGGGAATATTTGGCTCTTTCACTGCTAGTTGCTTCACTGCGTTCACCTGCTGGTGATATATTTGTCTGTTTGACATTTGGAGCTAGATAAGTAGTGTATCTTGGCTTTATTATAGCCTTTAAAGCATCTACCTGCTGCACCTGGAAAAGAGGTTGATCTGAATTATATAAAAGGTTATCAGTTTATTTTAGCAGATACAGATCCCTTGAAAAATGCCTGGATTGTCCCTGATAACAATCCCTAAGATCGACTTGGGACATATATGCCTTTCACATTACACAAAGTCATTTGATCCCTGCTAATATAAAAAGTATTGAAACAACATTGATTTTCCTTTCATGAAACTTACATAATACAAGAAATAACACAATAAATAGCACAATAAAAACACTTGAAAATAGCGCTTCTCTCAATAATACAGGGGACCAAAGACAGACAGAGGAAGATTCTTCTTCTGTAGTTTTGGATTTGATCCCTTATTTAAACAACTTGTCTCTCGCATTCTAATTAACACCACAATCTGTGTGCCTGTAAGTGTGAACTATGATTCAGTCCATGTAAGGAGCAGCCAAGTAATTATATGCTGTGTGCAAACAAACACATAATCCCCCCACTAGTTCATGCCCACCCCTCATACGCCCTTTACTTCGCTACCTCCTCTCATTTTGTCTGTCTCAAAAATTGTCTGGCATCTTCCAAAAGAAACGTTTTTGCTTTCTCAGAATGATTTTCACCAATGAACACATAAAACTTGGAGGACATTGCGTTGACTTACATGAGGCTTCCGCCTCGGTCATTATCCAACCCTTTACCTTAAAATGTAATATTCCACCTTGTGGTGACCAAAATTTTGTCCTTATAATGTGAGTAATTTAAATACACACAGTCGAAAAGGTTTGCACATATAGCCATATGCACGAACATACTCTCCACGCGCATATAGACCCACCATGCCAGCCGTTTCAAGAGCTGTCACGGGGAAAAGAATGAAAATGAAAACCGAGCGAGGGAGACGCGAGGAGAAAAAAAAAGAAAAAAAAACTGAGGGAGGAGAAAAGCCCATGAGGCAGAGGGAGATTCTCATCTTCAATGAAATCAGATGATCCCTCCCTCTCTTCCTCCCACCCTCCCTTCACTGCTACAGCTTTCTTTTTCACATCTCTCTCTCTGTCTCTCCCCATTCCTCCTCCCTCCTTGTCCTCTGCCTCCCTCTTTCCTCTTCCTCCCTCCTACATTTATCTTTTTTCAACCAACCTCTTCTCCATTTCTCTCACCACCTCCTACTCTCTCTCTCTACTTTCTCCTTGTGTTCCCTTCCCTCTCCTACTCCCTCTTTTTCTCTCTCTATCTCTCTTTTGGCTTTCACCCTTTCGTATTATTACTCTCTCTGCACTCCACCTCCCTCATCCTCTCTCTGTCACAGTGGGAGAGCTGCAGGCAGACAGAAGCAGCATACACTAATGTTACTATATTTGACAAGACACACACACACACGGACACACACACATATTCTCCTGCCATATGCACGACTGCACACACATATGTAAAGAAGAAGGGGAGGTGGGTGCACAAACACAAACCCTTGCACACACACATTTGCACGCTGGAAAGAAAGCCCTCAAGTGTACATGCGTGGATAAACACACACACACTCTGACGCGTGCTGAGTGCAGGAATCACAAACATAGCGACACACACAGAAGAGCTAGCGCGTGACGCCAGCAAC